>CM053595.1:81479110-81535466 GCA_028646575.1 Pseudocheirus occidentalis
AGAGGCTTGTTTTTTGGGAATGGCCACACCTTGTTACTTTGTAATTGGACAATGGGTCAAGAGGGCTGACCCAGGAGAAGCCTATATATATATACACACACACACACACACACACACACACACACACACACACACACACACACACGCTCTGATGTGAGGCTTTGCTTTGGGGCTCACTTTGAGAAGAGTTGTGTGATTTGACCAGATGAGACTCTGGGAAGCCGTTGAGCCCCCCAGCTTTGAAAAACCCAGATGTTGATGCTTTCCTCTCTGGTAACTTGAATGGGTAATAGATGTGTTGGTAAGATGGTTGGAAGCCCATCTGCTGATCTGTTTGTAACTTGTGTTTGTAACTTGTGCTTATAACTTGGGTTTGTATTCTCTGGAGTTCAGAGTGCTGACTTTTCCCCCTGAACTAGGTAAATGATATGTTTGTTTGATTAAAGAAAGATTGTTAACCCATTTTGAGTTGCTTTCCTTTAGAAAAGCAGATCTAAGAACCTGTGCTAGCAGCTGCCCTGGGTATGCTAGGGTGCTTGCTGATATACTCTATTACTCAGCTCTAGGCATTTTCTCTAGTTGTCCCCCATGCCTGGGATACTTTCTCTCCTCAACTACCCCTATGGATCTCCTTTGATTCCTTTACATTCTAACTAAAATATCTTCATTTACTTCAAGTCTTTCTGCACCCTTCAATTCTAAGACCTTCTCTCTAATTCCCCATAGTTTGTATGTATGTATGTAAGAGTGTGTGTGTGTGTGTGTGTGTGTGTGTGTGTGTGTGTGTGTGTGTGTGTAGTGTCTCACCATTTAATTAGGGTAGTGACTGTCTTTTTTTGCTTCTGTGTATCCCCAGGGCTTAGCACCTGCCTGACACAATCGTTTTGTTCTTTCTGGTTTTTTTTTTCTATTCTCTGGATTAAGAAAATATTCATTGATTCTTTTATCTAACCTTTTCTTTTTCTTTTTTCCCCCAACAATAACCTTCTCTGCCTCGCACCTCTGCCAGATTTGAAACAAAGAAAAACTTTGTGAAAACATACATAGTCAAGGAAAACAAATTCCCACTGTAGCTGGTTTAGAAAGTCAGTGTTCTTATTTTGCATTTTGAATCCATCTCCTTCATGAGTTATCTATTGGATAGGAAGATACCAAAGAAAGGAAAAGTTTGGGGGTCCTTTTAATACCTAAAAGGAAAACATCAATAACTTTAGATCTCTAGGCTTCTATTTCGAATTACGCCAAATTTGTATAAGAATATTCTTCACAAAAGCTGAGGACATTCATGAGCAGGGTGTTAGGAGGTAATAAACAGTCCTTTTATGCTATTTTCCATGGTGGACAACAACTCCACCAGGACACATTTACCTGAAAGATGTGAAGGACATAACCCAATGCTTGTCAGTTACTAAGCATATCATAGGTGTGAAATAAATGTTAAAGGAAGTGTATGCAATCATGAATATCCTAGGTAAGGTTTTTTTTTAATCAACTATTGATAGGACTTTGCATCATTTAATTTTATATTGTTAGAGAAGGCCAATTGTTCAATTGCATGATTGTGATGAGAGAGATGAATGGACAGAGAAGGTGGTAAATGCCATTTATGTGAGATGGACTGAGATGATCAGCGGCAAAAGTAGAAATGGGAAACAGGAATATTCTTGATTTGGAGGAAATTGGGGAATTTTTAGTTGATAGTGTTGTGCAGAGAATAAGAGTGAGCTGAGACCTGGGTTCAAGGTAAAATTTAGGTGTGGATTTATTGAGCAAGCATGTGACAATTGGAATGTTCACTCAAATTGGTGGTAATCCATTGAGGGTACAGGCCTTGTTTAAAAAGGCTAAAACCACAAAAACCACAATCAGGGGGGAGAGTTAGCAGAAGAAATGATGTAAAGAGGCAAAGAACAGCAATTGGTTAGATCTATAGCTCAGGGCTAATTTGGGAATATGGTGCAAGGGTGTCATGGGGGTCCCTCCTAGAACAGGGTGGAGAGCACAGGGTGAAGGTTTGTAGTCAGCTTTCCAGAATAGGGTAGAGGGTAAGGGGGACTGGAATTCCCCAGAACAGTCTGGGTCATGTTCTGGGCCAAGGGTGTGGGGACCCTGCTTCATCAGCAGAACAGGGTGGTCTCTACATAAGATAGTCTTGCACCATAAGGAACCTTGTATAGTATGCTGATTCAGGAAGAATATACAGTAATGCTGATTTGAGGAAGGAGGGGGTTAGGGGACTATGCCTTGGGGAATACTCAGGACTTATGCCTTAAGCTGTTTTAAGACAGAAATATAAAGGGGCTTAATGGTGGTGTGTAGTCACCTGGGATTTGGGTTTGTATACAACATTAGAAGTGGAGTGGTTGAAATACAGAAGATTGCCTAATTATATGCCAATAAATCTGACAATCTAAGTGAAATGGATGAACATTTATAAAAATATAAATTGCCCAGATTAGCAGAAGAGGAAATATAATACTTAACTTTATTTCAGAAAAAGAAATTGAACAAGCCATCAATGAACTCCCTAAGAAAAAAATTTCCAGGGCTAGATGGATTTACAAGTGAATTCTACCAAACATTTAAAGAACAATTAATTCTAATTCTATATAAACTATTTGGAAAAATAGGTGAAGGAGTCCTGCCAAATTTTTTTTTGTGATACAGATATGGTGCTGATACCTAAATTGGGAAGAGCCAAAACAGAGAAAGAAAATTATAGACAAATCTCCCTAGAGGCTGACTTCCAAATTCCAGGGCTCCTCAGCTCCTTGCTCCCAACTCTTGCTGGGATTCACAGGTAGGCAGCTCTCTGATTACAGCTCATGGTGACTGCTCCACCCCAAGCTCCTCACAGTTTCTGTTTCTAGGAAAGCAAAACTCAACAGGGCTACAACAATATTTATACACATTGGCAGCACTAGCACTGTCATCTCAATCCACTGTCTGAGAAATTAACAGAATCAACAGACAGAATGTTTCTGTATGACAAAGTAACACAAGAAACACAGACAGACAGGATGCCAACATCACAAACATCCTCTCTCTCAGTTCTTCTTAGTCCCAGCTTGGGCTCCAACATTTATATGCTCTGCTTCTTCCTGTTGCATCTTTCCTGTGGTGTCCTTCCTGTTGTGCTTGCTTGCTCGGCAAGTTCCTCCTACTACTGGCTCCATGTGATGATGAAGTAAGGTCTCTAAATTCCCTTAGGCCTGTTAAGAGCAGCACAATGTATACTGTTTCCAATAAAGACTTGATATAATCACAAGTGGGACTCAAAGGCATCTGAGTAACTGAAAATAGGGGCTGAAGTATTACTTTACTTGCCATTACAATTAACTGAAACAAGGAGCAAAGTACCACTTTGCTTGCCATTACACCATATCAGTAATGAAATTAATAGAAATCATGATTATCTCAGTAAACACTAGAGGGCATAGGAATCCATGGAGTTTTCCTTAAAATGATAGGTAGCATCTGTCTAAAACCTATCAGCAAGGGGTAAGCTAGAAGCATTTCTAATAAGATCAGGGGACAAACAAGGACATCCATTATCACCACTATTATTCAATATCTACTAGAAATATTTATTTTAGCAGTAAGAGAAGAAAAAGAAATTAAAGGAATGAGAATAGGCAATGAAGAAACAAAGCTCACTCTTTGCAGATATGATGGCATACTTAGAGAATCAGCTAAAAAACTACTGGAAATACTTAAGAGCTTTAGCAAAGTTGCAGAAAATAAAACGAACCACATAAATCATCAGCATTTCCATATATCACTAACAAAGCTCAGCAGCAAGAGATAGAAAATGAAATTCCATTTAAAATAGTCATAGACAATATAAAATATTTGGGAATCTACCTGACAAGACAAACCCACGAACTATATGAACACAATTACAAAACATTTTTCACACAAATAGTCAGATCTAAACAATTGGAAAGATATCAGTTGCTCATGGATAGGTCAAGCTAACATGTTAAAAATGCCAATCCTACCTAAATTAATTTATTTTTTTAGCACCATACTAGTCAACCTAGAAAAAATAATAACAAAATTCATCTGGAAGTACAAAAGGTCCAGACTATCAAGGGAGTTAGTTAATGCAAGAAAATACAAGGGAAGGTGACCTAGCTGTACCAGATATAAAACTATGCTATAAAGCAGCAATTATCAAAACTACTTGGTACTAGCTAAGAAATAAAGAGTTTGATGAACCCAAAGACTCCAGTTTCTAGGATAAGAACTCAGTATTTGACAAAAACTGCTGGGAAAATTTAGTATAGCAGAAACTGAGCACGGAACATCTTATACTGTACACCAAGATAAAGTCAAAATGGGTACGTGATTTAGACATAAAGGATGATATTATATAAGCAAATTAGGAGAGCAAGGAATAGTTTACTGTCAGACATATGGGGAACAGAAGAATTTATATCCAAAGGCGAAGAAAATACTGTGAAATGCAAGTTTTTGCACAAAGTCAACGCAATGAAGATTAGAAGGGAAGTAGAAAACTACGAAACAATTTTTACAGTTTCTCTGATAAAGGCCTCATTTCTAAAATATATAGAGAACCGAGTCAAATTTATAAGTCATTCCTCAATTGATAAGTGGTCAAAGAATATGAACAGGCAGTTTTCAGAGGAAAAAATTAATGCTATCTATAGTCATATAAAGAAATGCTCTAAATTATAATTGATTAGAGAAATGCAATTAAAACTGAGGTACCACATTATACCTATCAGATTGGCTAACCTGACAAAACAGGAAATGGTAAATATTGGAGATGTGGGAAAATTAGAGCACTAATGCATTGTGGGTGAAGTTGTGAACTGATCCAATCATTCTGGAGAGAAGCAATTTGAACTATGCCCAAAGGGCTATAAAACTGTACATACCTTTGATCCAGCAATACCACTTCTAGGTCTATATCCCAAAGAGATAATATGTGAACAAAAATATGTTTTTTTCAAAACAAATTTCAAATTCAAAACAAAATATTTCAAAAATATTTTAAAACAAGCAGCTCTTTTTCGTGGTTGCAAAGAACTGGAAATTGAAGGAATGTCCATCAGTTAAACAATAGCTGAACAATTTTTGGCAAATTAGTATAATGGAATACTATTGTTCCATAAGAAATGATGAACAAGATTTCAGAAAAACCTGGAAAGACTTGCATGAACTGATGCTGAGTGAAGTGAGCAGAATCACGAGAACACTGTACACAGTAACAGCAACACTGTGATGACTGACTTAGCTCTTCTCAGCAATGCAATGATCTAAGTAAATTCCAAAAGACTCATGATGGAAAATGCTATTCACATCTACAGAAAAGCTATGGAGTCTGAATGCTGATCAAAGCATGTTTTCTCCTTTTTTATTTTTTCTTTCTCGTGGTTTTTCCCTTTTGTTCTGATTAATGTGGACATATGTTTAATGTGATTGCATATATATATCCTATAACAGATTGCATGCTCTCTTGGGGAGGAATGAGGGGAAGGAGAGGGGAAAAATTTAGAAGTCAAACTCTTTTGGTGTCCCTAAAAGTGAATAAATTAATTTTTAGCAGGACTCTTGCCTTGGTGATACAAGCTTGTATTGGAGTCCTAATAATTAGTCTGGATCACAATGATGCTAACCTTCTGGCTTCCATTTAGAAATACTGAGGATATTGTGGTTCCCTCTACTGAGGATATTGTGGTTCCCTCTTCACTTTCAGCAGTGATAAGAGTTAAATTTACTCTGTGTCCTTGGGAGTCTTTAGAGAAGAAACATCTTTATTAAACTGTCCCTTTTTCCTATGGGTGGGATGAGGTGCTTCAATTCACAAGGAACATAAAGGATTGCTTAGAAGAGAAGTGACACCCTCCTCCAAGTACTCTTATAATTTTCATCTACTATACATCAACACATCAATGCATAGGAAAAAACTCAGTTCTCCTTAAAAAATTCACTTTATTATTTACAATTTTAGCACAACCAGCTATTATTTACAATTTTAGCATAAACAGCTAACATCTGGGTTCCACATTTGTGGCAAACCAATAAGCCCCAGTTATGAAAGTGCACTGTTATGACAGCAAGGTGTGATCACAGTCTGGTATCACTGCTGAATGCTTATAAGAGGATTTCTTCCTCTACGGGCCCCAAACTCCAACTACAGGGCATGCTCTCTCTATGGGGTTACAGAATTGGATAGACAGCATGGGTAGCAATGCCACAGTGGTTGTTCTTGTCCCTTGCAATACGCACATAGCCTTTCTCACCCCACCATGCACCCCAGCTGAAAGAGAACAGAGATGGATTAGTAGTTCATAAAGTCCAATAAGTCTTAGAAAATGAAGATCGCATTTCTATAGAAATAGAAATCGCATGTCTATCTTTGTTCCTGGGAGTATGACAATGGGTTCAAGGGGCTTATATAGAACACTAGGATTTGGGAAAATCCCAAAGCATACAGAAGATGAGACTGGCTTATGTCCAACCTGTCATTAATGTAGGAGAAACAAATTTAGTATGAGGACTCAGGAGGAACTCGATTCCTTATTGAGGAATGGGGAAAAAGGCCAGCTCTGTCAGAGAGATATGAAGCTCTCCCTCACATGGACTGGGTTGAGATGAAAAATACAAAGGAGGACCTCTGTCTCTTAAATGTGGAGAAACCCCACTGAGTAACAGAACCCAGGCTCCCCTTTCCCCAAACAAGGAATTTCTATACTTTGTCATCTTCCCCCATACCTATTTTTAAGAATCCAGAAGTTCTTCTCTTCATATTGATTTTCTTCTGATCCACTCTCATTCTCTTTTTTCACTGGTTTTGACCCATATCCAACCACCAGAAATGCATGGTTTGTGAAACGTGGTTTACATTTTGATTCAAAGATAATTCCTAGAAAATATAAGGTTGTGGTAAAGACAAAAGCTCTTTGGGTCAGCTAGGTGGCTCAGTGGAAAGAGCACTGGGCCTGGTGTTAGGGAGTTGAAACAGACTTTCTAGTTTTTTTACACTATATCTGACTGGCACCATACTTGGTTGACCCCTTACCTCCTTTATAGTAGCTGAAGGACTTTGGTGCATGCATTGTCACAGACACTGGCCCCACAGTTGCCACAGCCTTCATCAGAGTTTTCTCATTTCCAAAGGGGAGGACCACATGTTTTTTTATTTTAACAACTGCACATTCACTTTTATATGAGCACTTCTTATTTTTCTGAAAGACAGTTAATTGGAGGGAGTCAGTGGAGATTTGGAATGGAAAGATATGAACTAGGAATCCTAAGGAAACCTCGGTGTCTAGTCAAACTTTTATAGGTAGTTGATTATAGTAATTTAGTTATAACCTGTGTATCAAGTCTCAGGAAGCTCTGCTTATGGGTTCCTGTTTTCTTCTTGGGGAAATGTAAGACTTAAATCTCTTAGAGAGATTTCCTAAATTACTTATCCATTCAACTTCAGATTGTAAGGATTTGTTTTTTTTTAATGCCATACTCACCATCTCTGTCAGACCCTCTACAGACTTTTTTTTTTGGTCATTGTCATTGCAGTTATGTGCTATATGAATGTGCTAAGTATATATACTCTCCATAAACCTTTTATTAGTTTCATGAGAAACTTGGCCGACTAAGTCTTATCTACGAGGCAGAGGACCTGACTTTGCCTATCCCCAGTTTTGGCAAAATTGACCAGCCCACTCAAGGATGGCAATGTAGAGCGTCTTCATTTACCTTGGCCACATAAGGGTAACACTCCTCAGAGACTATACCCTTATTTTTTTTTATAAAATTGAAAGCACGAATGACAGTTCCCCCACGACAGCCTTGAAATTTGTCACAGTCAATTAGGTTCTGTGGGCTCAGTTTCACAAGTTTGCCTGTTTTACGGAAGAGTTGGCCTTCCAGAGCTCCAGTTGCACTGAATGCCCAGCAGGAGCCACACTTTCCCTGAAAGAGAAGACAGTAAGTATCTAGTTAGTGCAAGACTCTGAACAGCTAACAAGACAGTATCTATTAGAAGAAGAAATGAATTCATGGGAAGCAAGAAGATTTCTGGTTAGATCTCAGCAAAGGAGCTCTTGGTATTTCTCTTTCGAGTTGGATGCCCTTGGTTTATGTTTCATGTCTGATAATTCATTGTGGTCAATGTCCTGTTCCCAGTGGACAGTCAGCTGAAGTCTGTTTCCTTGCCCAGATTTTTTTTGGAGAGGGGGGAGGCAGGGCAGTTGGGGTTAAGTGACTTGCCCAAGGTCACAGGACTAGTAAATATTAAGTGTCTGAGGCCAAATATGAACTTAGGTCCTCCTGACTCCAGGGCAGGTGCCTCTATTACTGTGCCACATAGTTGCCCCCACCTTGCCCAGATTCTTACAAGAGTTGATTGTCACAAATGTGCATAGGTAGCCTAAGTGGTAACAGCTGAGGGAAATAACCTCAGTAAATGCAAATTTCAAGGAATAACATTGGATGAGGGATAATACCTGAGATCTAACAGGGGTCACGTAGCCATGCTCTCTCCAGTCCACTGATTTGGGAAGATCAGAAAAATTTGAAAAAATCTTGGCTGTGGTAACTCTTTTTATCCTGCGTGCCATGCCAGGGTTCAGAAAGTCCTTGAGTTCATCATGAGTCTGAAATGATAGGGGAGTTAGAATATTCCTAGAATACGCTACTTCTCCATTCCCCTTCTTTTTCACTGGGCAAATTCTCTTCCTTTCAGGTTTCTGCTGTTCACATCTACCACAAAATCAAAATCCTGGTAATTGTTGTCTATAGACTCCCCAGGTCACTCCCTTTTCTTCCTTAATATGTTTGATACCTGGCTCACAGTTTTTCTTTCCTCCCCAACTCTTTATACTAGGGGACTTCAACATACATACTGATGCTCCCTCAAATAACCTAACCACCCACTTTCTCAAAATACTCACCTCCCATGAGCTACTCCTCCCCACCTCAGCCACACATAAAGATGGTCATACTCTCAATTTTATCATTACCAACAGATGTTCTATTCTGTTCATCTTCACCATGATCTCTAATCCTTTGACACCTCATTTCTCTCCTAGGCCATCTCCTTTGTGCTGATGCATTTTTTGCTCTCTTTCCCATCTTGACTATTTGGCGAATCAGGTGAAATCTACACTTTCCTCCATTCTTGAATCCTTAGTGCCCTTGTCATATCACTGATTACACCCAGTCAAGTCTTGTTCTTGCATCACTTCCACCTTTCATCATCACTTCCCTACTTCATAGATGCTGCTGAAATAAAGTAGAGAGAATCACACAACTATTCTTACTGGGTTGCATTTGAATCAAGTTTACATAACTTTACTTCTGGGCATTCGCTGTTGTCTTGTCCTTTTCTGTCTCAGTGGAGAACCTAGCCTTATCTGCCACTTTTTTCTCCTTTATCTTTGTTTCACATGATGAAGTAGCCTTACTCCTTAAAAAGGCTAACTCCTCTACTTCAGGTGATCCCATTCCATTCCATCTCCTCCAAAACATGGCCCTCTTAGTCACCGCCACTCTTTTGATTTATCTTTAAAATGTCTCTCTGTCTAATTGCTATTTCCTAGTGCCTAAAACCATGCCCACCTCACCCCTATCCTTAAATAACCTCTCTTGAGCCTTCCATCCATGATAATTGTCCTCAAAGTTCCTCATAAAGGCTATCTACAACTGTTGTTATTTCAGTTGTACTCAACTTTGTTACCCCAGGTACTGGAATGATTTGCCATTTCCTTCTCCATCTCATTATATAGGGATAAGTGACTAGCCCGGGGTCATATAACTTATGGAATAATTTATAGGGATGCCTTCCCTAACCTCTCTTAATTACATTGCTTTCCCTCTTTTGATTATTTCCTATCTATCCTGATTAAAACTTGCTTTGAAAATATTTGTTGTTTCCCCC
Organism: Pseudocheirus occidentalis; assembly: GCA_028646575.1. Lineage (NCBI taxonomy): Eukaryota > Metazoa > Chordata > Mammalia > Diprotodontia > Pseudocheiridae > Pseudocheirus > Pseudocheirus occidentalis. The sequence goes on from CM053595.1 coordinate 81,489,024, forward strand.
ATTAGATTAGAAATTCTTTCTTACCTCTTCCTTCTCCATTTGGACTGCTCTGTGGCACAGTGGATGGAGCACTGGGCTTGTATGTAGGAAGACCTGAGTTCAAATGTGACCTCTTCAACCTTATAAGTTATGTGACCCTAGACAAATCACTCAATGCTGTTTCCCTCAGTTTTCTTATCTGTCAAATAACTTGGAGAAGGAGATGTCAAGCCACTCTAGTATCTTTGCCAAGAAAACATCAAATGGGGTCAGGAAGAGTTAGATACACTCCACAACTACAATCTTTTGCCTCTTTGTATTCACAGCACTTGACACCACTCACTTACCAAGTCCCCAAATTTATTCATGCCCAGGTAGTAGCTCAGCTTCCCCTCTTTATACAGGAGATTGTGATCATTAATGAACTTCAGGTTCTTCTCCCACACCTCTCTCCTAAAAGATTCTTCCTTCTATGGGAAAATTTAGAACCACAAACAGTAATGTTAAGAGATGGCTGGCCATGAGCTCTCTTTGCTCTAAAGTTCTGAATGCCCAATCATATTGTCTAGACATGCATGAGTATGTTCCATGAAAAATGCAAATTGTCTCTTAACACCAAGTCAAAGCTGAGTCACCTTCAGATGGTCTCTACGTCCTTGGGATGTAAAATTCCAAGATGTGAAATTGGCAGCTTTAACCCAGGAGGGACCATAGGAGTCATTTAATCCAGTCCATACTTAAGCAGGAGTTTTCTCTAAAATATTTTTGAAGATATGTCTTTCCCTTTGTGGTCCTTGGTCAACTTAAATATATACCATGGCCACCTAAGACACTTGGGGACAGCTCAACTTGGTAGACAATTTCTCCTTATTTTGTAACCAAAATCTACCCCTTCCTAGCTTTTTTTTGAAAGCTGCCTTGTTCAGAAAAGTAAGTTTGACAACTTTCCCACATGGATATGTACTAGAAGACAACTATGATAGTCATAGGTGTTACTATTCAGACTTTAATTTTGCAAATAACTTCAACCAAGCAGGACATGTCAGTTTTGAGGTCTCTCAGCTTGGTTACAGTCATTTTATGACCAAATCTCATTCTATCAATGTGACTTTTCTAATTGGTCATCAGAAATTGAACTCAATACTGCAGTGGGGCTGGGCATCTCACTAAGGCAGAGTTAGGGGAACTATACCCTCACTCAGTTCTTTGAAGTATGAACTTTCCCATCCATTATCTAGAGGGCTCTCATAAAAGAGACAATCACCTACCTCAGTATAGTTCCTTCCATATGTTGACTTAAACAATTCCCATTCAGTGTCCAGCTCTGGGTTTTTTGTGGGAAAACAATATGAAAGTCCCCAGCAAAGAGAAATCAAGCAAATAAATTGTCTCATGGTGGCTACCTTTTGCTGCTTTTAGAGTTGTCAAGAGACTCTTTGTACTGCTGGAACCTATTTAAAAAACAGCCACAGATCTTTTACACAAATGTTAAGGTCTCATTCCAAATTTTTATTTACTTGGTGGTCAACTTAATTGCGAGAATGAAGCTAGAGTGATGACTGGAGGATATGATGGTGGTCAGTGCTTCCTAAGTGTTTGGTCACCCTTTCCCTAATTCCTCACTTTATTGTGGGACTAGTGTGACTCTAGTATTCTAGATTTTTACTTCTTTCAGAATCCAAATGTTCACCTATCATTTCTTAAAACCTTAAGCTTAAAACCCTATCTAAAGACTGTTATTGAATGACACAAAGTATGGGCAGCAATAGCTTGAATTCCACATCTATCTCACCCCATTAAAACCCTTTCTAAAGCACATGAAGATTTTTTCAGCTCTGTCCTTGGCTATTCCCCCAGATGTTAGCCCCACTGCAAAGAGAAGTCCCAAAGCTATCCCATGACTCACCTGGCAGAGGAAGCTGCATTCACAAGGGAGTGAAGAGGAAGGCTGTCCAGCAATGCCAAGAGATCTGGCCTTCTCACATCCCTGGGACTCTATTTATCCTCCAACTTTGGGTTTAGCTCTTGGCCTTTTTCTCATCTTAGTAGGTGCTTTTAGTCTAATCAGTCTCTGATGCTTAGTGGGCAAGGTCACAATGTGCCTGGGGGCATTTGGGAGGGGCTGAAAACAAAATCAGTTTATCTCTGGCAAGCCTTAAGCCATTTTGAATAACATTACTGATTGGTGAATTGTTGACTAAAATTATGCAAATTCATAGGGGAGTAGAATAAGGGGTGAAATGTGAGTATGAGGTATAATCTCTTCTTTGAATCAAACTGCTTGATGAAAGTTTGGGTGTTTCTGTTCTGGATGTTTACATGCCTATCTATGACCCTCCCAGTTCTGGCAGATAGCTACTCTATGGACCAGTCTATCTGCCACCATGAGTAATTCAATTAAATTATGTACTAATACCTGAGCACTGGAAATATAAAAACAAACTAGTAGCTACTCTCAAGGAGCCTAAATTCTCCTGTGGGGATACCTATACAGAGAAGTAAAATAAAAGATAATTTGAAGAGATAGGAATTTGTTCTGTAAAGTTTGGGTTCAGTCAAAAGACTGTACTTAAGGATCTAGAAGGCTACATGTGGCCTTAAGGTCAGGCTCCCCACCAGTGAATTAGACTATCTAATTTTGAGTTTAGGCAATACAATGGAGCAGTTTGGGTAAAACACAAAGTACCTGAATATGAAATATTGTTGGCAAGGTAGTTTGGACGCAGACTGTGAAAAGCCGCAACACTTATCCCAAAGAGATCATAGAAGTGGGAATGATGAGGTGTAGGCTCTGGGCGTTTCTCCCCCCTAACCCCTCCCCCCCCCACCCTTTTGAGCTCTCCTTGAATCTTTGAGGTACATACTCTGGGAAACCTCTTGAAGTCTGATTGAATCTTCAGGAGGCATTTGAAGAGGCCATAAGTATTTCATTGTGGCTGGGCCCAAAACTGTTACTAGCCTGGCCCTTCATTGTCCATCTGCTTCCCACCCTTGAGCCTATCAAAATATCAATCCGCTCTTGCATTGACCTCATTAACTCCACCTGAAGTCCTTCCCCAAACTCATTACTGGAGGTTGACCTCATTAACTCCTCCTAAAGGCCCTCCCCAGGCTCCTCCTCTGAACCACCCCTAGATTCCTCTGTATATAAGACCTGTCTTCCCTCCGTCTTTGTGAGAGTGCTTTGAAATGGCCTCACACAGACTTGCTCTGTGAGAGTGCCATAGGATAGCTTAGCACAGACTTGCTCTGTGAGAGTGCCATAGGATAGCTTAGCACAGACTTGCTCTGTGTGAGAGCACCATGAAGTGGCCTAGCAGAGACTTGCTCTGTGAGAACACCATAGGATAGCTTAGCACAGACTTGCTCTGTGAGAGCGCCACAGAATGCCCTAGCACCCCATATAGTGAACCTGAACTTTCAATAAACTTTACTTTTTCTTTGGCTGAGAAGACTTGAGTGGAATTCTTTCCACAGGACCTGGCATGTTGGTATTTTGGGTTCTCAAGCAACCCACACTCTCTTCAGGAAGAGGTCTCATATGTACAAAAATATTTATAGCAGCTCTTTGTGGTGGCAAAGAAGTGGAAATCAAGGGGATGCCCATCAATTGGTGAATGGCTGAACAAGTTGTGGTATTTCAGTGTAATTGAATAGTATTGTGCTATAAGAAATGAGGAGTAGATGTACTTCACAAGGAGAGTTTCACATAAACTGATGTTGAGTGAGAAGAGCAGAACCAGAAGAAATTTGTACACAATTACAGACACAACGTATCTATGATGACTAACTTTGATAGACTGGGCTCCTCTCAGCAATGTAAGGTTATAAAACAACTCCAAGAGACTCATGAAGGAATGAGATATCCACATACAGAGAAAGAATTACAAACTTTGAATGCAGATTGAAGCAAACTACTTGCTCTTTTTCTTTTTCTTTTTTTGTTTTGCTTCTCCTTTCCCATTGTTCATTCTGATGAGGTATAGGCTCTAGGAAACCCCTTAAGCTTTCCTTAAATCTTTGAGGTAAAGGCTCTGGGAAACCCCTTGAAGTCTGATTAATCTTCTTACTTGATGAGGCATTTGCAGAGGCCATAAGTTTTTCATTGTGGCTGGGCCCAAACCTCTGCTACTAGCCTACCCCTCCATTGTCATTCTACTTCCCACCCTTGAGGATATCAAGATATCAATCCACCCTTGCCTTGACCTCATTAACTCCTCCTGAAGACTCTCCTCAAACTCCTCCTCTAGACTACCCCTAGATTCCTCTGTACATAAAACCCCACCTTCCCCCCATGTGGTGTGAGGGCACCATAGAATGTCTTAGCATAGACTTGCTCTGTGAGAGTACCGTAGAATACTCTGTCACAGAGTAAGTCTGTGCTAGGTCTCTGAGTGATTGATTCATAGCTTTCTGCAGTTATCAAATGCAAGGGAAAAAAAGATTTGGGGCCTTTTTAATATTTAAAAGGAAAACATCAACAAATTCAGATCTATAGGCTTTCATTTCTAGTTACTCCACCATCACACATTTATCTGAAAGATATAAAGGATATAAGAACCCAATGCTTGCAAATCACCAAGCATATAGTAGGCACTACATAAATAATAAATGAACTGTATGCAGTCATAAATTTTATAGGGAAGGCTTAAAAAAAAACCCAAAACTATGGGCAAGACTTAGTTAGCATCATTTAATTTGATGTTGTTAGAGAAGTTCCATTGTTCAGTTTCATGGTTGTGATGACAGAGACAAAGATAACTGGACAGAGAGCAGGGTAAATGCCATTTATATGAGAGAGACTGAGGTGTAATCAATGGCAAAAGGAATATTCTAGGCATGGAGGAAAGTGGGCCACTTTTGGTGGATAGAAAGGTCCTAGTTGAAATATAGAGGGTTGCGGTAGTGGGATGTGGGCTATTCCCACCTGTGGAGGAGGATTCTTGTCTTGGTGATACAAGGTTGTATTGGAGTGCTGATAAGAAGTCTAGATTTCAATGATGCGAATCTCCTGACTTCTATTTAGAAATACTGAGAATATTGTGGTTCCCTCTTGGCTTCCAGCAGAGATAGAGTTAAATTTTACTCTGTGTCCTGGGGAGGTTTTTGGGAAGAAGCATCCTTATTAAACTGTCTCTTTCTGAAGGATGGATGAGATACTCTACTAAACAATTAACATAAAGGTATCCATAGAGGGGAAGTAGTACCCTACCTCCAAGATGAACTCTCATAATTTTTATCTGCCAGATATCAACACATATATCAACCAATTCCTAGAGAAAAGAAAAACCCCAGTGCCCCTCAAAATATTAACTTTATTACATACAGTTTTAGTATAAACAGCTAATATCTGAGTCCCACATTTGTGGCAAATTGATATACCCATTATGGGACTGCATTGTTATGATGGCAAGTTATGCTCCCAGGTATCAGGGGTCTGCCATCACTGCTGAATGCTTATAGAAGGGGATTTCTTCTTTAATGGGCCCAAAACATCCAATGATCTCTCCATCAGGTTAAAAAATAGGATAGGTGGTTGGGTAGCAACACCACAGCAGTTGTTTCTGTCCTTTGTGAGATACATGTAGCCTCTGTCACCACATGCCACACCAAAGATGAAAGGGAACAGAGCTGGATTTGTATATAAATATCTGTCAAAGGAGTCAGCTTTAGAATTATAAGTTGATTATTTTCATATTTTATTTTCACTCCTGGGATGATAAAAGTGAATCTAAAGGGCCCATACAAAGACCAGGATTTGGGGAAATCACGAGGCCCATGAAAGATAGGGAACTGGCTCAATATTTAAACTGCAGCTAAGTTAGAGGAAACTGAAATTTAGTATGAAGACTCCAAGGGAATCAGTTCCTTGTTTATCAATACAGAAAGTGGAGAAAAGCCAGCTCTGTCAAGGAGATACAAAAATCTCCCTCTCATGGACCATCTTGAGAAGAAAAATCCAAATGAGGGTTCAGATTCTTAAATCTAGGCAAACTCCACAGAGTCCACACAGGCCCTCCCTCTTTTACAAAAACCTTTGCCATGTTCCATCATCTATACTTATTTTTAAGAATCCAGTATTTCTTCCTTCCACGTTGATTTTTCTTCTTCAAATCCATTCGTTACATATCCATATCCTCCTTCTGATTCAATCACTGTGTGTATTTTCATTTTCTTCTTCTTTTTCATATCCAACCAACTTAGTAAACCAGGGTTCAAGTCATTTTTATTGCAATATGTATCACTGTAAAGTCCTAGAGAGTCCAAGAGAAAAACTCTTTGGGTGAGTTAGGTGGCTCAGTGGAACAAGTACCAGGCCTGTTGTTAGGAGGACCTGAGTACAAACAAACACTTCCTAGCTATGTGACTTTGGGCAAGTAACTTAATCCCTGTTTGCCAAAATTCCCTCATCTAATATGCATGTAATAATGGTAATTATCTCCCTGAGTTTTTCCAGGAATCAAATGAAAGATATTATTTGCAAATAGCACTTAGTACACAGCCTGGAACATGGTAGGCACTATAAATGAGATTATTATTAAACTGAGCCTGACACATTTGGGCATTTCTATTTTTGACATCATATCTGACACCATATTTGGCAGACCCCATACCTCCTCGATAGTGATGGAAGAACTTCATTGCATATATTGTCACAGCTGACCCCACAGTTGCCGCAGCCTTCATCAGAGTTTCTTCATCTCCCTGGGGAAGGATCATATAGTTTTGCAGTCTAACAATTGGACATTGAAGTCTGTGATAGCAATATCAATTTTTCTTTTTTCTTTTTTGGAGGGCAATTGGGGTTAAGTGACTTGCCCAAAGTCACATGGCTAGTTAGCGTGTCAAGTGTCTGAGCCCAGATTTGAACTCAAGTCCTCCTGACTCCAGGGCTGGTGCTCTACTCACTGCACCACGTAGCTGCCCCAATAACCAATTTTTATGAAAGAGACAGTCAAGTGGAAGAAGTCAGCAGAGGTTTGGAAAGGAAAGACACTAACTAGGAATCTGAGGAAAGCTTAAAATCTAGGCAAACTGTTCTAGGAAGATGATTATGGTCCTGCAGTCATAACCTGTATCTCAAGTTTCAAGAATCTCTGCCTAAGGGTCTCTAGCTATCATCTCCTTGAGGAAGCAGAATTATAAGACAAGCTGTTTATTAGAGGGATCCTAAATTACTTATCCATTTACTTCCGACTTGTACGGATTTTGTAAAAAATAATGCCATAATCACAATCTCTGCCAAATTTTCTTCAGAGATTTTTTTTGCTTATTGTTGTAGTCATGTGCTATGTGAGTATGCTTGAGTATAGAAAATATTCCCTCCATAACATTTTATTGGTTTCATGAGTAACTTGGTCCCCTTGGTCTTATCTGCAAGGCAGAGGATATGAGTTTACCTTTCTCTAGTCTTGGCAAAATTGGCCAACCCACTCTCAAGGATAGCAATACAGAGTATTTCTTTATTTCCCTGTCTCATATATGGGTAGCACAACTCAGGGGGTAATGCCCTCATTTCACATAATGTATTTATAGGTTTCAAGGACATATTCCCCAGTATGGTCACCAGCACTAGAACAGTCAGTTGCTATTTATTCAACTATAAAACCATGGGATTTGATGAGATTCCAGAAAAAGGACAGAGAGTTAGAGAAAAATTAAGTATTCTAAGGCATGTTGGTGAAGCACAAATGATGGTCCTGCAAAAGAGATGAAGAAAGAGGTGTCAGTCAGGTTAAATGGACCTTTATCACCTAAGATGGAGGCTCCCATATGAGAGACAGCAGGCACCTGCTTCTAGGAGAAGACATCCTAAAAATGTATTGATCCTAGGTGGGGGCAGCCTCTTTTCATTGTCTATGTAGCCAGAGCTGGCTATGCCTTTGAAACTATCAAAGTCTATCGCAAGTCACAGTCTTTTTAGGACAAACTACAACCTGTGAGTAGTCCAAGCTACCTGAATGGGGACTCAGCTGACCAGTTCCACTTGGGCAACTCAGCTAGTCCTCTGCTCTCCTTCCCTCCCCTCCTGTTGTCTCTTCTTCTCTCTTACCTGATGGTGTTCTGTCCAAAGGAAGGTAAATTTTGACTAAGCTGAAGGATGCCTAGTTAACTTGGGGTTCACTGGCTAGATTCCTTTCTCAAAGACCAAGCCTTAAACCCAATTCACTCTGGATCTCTTGCATTGGACAATACATCCTGCCTGAGAACAACTTAATGGCTGTTTTTTGGGCCCTCCTGGCTCATAGTGAATGTAAATAGTAACCGTTTCTCTTTTGGCCAGGAACCCTTAGGGTCTTCTCCTCCCAGTTTGATTTTCTTTTTATTAAAGTCATGAGTTGTGGTCCTGCAAAACAGTGGAACTCTCATGACATCTTAAAGAGGCCTATTCACTGAACGGGCATTACCTCACTCAGAGTAAGAACCTGAAAAGACCTTAGCTTAAAAGGGCCAGGGTCTCCCATTGCATCCTGGGCCATCTCCACTCCTGATGAATATCTGGCCACTGGACCCAGGTGGCTCTAGAGGAGATTGTGAGGCTGGTGACCTTGCACAGCCCTCCCTCACTCAAATCAAAGTCAATTGCAAATCATGTCATCATCTCCCTGATGTCATGGTCCTCTTCAAAAACTAAGGACAAACCATACACAATCAGATTGTCACAGTCTCCATCTTTCTTTCTGGCAGTGTCCAGAGGGTTAAAGTTCTGTTTATCCAAAGTATAGGCTCCATACCCTGACTGTGCTGGGTGTGGGGGAGGTCCTAGCTTTTCTCCCATTTAGGTTCTATGGCCTCAAGAATTGGGTTGGGGATTTTGGTCTGTTTCAGTCATATTTTCATTTCTAGTTGTAGGCAATAGAGTCTCTAGAGCCAAGATCTCAAACTGGCCATGGTGACCTTAGAGGCAGGATTCCAGGCTAGATGTTGCTGCCAACCAAGAAGGGAAGTCCTGAGAAGCCAGGATGTTGGTACCTGATGTGCCAGGTACTGTGCTAAGTAACAAGGATATAGAAGAAGCAAAGACAATCTAGTGCCCATCCTCAAGGAACTCACAATCTAATGGTAGAGACAACAAGAAACACATATTAGAAACAAATTATATACAGGTTAAATAGGAAATAATTAAGCCAAGGATGACTCAGAAAATCAGAGGGGTTGGGAAAGGTTTCTTAAAGGACCTTAAAGGACCTTAAAGGTTTCTTAAGGACCTCTTACTAAGGGATAGGCACTTCTCTTTGCAGAGATGATGATAATGCATGTTATAGTTGGCCTTTATTTGCCTCTCTGATTGGCATTTGTTGCTAGAGAAGATTGGTTACTAGTGAAAAGAGGAGAGAAACCCATTTCTCCCCTTGCTGGAAGCCCAAGGGATAGATAGCTAGTGCTAGATCTAACTCAGGAGAGGGCAGCCTAATAAAAAGAAGTGTGGATACTTTTTATACATCCTAGAGCCTGCTGAGGGGTGAAGATCCTTTAAAGGGCTTCATCCCTCAGGACTCTCAGTGGCAAATCAACTTTGACAAACTCCAGGAAGATGCAGAATATTTCACCTGAGTAAAGTTCCTGTTCCTCAACAAGAAGCCAATGAAATCTATAGCCATGAAACCAGAGTAGATGCTCTATGGAATAAGTCTTGTTACATAAATATCGGTTATATTGGGGTAAGAAAGACAAAGACAAGATAAGGACCATTGCTTAGTGTAGACAGGATGGACAAAAAAGAAGTCAAAGAGAGAGAAGGCTATACTACTTGACAGTTATTTTACTTTTCCTTTCTGTACTGAGAACAATCTTTACATTGGGAATAACAGAACAAAAATAGTTCAAAGAAATAAACAGGAAAAGAAAAAAAACCCCACAAAGATGCATAGAGAAAGCCTAATCTGTGTAAACAGGTTAGAGGATAATAGACTGTGACACAGAGAAGGAAACTAAGAGGAATGACCAATGAATCTTTGATTAATGAATAGGTGCTACATCTGCCCCCTCATCTACCTCCCTCCCCCTACATTGATCCTTGGAAAATCCAGTCCAGGTTCAAGACATTCTGTGGACTAGTTGTACTTGCAATCGTTATTCACCGATCATCACTGATATGATTTCTTTTAAAAGTCAACAAGGAGGTCGAGTTAGTTAAAAACGTAATCTATTTAAATATACAGGATAACAAATAAAGTAAAAATAAAAGATTTTTTTTCCCTTCCATTTACCCATGGACTATACACATTACTAGTGTGGAAGAGCATACATGTAGACATTATGTAAGATAAAGGAAGGTACACAAAAGGGGATATTACAGGAGTTCATGTAGAAATGCTGCACATGTAGAGGGGATACACACAGGGATACATGTAGCTAGTAAATACACATGGTTAAAATAGCTCAGACCTCTTATGCTGAAGGACTAACATTGGCCTTTGGGGATGACATCTTTGTTACTCTTTGATAGGTGTCATGTCCCTCTTGGATATCTTCACTGGGCTTTAGATCTTAAGAACAATCTCCAATTTAAATTTTAAAAAGAACTTAAAAAAGGAGGGAGGGAGAAAATCATTCATGTGTATCTACCCACTTGAATACTACAGAGGGTAGTAAACATGGCATGGGAAGATGGCCGTTAGTGAAAGGAGTAATTATGTATGAGACAATATCCAAGAAAAGGAGAAGCAATAAAACTCATAGTCTCACATATTAATGACACAAAGTGCAAAATGAAGGCAGCAACCAAAATAACTTGAGATCTGAAAGCAAGAAGGTAAGTTTGACCTCACAGATATTAATGAGATGTAGTAGACTAGTATTCATAATTGGTGTATGGTATATATGGCATATATTAGCTAAAAAGATCAACAAAGTCAATAAAGTAGTATTGGGTATTAGGAACACACACTCATGCATAAAAATCCAGTTGCTTAGCCTCAAACATACTATACATAGCCTGGCACACTTTTGGTGTGGGACATGCTTGGGAGGAGATAAATCTGGTGGCATGGACATGATACAGTGGAAAGAGTGATAGATTTGGAGACAAAAGACAACTTCACATTCCAATCTTGTCTTTTGCTACCTGTGTGATCCTGTTCCAATTTCTGGTTCTCCATTTCTTTATTGATAAAATGAGAGAATTGTGATCCAGTGACCTCTTAAGTTTCTTCCAATTCCAAATGTTTGATGCATGGTTTATAGTTGTTTTAAGGAATGCAAGTTATTGCATTCAACAGACCTGAAAGAGGAAGGTGATTATATTCTATGCAAATGCTGGATTCTATGTTACCAATGAATCAATCCTTTGTTTTAGGAAGATGGGAGAATGAGCTATTTTTGGGCTAAGTACTGTATACCGAGTCTATAAACTCTATCAGCCCCAAATTCACCACAATTAAGACGTGAAATACTCAGGGAACTGGTCATTAAAATCTTAAGGATTATAATGAGATAAACTATTGGACATTTAGTGAGATTATCTCTGTGAAGAGTTGAGGGAGGCCAAGGAAATGTAAACAGCCCCATAGAGTTCCTGGGGAGATACCTATCCACATTGTCTAGTCCTAGTTTATTATCAGTGGAGTAGAAGATGGCCCAATGAGGTATATGCCTCTGCTATGTATTACACTAAAAAGATTCCCAGAGGCAAAAATCTGTACGCAATTTGAACCAGGACAGGAACCCTGTGAGAGCTTCCTCCTTCTCAGTGGCATCAAAAATTTCAACTATCCCCAGGTCCTGTCTGGGGCCACATCTGCATTCCTCAATCAGGAATGTGTAGCTTTCAGGATTTCAAGTGCACCCTACAAGGCTGTTAGGTATTATCAACTTTTGTCGTGCTGAAGTCTATAGATTCCTCTGGTAGAACAGTGGTAGCCCATTAAGCAACATGGTCATTGCAGACCATATTTTAGAGCCAGCTAGAGTCATTACTAGCCAGTGATGGTAATTATAGACATTCTTGAGTGGGGAAAGGGTGATTCTTGGGAAGGGAGGAGGGTTGGCTTGAAAAAGACTGACATTATTAACAATTTATAGACAAAGCTGGTCCATTAATATACTGCTTATAGCCTTCCCCTCTCTCTGTGGGGTTGAGAGGACAGAGGTAAGTTGTCTTTTCAAATTCATGTGTAAGTGGAGTAGGGGATCCAAAGAAGGTATAATATATCCAAAGGTATAATCTCTTCTTTAAATCAAGTTGCCTTTTAACAGTTTAGTGCTTCTGTTTCAGAAGTTTGCATGCATAGCTAGGGGATCTATTGTTTTATTGTTCTCCACTTTGCCATTCTTGGGTATTATTGGGGATTAAACTCCTGCCCTTGTAACAGATAAGGTGTAGGTGACCATTATCACAGGGAAATTGGCAGGCCTGCCATGGAATGGAAAGATTCTTTGATTGCAGGAAGGTCCCCACTCAGGGCAGCTACCAGTCAATTAAGTGGGTGTTCTTGGCCGCTTTGGGTGCATCCCATCTGTAAGAAAAGATGCAATGACAGCAAGTCAATAAATATGACAGGGTTATGTTCACTGTTAGCTTGTATTAATAAGTTTTCCTACTTGCAATACTTCCTGTGTTGTAAAAAGGAAAAGCTGATGACAATGCTAAGTATAGAAATATTTGAATGGACTTCAATGTCTATTGAATAGGGCATCCTGTGCTTGGAGATTTGATGGGCTTGGTTTGTATGACTGCTGTGTAACAGAAATGATTGTCCAGAAGACAGAAAAAGAGATTGAACTCAGAATGGAGGACTCTCAATATATTGATTGACTGGTCTTTTTTTTTTTAAATCTAGGACAAAAAGGTATTGTGCTTGTGTTGTGATTGTCACCATTTTAGGGGATTACCTAATTGCTGATGTCTTCTCAAGCACCCTGTAATTCAACTCCACTAAAGTCATCCACTCTGGATAGTCCTATTGTAAGTCACATCATTGCCCTTTGTCCATGATCAGGAATTCTGAATTTCCCCATCTCTGATTACGATCTCTTGTTCCATCTGTATATCTGCCTTATTCCTCTTAAACCTGTTGTTTGTCCTCCCTAAGGCCTCCTGTCTTTGCCTTTTTTTCCTCTGCTCTTCTGTTCCTTCACCTAACTCCGCTTGCCTCATTTTCCTTCCTACAGTTTTGACTTCATATTTAACCAATTTAATTATATGTGGGCCTCCACCTTGCTCCATGCTGTTCTGCTATTCATAACCTGTCATTCTTCAATCCTATATCATGCCCACTATCCATCTTCTTTATTTATACCGCTAGGATGCTTCTAGAGAAAGTCATACAGCCATTCTGATTGAGTCTACTACAAATGCATTCCGTTCTCAATATTCAAAAAACTTAAGTGACTTCCCATTGACCCAGAATAAAGTACAAATTCCTTACCTTATCATGTAAGGACTTTAGCAATCTTCTTATCTTTCTTCCTATCATTTTATTTGTTTAATATGGCATAGTAGAAAATGTGCTAGACATGAGGTCAAGAAGGCCTACCTGGCTTCACATCCAGCCTTTGATTGTAACCAGCAGAGTGACTGTGCTTCAGTTTTCATATTTGTAAACTGGGAATAATAATAACTTTAGGACCCACTTGACAAATTTGTTGTGAGACTCAAATAATATTACACATGCATATGCTACTTCCCAAACTTTATGACATTATACAGATGTTCACTCTTTTCTCTTCATTTTTATTTCTACTACTGTTTTTTTTTCTCCTACTTTTATAAATATTTTGAAGAACTAATTCCCTTTCTCTCTCATTACCTCATCTAGGGAACAGTTCTAGTAAAAGGTTATGAACGATTTAAAAACTCATTTAATATCATATTGCTTTCCCAAAATATTACACCATCTCCCAGTTCCATTGTAGAATAATAGCATACCTATTGCCCCATAGGTCTACCACCAATTAACTTTCATCAGTTTTAAGTCTTTGTAAATGTAATGGATAAGAGGTGGTATCTTAGAGTTATTTCGTTACATTTTTTCAAATTATTTGAAAGTTTGACCAATTTTTCAGATGGTTATAGAAATTTTTGTTCCTTCTTTGAACAAATGCCAGTCCTATCCTTTGACCACTGGGGACTTGATCTTGTGCTTTAAAAATGTGCCAACTCATTACTCATTTTGGATATCAATTTTATCAGGAATGTTTGTGATTTCATCTCTAACAAATGGCTTTTATTTTTATCCTGGAAATATTCCTTTTTATTATACAAAACTAATATAACACTTAATGAATATGGGAGTCCTTAATCCAATTCCCACTTAAATTGGCAAGTTGGATTTCTAGAATGTGATCATATCTATTTCCCTGTGGTGGTGTCTGGGGAATCCCTAAGAGGCAGTCAGGTTCTTTTAAATGCCTTCATCTTAAGCTTCCATTCTAGTGTTCTCAATATCAGTTGCCTGTGATTATTGTCCCAGTATCATTTGCCAATGCTAGCTGGAATATCAATATCATCAGTACAAGTGATTAGCAATCTACTAACAATTTAACCAGTTGGTTTCTTTTCAATATTTGTTAATCAAATAATATCAGTTAGCTTTTGCATTTGCCAAAATGTCTCTTTGTAAACAGGAAGTAGAAAAATTGTGTCCCTGAACTGGGAGACACCTTGGTCTCCTCTCTTTACCTCAGTTCCTTAGGAGACTGGTATCAAACTTTAAACTGTTACTACAAACATTTTTCCCAAGGTGGAGTTCATTTGTAGATAGGGCATATCCAATGAACAAGTGGTTCCCTTGCTTTCAGATCATGGCATCTCAGCTACTAAGTTGACCCAAGACTGGGCAGGGTCACTCAGGTCACATCTTGGGTCTATGCTGGCTCCTTGCCCAATTCTCTTCCAAATTTTGGAAATTCATAAAATTATTCTTCTCCAACTCATTCTTCTTAGATCCATTTAAAACAAACCAACAAACCAACCCAAAACAGAGGCAGAGGAACCAGCAGGGCCATGGGTCTACAAATAATACCTGTAGCAGTGTTGGCTTAACACCAAGTGGTACAGATTATAATTCCTTAAAGGATTAGGCCTCTCTTGGTGTGCCCTTCATTACGCTATTTTTTGTAAAATAAACTCCAATTATAGCTTTCTATACTTTCTTCTTATTTGTTGAATAAACATTTTTCTTTCCTACAATTGAGATAGATATATATTTCATTACCACCTTTTTAAAAGATAAGAAATGTAGATAATCATCTTCATTTTAGATGATCGATATATTTTAAATTTACTGTGTTATGTGGTGTGAGATATTGATCTATTCCATTTTCTGCTCTATTTTCATCCAATTTTCTGGACAGTTTTTGTTGAATACCTCCACAAAAGTCTTTCCTAAAGCAGGAAATAACTCACTGCTGGCATGGGAACCATTTCTGAATCAGTACCATAAAAACACTGATGTGTTAGAGAAAAGATGGAAAATTAATATGAAGCTAGGAAAAATAAGAATATTAAGAAAAAGATAATGGTGTGAAATTAAAATAAATTCTTCCTGACCTATTTTAAGGAATTTCTTATGATGATAAAGGGAATATAGATAGAAGGAAAGATATAGATAGAACTGTAATGATTTTTTATAAAAATTTATTCAGGGATAAATCAATGCCATAAAAAACTAGAAGGGTGGAAAGGAAAGCAGCAAGCATTTATTAATTCCTTCCATGTCTCAGGCACTGTATTGATCCCTTCCCAAGTATTCTCTCATTTGATCCTCTCAATAACCCTGGGAGGTAGATACTTCTATTATTTTCATTTCATAGTTGAGCAAACTAAGCTAGACTGGGGATAAGTGACTTACTCAGGGTCATACAGCAAGCAGGTGTCTGAGGTTGGATTGTAATTCAGATCTTCCTAGTTCCAGACTCAGTGTTCTATCCACCAAACCACTTAAATCCCTGGTCAACAAAAACTTGCTTCATTTAATGAATGGAAAGATATAGCAGCTACAGACTATGCTGGTTTCAAAGAGAAATTCTTTTTTTTTTTTAAATCTAAAGTGTGAATATAATGGGAGATTATGTGAAGTACATTCTCAAAAAATATAAAACAGTGATAGTTAAATACAGTTTACAGATAGCTTGATGAGAGACCAAACAAATCAAAGTCCTCTCATGGTCCTTTAAGGGTAAACATGAGTAGATGAAATCAAACAATAAAAATGGAAAAGATATATCCTGTTTTTTAAAATTACATAATTGTGATTACAGGGGCAGAGCTAAGATGGTGGAGTAGTATGAAGCAATATAATGAGTTCCCCCTCCAAGTCCCTCCAAACCTTTTCCAGAAAACATTCCGGACAGAATCCTGATAGGAAACACAGAAAACATCAATGAATCATTTGTCCAGGCTGGTATAGGGAGACAGATGGGAAGGTCTGGGGACCCTATTTATAGGGTTCCAATAGGAGCACATTGTACACAGAGCAATCCATGGCTAAGGTGAGGCTTTGCTCCAGGGCTAGAGAATGTGTCAAATCCATATCTCAGATCCCTATCTCAGGTGCAGGGGGGCAATACAGGACAGATTTAGAAGGGGAAGATGGGCTTGGAGATTGAAATCTGGGAGGCCTTGAGGGGAGTATCAGGAAAGGAGAAAGTTAACCATTGCTCAGTGGCTCAAATCCCAGGTTTTAGTACCTGGGTGCAAATCCCGGACTAAAGAGAAGACTACAATTCTGTCACTCCTAACTAGCAAAATTTTGCACTTGACTGAAGTCTAGCAACATTCTACTGTTGTTCAGACCCAAATTCAGGTCAGAACTTACTGACTTAGACTAAGGTGGCAGCAATCAGATTTTGCTCATGGATCAGACCACTCTGAGAGCAATAAAAACTTGTAAGTCTCCAGCTTTTTCCTGTCCCTAGCCAGGTCCTGAGATTTTGGAATAACACAACACTCAATTCGTGCCCCTCCCCAAATTCCCCCACAAATCAAAAACAGAACCAGTCCAGATCTTCCCTCCAGAAGTGTGCAGAGCCCAGTTCTAGAATCAAATCTGGAAGAATGCAAGCAAACAAAAAAGAATACCATCATTTAAAGCTACCATGTTGAAAGAGGTATTCAAGACACAAAGAGAACACCTCTAAAACATCTACAAGCAAAACTTTGAGAACTGTGGTGAGAAAAGAATAGGATTGGTGAGAGTAAGATAAAAAACCATTTATGTGAGAGGAACTGAGTGCCAAAAGCAGGGATAGAAAAAGAAAACTGGAGATTCTGAGCAAGTCAAATAGAGAGAAGGAGAAACAAGGAAGGTTGGGGGGACAGCAGAGAAGGGGGTGAGTTACCACCACCCATGGAATAGGAATATTACCTATGGAGCAATAGAGATCCTATGTGAGTCCTGAAAGGCAAAATGAATCATAGTGATTCTAATCTGGCTTATATTTAGAATTACTGAGAACATTATAGTTCCCCTTTGGGCTTGCAACAGTGACAGATTGAAAAATCCTCTGGGTCAAGGCAGAGCTTTAAAGAAGAAATATACCAACAAGTCAATTTCCCCTTTTCCCTACTGGAAGGATAAGATATTCCAATTCATATTGGTTCCCTGGGCAGAGAAGTGAGCCTCTCCCCAAAGTGACCTCTCATGACTCATCTGCCAGACATTCCCACATCCATAACTCAAATGGAGAAATCTAGTCCTATTCAAAATTATCTTCCCTTTTATTATTTACAATTTCAGCATATTCATGTATGTTCTGAAACAAGACAATCTGCCTTAGCTGTGAAGGCACACAATTATATCTTGGTCTCAGGAATCAGGGTATTGGATCACATCTGGAAGCTTAAACCAGGGGCTATCCTCTTCCTTGGACCTTAGATTCTGACCAAAGGAATGTTCTCTCTTTTGCTGAGGTACATCAAAATATAGCTGTCAAGGTTAACAATGGCACAGTGCCATATGGATGTAGCCTCAGTCACCCCATCCCTTGCCTCAGCTGAAAGGAAATAATTAAATTAGTGATTAAGAGTGCTCTAGCTCAGGACCCATGAAGATGGGGGAGTAAGCATTGTCATTTACTAGCTTTGGTCCAGGGAGTGTGGCAGTGAGATTAAACCAGAGCTTAGGATTTGAGGAAATAAGGAACAAAAGTTCTGAATATGCCAAAATATTGAGTCATGCAGTGCTGGTGAGGTAGACAGAAACTGGCTCCATGTCTGCCTAAACTTGCTAACTGAAGTGAAACAGAAAGCTTTCTTGTGGGGTGCCTGAGATTTGAAGACTCATCTCTGTCAAGCTTATGTCTAGTTGCCCCCAACTGGGAAAATTAAGTGAGTTCACCAATTCTCACACTTCTAGTACAGACAAACCCTTCTAAGTAGAGTAAAGGAGGCCTTCTTTCCCCTGCCCTCTCTCTATAAGATGCTTCCCACTACACAAAGATGCCATTCTTTTGGCTCAAACAACATAAATACTTATTTCATTTTTACTTTACTTTCATACCTGTTTCTAATTATCCAATACTTCTGTCCATCTGGGTTTTCTCCTTCATATCCATAGCCTGTGACCAGAACAGCATGGTCCAAATACCAGCTGTTGCAGTTTGGTTTATAATGAATTCCTGAAAAAATGCAAGATGGTGATAAAAAAAAAAGAGAAGAAACTCAGTCTGACACCCCAGGGCAGAATTCAGAGCAGATCCACTCCATATACATGATTGATAGAAGTGGAAGGATGGGTTCCTGGCATTAATTGCCACAGATACTGGCCCCACAGCTGCTATAACCTCCACAAGAGCTTGTTCATCTTCAGTAGGAATGTCTACAAATCCACTAACTCTAGCAGCTGCACGCTTGGGTCTGTAGAGCCCAAGGGATGGGGGTTCTTCCTAAAGCAGAAAAAAATTTTGGTGGGGAGAATTTTGGGAAGGCAAGGGCGAGTTTCAGTTGATCTTCACATAAAGACATTAGTAGCATGAGGAAATTTTTTATGCCCAAAGGGGGCCTGGATATCATCCACTGGGTATGGAAAATGTCTGTTGGAAGTCTGATTCTGGCTTTACAGAACCAATATCTATTAAGAAAATAACAATGCAGGACAGTATCTGCCTCTTTATAAATGGTCTCCTGAGAAATATTGGTCACTTTAGGGGATTTAGCCAGTGGACTGAAGATTTTTTTAAAACTGGCTTAACCAAGTTTTCCTCATTTTTTGATGTGATGTAAACACTATCCTAATTTTTCTCCCATTCCCTTTTTATTTGGAATAGGTGCAATCAGGCACTATACAGGTTGTGTATTGCAAACTCTCCTTCCATAAGTCTCTCTTCAGAGAGGGTAATCAAATGATCTCAGCCCTCTGTGAGTTTCTTCATTATTTTCCTTACTCCTTTCACCCCCATAGTCTGATCTCCAGAATAGAGAGCTGGGTTTATGGAGACTTTTTGCCAATTTTTGTACCACTGATCAGCACAGTGTCTCGTATGACAATGTAGAGTTTAACTTCATTTACATGAGGGCAGGCACTCTTCAGAGTCCATTCCCTTCTTCTTCATGATATATTTGAAAGCAAAATCCATCAATCCACCAGCACAGCCAGAATTCTCTTGCTTTTGGGAACAATTTACTAGGTTCTGTTCACTCAGGGTCACAAGCTTGCTGTTTTCTGGAAGTGTTGATCTTCCAGAGATGCAGTGGTGATAAATACCCAGCAGGAGTCACATTTATCCTGAAAGATATTACAATGTCTAATTTATCTTTGTTTTCTTCAGAATGTGTAGCACAAGGCCCTAAATATAATATGACAGATCAAAAATTCTTGTTTTATGAACAAATTACTTCGTGAGAAGCAAGGAGAATTCTGGACAGGTATGAGAGAAGGCACCTTGGACCTTGGCATTATTGAACCCTGAGATCCCTCAGTTCTGTGTGTGATCCATTGTGCAGATGGCCTGAAGCAGTGGACATAATGCACTCCATGGCCAGTCAATTTCAGATAAGCCAAAGAAGGAGACAACCATTTCCTTACTCAGCTTCCTTCACCAAGGAATAGATCAGATCTGTAGACCTGTGGTGACATTTGGGAGGAAGAAATGTCCTCGGTTCAAGACTCCATAGAGGCATGGGATAGATATGGGAAGACAGGGTTAATACCTGACTTTTTACAGGGTTTTCCTGACCATGCTTCCTCCAGTCCATGAAGCTAGGAACCTCCAAAAACTTTTGTTTCACTAATGCAGGGAGTGTGTAATAAACAAGATCAGCTATACAAAGAATATTGGTTTGATCTATTTTCTTTTTTTCTGGTTTGTTCTATTTTCAACAAAAGATGTTTTGCCATTCTTTCAGACTAATCAAGAATACCAGCAAATATTGAATAACTTCATCCTGAAGAAGAATGCCACTGCAAAAAAAATTTTCTCTAATAGACTGTGTTAGGGAATTCTCTCAACCATTTGGGTAAGGTATTACCAATTAGGGAGACTGCTGATCATTGGTCAAAGATCTGAGACCAGAATTATGTACGTTAAAGTAAAACAACTGAAAGTTAAAGAATTTGCTCTTACTGATAGCTGAATATCAGATCCTGAGTATGGACTTGAATTAGATAGCCTGCCAGAGCAGTTTAAGGTATTGCTTGGAATGCAAATGACAAGATCTGATATCAAAATAAGAAATCATTCCCTGTTTAGAGACTAGAAGAAGGATCAGACTCAGTATGTTAACAAAAGCATTCTTTTAGACTAAGCTGCAGGGCTTCTATTCCAAGGGCAGAAAAGACAACAGTAGGTGATATCACCTGTCCTTCTATGTCCTTGCATAGGGTTTGAGGATTTTTCTAATATTAGGCCAAAAGGCAGTTGAAGGATTTTTACATTGTTAATCCACCAAGGTATTTTGAAATGATTGGGGTTCCTCTCCCCCCAATTATTATTACATTTTTTATTTTCCTGGTAATAGCATTTACATGGTTAACTGCAATTGTATCTACTTATTTTTCTGATGTTTCGGTTTGTTTTGTCCTTTGCTTGTCACTCTGTTGAATGTATTCTCAACTCTAGAATCTCTGGATATAAAAGCATCATCTTGTTTTCCTTTTGCTAAGAATATATTGTTGTTCCAACTATTACTAGTCTAACTAAATACATAGAAGGTTGATAAAGAAAAAGCTTAAAGCAGATTAGAATGTTGATCCAGTTAAAAGACAGGTACAGTGAGACATTAAGAAAAAGTATAAAGAGCCTATGTAATAGGCTTTATATTCATTCCTATGTAATTTTTTTTCTGATTAAAGAAGGACCATTTTTCAGTTTGATCATGGAGATAAGAGATAGAAAAATGGTTGTATTAGAGTTTTGGGAGGTAGCCTGGATTTTAATGGTTCTAATCTTCTGTCCTTCATTTAGAATTTCTGGGAGTAGTGAGGCCCCCTCTTGACTTCCAACAGAATTAAAAAATAAAAAACTTTCGCCCCTTCGGGGGCAATCAATAAGATATGCATAGCAAATTATCACTTTTCCTTTGTAGAAAGATGAAAACTCCAGTTCATAATGGTCATAAAGTTATCCTGAACAAAGAAGTCATGCTCTTTTCAAGATAAACTCATAAATTTGATCTGCCAGACATCCTTCCACCTCTCTCTCAACATATATAGAGAAAAAATTCATTCTTCCTCAAAATGATATTCATATTTCATTCAATTTCAAATATTTGTGGCAATAGTCTCCTAAGTTGTTAAGGTAGACAGACATTCATGAAGGGAGGCTTGGTCCCATGTATCAGGGCCTCTGATTGCAGTTGCATATTTAAAGCAGGGGTGATCCTCTCCATAGGCAATAGAGCCAGCTGCCAGAAATGACCTTTCCTCTTCTGAGTTATACCACAGTGTGAGGGCCATCTCCAGTCATCCTGATCTGTGTCTTGCCACTGGACCCAACTTACTCTGGAGGAAAAAGTGAGGCTAGTGACTTTGTACAGCCCTACTTCACTTAAATCCAATTCGTTCGCAAGTTGTGGCACTGGCATCGCCTTCCTGATGTTATGGTCCTTTTAGAGAATGAAGGACTGATAATAATAACAACAAGGACAACAACAATATACCATAGGGTAGCTGTCAATGGTAGCAATGCCACAGTGGTTGCCTTGTTTCTTTGCCATAAGGATGTAGCTTAAATCCATTCTTTGTCCCAACTGAAAAGCAACACACAGCTCTGTCAGCATCATAAGCTGTAAA
The DNA here is from genome assembly GCA_028646575.1 of Pseudocheirus occidentalis. Lineage (NCBI taxonomy): Eukaryota > Metazoa > Chordata > Mammalia > Diprotodontia > Pseudocheiridae > Pseudocheirus > Pseudocheirus occidentalis. The sequence goes on from CM053595.1 coordinate 81,511,175, forward strand.
GTACCTGAGCCATGAAATGAGAACTAAGAGAATTTTCATTCCCTATTCTTGGTCCTCATAGTGTGACAGTGAACCAAAAGGTCAGATAAAGCTTTTGACCATTTGTCAATGCAGAAATTCAGCTACATATTTACATCTTGCCCTTATATTTATCCCTATTAAATTTCATCATATTTTGCTTAGCCCAATGTTTTAGTCAGTCTTAAAAAAAAAGCTTGACTCTGTCATCCAGTGTGTTACCTATCAGTTTTTGTGTCACTTGTATATTAGATAAGTATTTCATCTCTGTCTTTATCCAATTCATTCATAAAAATGTTGAAGAGTACAGGGTCAAGTATAAATTCCTGAGGTATATGGAGATCTTCTTTCAAGCTGATATGATGACTAATGACTGCTTTTGGTGTATAGTCCTTCAGCCAGTTGCAAATCCACAAAGTTATGGGTCCTTTTTGTCTATTCATATAGTTACTACTCAGGATCAAGTCCTTATCACCTTTTACCTGAGCTACTGAAATAGCCCACTAACTTCTTTTCTTGCCTCACGTTTCTCCCCTTTCCAATCCATCCTCCACAATGCTGCCAAAGAAATCCTAAAGCATGGGTCCAGTTATGTTGTTCTGCTGCTCAAAAATCTTCGGGAGCTTTCCATTGCCTTTAAGATGAAAAATAGACTTCTCAGTTTGGCCTTTAAGGTTCTTTGCAATCTGGCTCAGCTATCAATCTCCTTCATGCAAACTGCACTCTAACCAAACTTGCCTGCTCACCATTCCCCAGACTCAACTTTCCATTCCTCAATTGCCTATTATATCTCTAATCTTTCCCTATTCTCCATTCCAGAGTCATCCCTTAAAATAAAACATAAAAAGAAAAAAATCAGTTCTGAAAAACTCAGTAATTATGACATTACATATGATTTTTCACACCCATGGTCCTCCACCTTCGCAAAGATAGAAGGGAAATACATTTTCTTACTTCTTTGGTACTAAACTTGATCTTTGTAATTTCACTGCATTCAATTTCAAAATCTTGTTGTATTTTCCATTTATATTAATGTAGTCATGTGTTAGTGGTTCTATTGACTTCATTTTATGGAGTTCATTTTATATGGAGTTCATATGCTTCCTCTATTTTATATTTATTATTTTTTTTTACAGCATAATAACATTCATATAGCTACAGGTTATTTAGTTATTCTACAACAGAGGGACACCTACTTTCCAATTCTTTGTTACTAACAAAAAAAAGAGAGAGAAGATTCCCTCAGTATTTTTGGTGTGGTGAACCTTTATTTTTATTACTGACCTTTCTTGGAAGGACAGAAATAGGTGTTTATGAATTACCTACTATGTCCCAAAAATTGTGCTAAGTGCTTTACAAATATTGATTTGTTGATTCTCTCATCAACCCTGTGAGATACATGCTGTTATTATCTTCATGTTAAACAGTTTAGGAAACTGAGATAAAGAGGGCTAAAATGACTTGCTCAAGGTCACACAGCTAGTAAGTATCTGAGGTCACATTTGAACTGAAGACTCATCTTCATGAGTTCAAATCTAGCCTCAGACTCATAGTAGCTGTATGACCCTGGGCAAGTCACAACCCTGTTTGCCTCGGTTTCCTCATCTGTAAAATGAACTAGAGAAAGAAATGGCAAATCACTTCAAAGCTTTGCAAAGAAAACCCCAAATGGAGTTAAGAAGGGTTGGAGATGACTGAAATGACTAACCTCTGGACTCCAGGTCAGGAGTTTTATCAACTGCCTGCCATCTAGCGGCCTCTCTGGGAAGTGTCTGAAGCCACACGAAGCCATCCTGACTCCAGGCCCAGAGCTCAATCCACTGCACCACCTACTGCTTCTAGATGCCAGTGTATACCCAGCAATAGAATCTCTGAGTCCAAGTCTTGTCCCTTAAATCACATATTTTGGGACAGCTCATAATTTTAAAGAATTGTGTGAATTTCCTATAGATTTGGATATCAGGCTCTCCTCAACACACCTTTTTCTTTCTTTTCTTTTTTCTCAATTACATGTAAAATTGATTTTTATCATTTGTTTTTTAAAATGTTGAATTCCAAATTTTCTCTCTCCCTTCACTCTCCCCTGCTTGAGAAGGCAAGCAATTTGATATAGATTATACACGTGCAGTCATGCAAAACATATTTCCATATTAGCTCTGTTACGAAAGAAAAGAGACAGAAAAAACCCAAGAAAAATAAAGTTAAAAATATGCTTTGATCAGCATTTAAATTCCATTAGTTCTTCTGATACCAGGCTTTTAATAGAAAAGTTTGATAAAAAGATTTTCTCTCAATCTGCATATTTTCTTATCATTCCATTTAACTAATGCCATCCACAAATTTATCAAGATGGAGATCCAGAAAAAATAAGTCTTAGGCATTTGGATAACATATGGATTTTGTAATTCTACCAAAAAAGAAACAAAATTAGTATGGTTGCATTTGTTCTTAGTGATGTTAGGATGGCTCCAGATAGATTACTTCTTCTTTTTCAAAGAGTCCATACATCATTTATTCAGTCGTCCATGGGAGAATTTTGTCTGGGATACACATCAAGTTGAAAACCAGTTTGCTTTCCAGAATCTGTCTCTTCCCTTTTTCAAAAGAGGGTAAAAGTTTGACCCTTTTCTGTCTTCTGATACCTCTCTGTTCTCAATGATTACTCAAACTTACTGATGGTAGATGTTCATGTCTGCAAGCTTTTTTCAGGACCCAAGTTCTAAAATTTTAGAGATTTTAATGTCTTCAAAATACGTAACAGCAATCTTACTATCTCCTCCCCTAATTTGGGCATCTATTCCTTCTAAAACTGTCCTTGTTCTAAATATCCCAATATGAAGCCCCTGTCATCTACCAAACTCTCTCCTTAATCTTATCTCATAACATTCTATATTATGACCCTGGGCATTTCTTATAGACTCAATAGTCTAAATTATTACAGTTATGTAATTTGTGTTATACTTATGTGTACTTATCATATTATAAACTCTCCAAAGGCAGGATCTGAATCTTAATTAACTTTGCATCTTCTTTAGCACTGAACACAGGAGATCCATGTTTATTGAATAAATCATTCTTTATAGAAAAGATGGAAACAGAATAGGAGTTTAGTGGATTTGCTTTATCTCTGCCATCTGTTAACATTTCTCATTGCCTTTCTGTTCACTACAGACCAAGGTGCTGGGACTGAATTTTGTGATGCGAATGTATCTTCAATACAAAGTGCCAAAATTCTCTTTATCTTTTTGTTGAGTAGGCTTACCAGGTTCCACATCAACTAACAACTTCCAGATTGTCAGGAGATTAAGATATGGCTGATCTGTGAAGGGTAGAGTCTCATAGGTGCTGACATTTCGAGACTGGAAAAGCTCTATCTATAGCTGTTAAGCTGTTGCCAAACAACTAGGAAGGTAATTGTTTACAATTCTTTTCTTTTAAAAATTTAAATGACATTTTATTTTTTTACCCAATTACATATTAAGAAAAATTTTTTAGCATTCATTTTTACAAGCTTTTGATTTCTAAATTTTTTACCTCCCCTTTCCTCCCCTCTTCTGAAAATGGTAGGCATTTTGATGTAGTATATATATGTGCTATTGTGTAAAACAGTTGTAAAAGAATAAATAGATCAAAAAGAAAAAAACACGAAAAAGAATCAAGTGAAAAACATATGCTTTGATCTGCATTCAGAGTCTATCAGTTCTTTATCTAGATAGGGATAGCATTTTCCTTCCTGAGTCTTTTGTACTTGTTTTGGATCATTGTGTTGCTTGGATCATTGTGAAGAGCTGAGTCATTTATAGTTGATCATTACATGGTGTTGCTGATACTGTATACAATGTTTTCCTCATTCTGCTTATGTCACTTTGCATGGCTTTCCAGGTTTTTCTAAAATCTGCCTGTTCATCATTTCTTGTAGCACAACAGCATTCCATTACATTCATATGCCACAACTTGTTCAGCCATTCCCCGACTGAGGGGCATCCCCTCGGTTTCCAATGTTTTGCTACCACAAATAGGGCTCTTATAAATATTGTTTCTTTTTTTTAAAAAATATTTTTTTTATTTATAGGCTCAAACACTAGAACACAAATAGAGAATAGAGAAAAGAAACAAAAATATCATAAACGTGAATATTGGAACTTAAATACAAAGTTAGAAAAAAACATGTTGTGAGCATAGCAGAACATGAGAGGATTCAAAATATGTAACAATAAATTTTTATTTCAGAAAGCTTGAATGATAAATAATACTGGTTGTGTTGAGAACTGTCCATCTTTGCTTCCTTGTGACTTTTCTTTTGTTCTCTGTTGTGCACCTTTTTATTTTGTTCTTCTTTTCTGTTCTCCCCCTCAAAGAAGGCCACAATACAGTTTAGATATGTTTCTTTATAGGTATAAATATCTATGTACCTTCCCCCACACCCATCCTTCTTCCCTTTTTGATGATCTCTTTGGAATATAGACCTAGCAGTGGTATTGCTGGATCAAAGGGTATGAATAGTTTGGTTACACTTTGGGAATAGCTGGACAGAAGTCTTTGGATTCTGGTGTTATAGTCCAGTGTCCTACTAGATCATGCTATGTTAGTGTGACTCCCCAGACTTAGTGAAAAAGGAAGAAGGAAGTAAAAAGTAGCCTATTTTTTGTTCAGTCATTTTCAGTTATGTTGGACTCTCTGTGACCCCATCTGGATTTGTTTTTTTGTTTTTGTTTTTTTTGGCAAAGATACTGGAGTGGTTTGCCATTTCCTTCTTCAACTCATTTTATAGATGAGGAAACTGCAGCAACTGGGGTTAAGCGACTTGCCCAGGGTCACACAGCTAGGAAGTAATTGAGGACTGATTTGAACTCAGAAAGATGAGTCTTCCTGACTCCAGACCTGGTACTCCATCCTCTGTGCCACCTAGCTATCCTAAAAATACCATCTGATCAGTCCCAATTCTCCCTTTCAGGATTAGAGAAAAGATCACTTGGGTACTTGGCCAGTGTCCCTGGCTCTATCGAAACGAATCAAGTGGATTCCAGAGGAAACCATATTTTGGTAGTTAGGGTAAATTGCTTTACCTCATACTTCTGTTTCCATGGAGTATGTATTATCTACTATATAAGAACCTCTGAATTTAATATTAAAAATAATAAGCAACAATGGTTTTCCTCCTAAGTTCAAAGTATGTGTAAGAAGTCAATCTGTACAGTTATCTGGAGGGAAAAAAGCCACATAGAAATCTTTACTATAAGAGAAGCTGTGTAGCATAAAGGGAAAAACATATAACTGGAGTCAAAAGAACTTGATTCTAGCCCCAGTTCTTCCAGTATCTTTAGATTTTGAATAATTCATTCGACTATTCTGAATCTAAGTTTTGACATTTTTAAATTGGAAGGATAAAAATGTCTGCCCTACCTGCCTTGGGCTTCTCTTATGAAGGCAAAATGAGAATAGATGGAAAAGATGCAAAATATTTTGAAATTACAAAAACCAGGTGCACAGACCCAGTGATGTATGACTATGGGTGTTGTTCAGCCCTTGTTTAGTCATGTCCAACTCTTTATGACCTCATTTGGGGTTTTCTTGGCAATTCACTTCTCTTCTTACTTCCTCTACAGGGATGCCATCATCTTTTTAGTCATCCAAATTTGCTGACTCTAATTCACCCTCAACTATTCACTTTTCCTCATTCAATATATGCAATTAGTTGCCAAGACTTGCTAATTCTATGTCCATCACATCTTTTTCATCTATTACTTTTTCTCCACTCACACGTCCACTACCCTAGTTCAGACTCTCATGACTTATTATCTGGACAACTGCAAACATTTTTTTAAAAACTGCAACCTTATCATGACTGAAGAAGAAAATGGGTCCATGCACAACTTTGTGGGGAGGGAAATCAGTGTTAGAATAAACCATGAAGTGGTAGTCTTCACCTGTGGGGTACCAGATTGTGGAAGACTCTGTTTAGTTCTACATTCTTCTCATCTCTATCACCTCTGCTGCTGTGAAACCACCATAGAAGACAAAGGGACCTTCTCATTCTTAGAAGACTATTTTGAAAGAACTCTTATCAACATTAAAAATAGAATCTTGGAACTGTTAAACTCTCCAAGTTTTTTCACTTGCCACCTTTATTATATTTAATATATTTATTATATTATTATATTTCATTAACTATCTTTATTATTGCCTATTATTCCACCTTCTCTAATAGTTGACTTGACCATCCAATTCTCCTCCTAATGTCCTACTTATCTAATACCCATCATCTATGCTGCAATGGTAATTAATTTAAATTTGAAGCCCTTTTTTTTGTTATGTCAAGTACTTAGCTCTTAGTAACTAATCAAACCTCTGTGAAAGAAGCAGAAGGTATGAACTCTGTCTCCTGTTGCTGACATAACAGGAAGAGGTTGGCTGAAACAGGAAGCCAATGTGTGTGCGTGTGTGTGTGTGTGTGTGTGTGTGTGTGTGTGTGTGTGTGTGTGTGTGTGTAAGAAAAGCCCCAGAGAGGCACATTCAGAATTTTCTCCTGACAAGATCCTGGTGGAAGAATTGTGGAGATTGAAGCCAACTCAGAGACAGAGACAGAGAGACAGAGAGACAGAGAGGGAGAAAGAAAGAGAGAGAAAGAGAGACAGAGAGAGAAAGAGAGAGAGAGAGAGAGAGAGAGAGAGAGAGAGAGAGAGAGAGAGAGATAGAGAGGGAGAGAGAGAGAGAGAGAGAAAGAGAGAGAGAGAGAGGAAGAGAGTTTCTTTTAGTAGCATCTGGAAGCTGGGTTGCTACTGCTGGACTGAGAACTGAGTTGGAATTTTCGTGAGACCAGAATCTGGTGAAGGCTGAAGTTGCTGCAGGGAGGGCTGCCTAGAAGGCTGAGATTTCTCCTGGGTCCTAGGGCCAGCCGAACTGCTGGAGGACAGAAGAAGCATAGCCGGGATGCTAAGACTTTGTGAGTTTCTTGATCCTTGACTTCCTGGGAACAGAAATTGTGAAGGTTTTAAGATGTGCTGGACCCTGTGAACTTCACTGTGTAGCAGGAACTGCTCAGAGGACTGGACAAGGACCTGAGAGGTAGATTTCTGCCTCTGAATTCAGGTGACTGTTTGATGGATTCAGGTAGGAGCTGGGATCCAGCAAATTTGAGAAACCACGCTTAGTCAAGATGAAGAAAAGATCTTTCCTTGGATATTGAATGCTATGATGATAACATGGTTTACTAGTGACCTAGCGGTGGGAGTTTGTGTATTTTCTAATGATTGTATTTAGTGATTAGCAATACTTAATAACTGATTGCTAAATAAATGACTGATTAAGTTAACCTAGTTGCCCCATCAGTGGAAAATTGATTTGTATTCTGAGATGATTGAATGACTAAGGAGGCAAAGTTCCTTAGGGATACCAGAAGATTATTCTTTTATTCTTTGTTCTTAATGATAAGCTATTGTGAACACTATATTGTGATTTTCTGTGATAAGATGTAATGTTGTGAATACTATATCTTGATTTGTTGTGAATGTTTTCCTTTGATTTGTTCTTGAATAGAGTGTTCACTGTACTGTGTAATCAGAACCTTAAAAGCTGTTCACAGTAGCATTTTTCTGGAAAGCTGCTCATGCATGGCATTACACAGAAAAATAGAGTTGACTTAACATGTCCATACCCTTTGACTTAAAGATTCAAACCAAGCTTATACTCCAAGGCAATCACAAATAAGAAGAAAGCCTCATCCACACCGAAATATTTCTAACAGTGCCCTTTGTGGTAACAAAGAATTGTAAACAAAGTAGATGCCCACCAATTGGGGGAGTGATTAAACAAACTGTGGTACATGTATGTAAAGGAATATTACTATGCTATAATAATGATAAGCATAATGAATACAGAGAAGTGTGGGAAAAATTAAACAACCTGATGCAGAGTGAAGTAAGCAGAGACAATAAAACAATAGACACACTGACTACAATAACATTAATAAAAAGAACCGCTGTAAAATAATCAGAACTTCCAAGCAGTCCCTCCCTGCAAAAGGCGTTCAAATACCAATGAATCACAATAAGTATTGCTTGAGACTTAGCTCTTGCCACCATAAGGAAAAGAAGAGCTTAGAATATGATATCCAAAAGGCAAGAGATAAAGGTTTACAACTAATGATAACCTAAATGGTACAAGTAACTATAGCCCTACATGAAAAAAATAAATGAACCTTTCATGAAATAAAAGTTTCCATCATTTCTGATAAATAGATTAGAACTGAGTACGTTTGGAATGAAAATTATGGAATTAAGAGAAATGTAGGGGGCGGCTAGGTGGCGCAGTGAATAGAGCACCAGCCCTGGAGTCAGGAGTACCTGAGTTCAAATCCGGCCTCAGACACTTAACACACACACACAAAAACTAGCCGTGTGACCTTGGGCAAGTCACTTAACCCCAACTACCCTCCAAAAAGGCAAAAAAAAAAGAGAAACATAAAATGGTATACATGTTTTTTTATAATTAAGAGGAGATATGTATGGATGAAAAATTCCATAATAATAGAAAGATGAGAAACAAAAGTGAATGGTGATTTTTTTTCTTTGTCTTGAGCTTTCTATAGTTCAGATAATAAGAACAATGCAACTTATTTCTTCATCATATATATATTTTTTCTTGTATTGTTTTCTACTTCTTTCACATCTTGGCACCTCAGTGAAACTGTAATTACCTCAAGGAAAGGGATACATTAAGCCTTACATGAACATAACTCCGTCTTCCCCCTAAAGATGAAAGTAATCTTTTCCTCTAACTTTTTATGGCACATTCTTCTGGAACTTCTTCTAAACTATCCCCATCTCTCTTATGTAATAATTATATTATATAACAGACATATAGGTCCCCAAACTAGGATCTAAGAATGTTACTAGGGAGTCTTGGAAACAATGGTCTCTAGGCCATGGCAGGGAGAACAAAAAGTCTAGGACACATGGATCCATGATTCACGGCATCACCTGGATCATCTCAGTTATCATGGTCAAATAGGGCTCAGAGCCCCATAAGTGTTTTTGAATTTTTCTTGGTTTTCCTACCCCTTAGGTCATAGGAAAGAAATAACTTGAAATAACTTGGATATCATAAGTTTTTCTGTCTAGAATGTTCTAAGGATATACAAATTTCTAGAGACAGGACAAAACATCAACATGGGGGTACCAGGTGAGAAGAGAAGATTTGACTCAAGGAGTAAATAGCCTTTTGACAAGAGAAATACTAGTCCAGAAAAATCCCAAGTTTTTCCAGACCACAATATCATCTTTGTATCCCTGGTTCCTAGCAGAGTTTCCCGTACATAGACGGTGGTTAATATGTTTGTTAAATTGAATCAAATTCTAGTTTTGCTTCCCTTATAATATATTATTTTATTATGAGTCTACAGTAGATGCTCACTGTTATTCTTATATTTGCATGGTTTCTTCTTTCTCTTTCAGTGTCTTACTGTACACATTTCCTTGTAAACTCTCATCTGGTTCACTCCAGAGACTTCTCCATGGCCCTAAAGGGAAGTTGAAGGAAGGTCAATTCTCACTGAGGGAAAAAGGGAGCCTGGAGGTGCCTGTATCATCTAGGGAGGGAGCTATCTCTCACATGACCCTGAGGACACAGGGAAGGGATTCACTGCTAGGGACAAACACTCTGGTATTTCTGGAAAAAGATGAGTTCAGGGTTGGTACCCCCATGCTGGCCAGCTCCCACACCTTCTACCTCATATTGTTTTTCTGAGGCTGGGACAAGGCAGGCTTGGATTTCTAGCTCCCAGTCATCTCAGGCTAACTCTACAGCTGGGAGTGAGTCTTTTCCCACCATCCTCCTGTGGCTACTGAGGACATTGAGAAAATGCAATAAAGTCACTCTACAGCCTAACAAGCAGGTCTTCCTCTGGTAGAGAGGTAAGGGTTTAAGCAAAGCCTGGGCTATTCTCCTTCCCAAACCCAGTAAAATCTAAGTGGGTGCTCAGTAAAATGGAGGACACATAGATTCCTTTTTCTAATCCCCATTTTCATCCAGCTGGACAGACCTCAATAATTTTTCCCTTGGCCTCAGTTTATCCTGCCTGTGTCAGGAGGCTAATTGGTGTCTGACATATGGAGGTCACTAAGATGGCTCAGATTTCCTTCAAAATAATCCTTCAGAAAGACGTCAGGTCAGGAGGGCCCTTCTGAATCCCCAAGGCAGGATTTAGTCTTCAGTGCCTCATTTTCCCCTTATGTACAGAAACAATCTACCTTCTATCATTGTGGTGAGGCTTTAATTAGATTTTATTATGTATATATGTATATGTATGTACATATATATGTATACACACATTCACACACAGTGCTTTGTAAATAGTAGAATATTATAAAAATGCCAATTATCATCATCATCTTTATTATTTTGATTGGATTTGTGATTTCACTGGCATAAGGAACATCTGGAGTGGAAACTCCTTTTACCAATGCAAATCAGCAACTGCTCTACAACATAATTTTATAGCCTGGAGTACTGAGAGGTCAAGTACCTGCTGAGGGTCACACAAACAGTATGTGTCAGGAGCAGAACTTATATATAGGTCTCCTTTATTTGGGTGCTAGGTCTTTATCCACTATATTATGCTTCCTCTAATTGTTATTTGGATCTCTAGTGATGTCAGGGAAAGGGAATCAACTTGTGGGATGGGTGTGGCTAACAGTGAGAGCTTCCATAGCTTATAATTTGAGTGGGAGGATGAGAGATGGGGTGATTAATTGATTAAAAGATTTGATTACTGGAGAGAGGAAGAATACCTGTAGGCAATGGAAATCTCAGCAAATTGAAGAAGGCTCAATTATCTATACTTCCCCTCATCTCTCGCTGTCGCTGTCGCTCTCTGTCTGTCTGTCTGTCTCTCTCTCTCTCTTGCTCGCTCTCACTCTTGCTCTGTCTGTCTGTCTGTCTCCCTCTCCCTTTCTGTGTCTCTGTCTCTGTCTCTGTCTCTGTTTGTCTCTCTGTCTCTGTCTGTCTGTCTTTCTGCCTCTCTCTGTCTCTGTCTCTCTGTCTCTGTCTCTGTCTCTCTGTCTCTGTCTCTGTCTCTGTCTCTCTCTCTCTCTCTCTGTCTCTCTCTCTCTCTCTCACACACACACACACACACACACACACACACACACACACACACACATGCTTTGGTTTGGGTTTTATACCTAGCAGGGTTCCATCAGGGAGATCTGGAGGGAGTGATTGAAAAGCAGGCATTGACGGTTTTTTTTCTGCTGCTATTTGTCCTGCCCTTTTCTATTAAGTACGTAAAATGGTCAAAAACATCTATAGATCATAGAATATTCCAGATAAAACGAACCTTAGAAATCAACTAATTCAACTCCTTAATTTTGTAAATGAGGAAACTCAGGCCCAGGAAGTAACTTGGTCACAGGCACATAGTGAATTAACAGAAGTGCCAAGACTACAATTCTAATCACTTATCTCTCAGTCTATGTTGCTTTCCAGTATGCTCCCAAACCTTATGTCTAAGTACTTATAGTAGAAATACTATTTAAAGAAGCTTGTGAATGACATTTAATATCATCATTTATTAAGTATTTATTCCACACAGGGCAATGTCTATGGAATTGATTAGGAGACATAAAAATAAATAAAACATACTCCTTGTTTTCAAGGAATTTACAATCTGGTTGGGGAGAAGAAATGCATGGGCATTTATTATATACAGGTATAACACAGCACAATATGGGGTGGTTTCTACTTCCTTCTTTCAATGATTTATAGAATGGTGGAACAGAGCTGAGACTTGATGGGAAGCTATTTGTTTCATCTGACTGACAGTGATGCTGGGAGGATCAGTGGGATGATCTTTAGATAACAGGGCTTTAGAAGGCACCTGGCACACTAATTTGTTCATACATGATAATCTGAAGTACTTATTTGTTGAATTGGCAAATTATTGAAACAATGTTATATGTTGTAGGTATAAAAAATGTTTGTGCTATGAATTGGTAGATATGGTTTATAATCCTGTATCTATCACTAACAGTATAATCTTGAGGAAACTTTTTATCCTCCTTCTAAATTACTTGTGTCTCCCCTTTTTGCTTTCTCTCTCCTCTCTCTGGAGTCACATAGCTAGTATGCGTTAGAGGAATATCTTGAATCTCCCTAATTCTAAGACCATGCCTCTATCCACTATGTCATGGGGTTTTGAAGATTACTTTCTAATTTTTAAAGTGGGAATAATACCAATTTTTCCAATTTCACCAGGTAGTTGTAAGCATTAAATGAGATAATGTATGTGAAAATGCTCTAAAAATATAAAGAGTTATGCAAAAATAATCTATCACAATCCGGCAAACTGTTCTTAATCACCTACCATAAACATGGAAAACTTCTTAAGTACAAGGGACAGAAAGTTGACAGTCACTGCCTTCAAGGATTTTTATAGTGTATTAGCTGTGAAGAATATGTCATACTCAAATAAGCATGATACAATATAGGGCAACAACATAGGCAAAGAGAGTCATGAAAGTGTGATGAAAAAATTTAAATTTTAAAAATAAAAAATTTATGAAAAATTTGTTGTGCCTGGAGGGCTGGTAGAGATCACTTTCACCAGAAGAGATCATTGAAATACTTGAAGAATAAAACCAGAAAAGAGGATCAGTTTGTGGGGTTGGTATGGCTTACAGCTTCTAATGATCTAATTCATAAGATTTGAGGAGAAAGATAAGAGAGAGACAAAGATAGAGACAGAGACAGACATAGAGACAGTGACAGAGAGTAACTGACAGAAATATTATTAGGAAGAGGCAGACAATAGAAATCTCAACAAAATAGGAATGTTGCTGTATTCCCTTATTTCACAAGGGGATATCAGGGTAGCAGTAGAATGAGTGGTCAGGGAGTTGAGGAATACCCAAAGGATATATTTCTTTCTTTTTTTTTTAAAGGTACTTCTGAGGTCACATCTTTTGCCACATATGCATAGGAAATATCCTTTTTGAAGACAGACAGTATTTTGTTTTTGTTTTTTGTTTTTTGGAGGGGGAAAGGCAGGGCAATTGGGGTTAAGTGACTTGCCCAAGGTCACATGGCTAGTAAGTGTTAAGATTTTGAGGCCTGAGTTGAATTCAGGTCCTCTTGACTCCAGGGCCAGTGCTTTATTCACTGTGCCACCTAGCTTCCCCAGTATATATTTCTACAATGAAGTACAAAAGACAAGAACAATAGCCTGGTGTCTTAGCTCTATTCCAAACCTAATTTAAAGGCAGGGACAGGGTAGGGCTGGTTCTTCTATCAGAGAAGAAATCCATTTTGAACTATCTGACTTGGAAGAGTGCAATTAACAGAACAGTCTGGAGGATGTGAGAAAGGGGCTGATTTGTTGAAAGGGGCAAGAGTATCCCCATCTTGTCTAGAGTAAAGAGATTGGGATCCTAAAGGAAAGAAAAATACACTAATCCCTGAGCATTGAGTGGATAAGAACTGGCAAGCACATCAACAATGATCATAACACAGTTATGTTTATTCTTACCCAAAACGTTCTATCAAAACTTTCTAAAACAGTTATGCTGTCAATCAAGAAGTATTGATTAAGCACTTATGTAGCCAGCATTATGCTAAATTTTGTGAAAAATGCTGAAAAAATAACAGACATGATCCCTGCCCTAAGGGAACTTGCAATCTATTAATGCAGACAAGACATACCAGAGACAGTAGGCTAACCAGTAAAGACACAAGGTGGACATGGGGGCGTACAGGCATTCCAAGAGGGAAGAACAAGAATAGCAAAAGCATAAACCTGCACACAAATGTTTGTTGCAGAGACTATCAAAATTACTATCCTGATCTGAACCAAGTTTGTGTTGGGAATGATGGAAAATAAAGTTGAAGAGCTAGGATGATTCAATTATGAAGACTTAAAAAGCAGGGAAAGGACTATGGATTTTGTTTTTTTACGTTCTTGAACAGGAAACTAAGGATGCAAGTGACGTTAAGAGTGACTGCTGAATGAAGGATGGATTTGGAGGGGTCAGGAAATGAGTGGGGCACTGTATATATGCACACATGAATTGGTGTTGAAACACAAGTAGAAGAGAAAGCTCTGAAGGGACTTCATAATAATTTAAACAATGCTTTAAAATTCACTATCATCTCATTTGAATTTCAATGACCCTGTGAGGTAGGCACTAAAGGTATTACCCCTATTCACAAATGAGAAACCTGAAATCACTTCAAAGAGGTAAGATGATTTGCCATGGTCACCCATGGCACAGGTGGGATTTGGTCCAGCACTCTAATCACTATGTTACATGGTGTAAGCTTCCAGTAATTATGTCAGCAAGCAACTGTTGATAAAATTCTGGCAATAGCTAGGAAATTTTTAAAAAGTAAATGATCACAGGAAGGCTACAGACTGAAAGTATTGTACTGGAAGCCTTGGATAAAGATGTTCAAGGACTGCAGATTTGGGAAGAAATTGTTATATGACCAACAGATTGAATCAAAAAGGTTATCATGTGGAAACTTAGAACAATTGCCCAACTGATAGAATCAGAAAAGCCCGGAGAGAGTTGGTACACACTAGAAACTTGGACAGTCAGAACAGAATTCCTTTGCAAAAGAATGCAAAACCAGCAAGAAAAGAATCAGAAAGTTAAAAAAAAATCTGTGCACAGGAATGAGATGACAATAACAAAAGTATTGAAAAATTTTTCATCTCAGCCATTCACAAGAAATATGTTGCATAAATCCCAAGTCAAAATTATCTTTCCTGAAAAATTACCTGCTAAGGAAAGAATAGTGTTTATTATATTTGAGAGAGTAAGGAAAAGAGACAGCAGAGTACTTCAGAATGACAAAATATTAATAGTTTTTTATAGAGTCCTTTAAGTTTTACAAAGCACTTTACTGAAAACAACCTCATAAGGCAAGTAGTGCATATATAATTGTTCCCATTTTATCCATGAGTGAACTGAGGAACAAAGTCAAGTTACTTGTATGACTATGGTCACACAGCTAGAGCCAGAATTCAAACCTAGGTCCCCTAGTTCTAAGCCCGTATCCTCACCACTGGGCAGCCAGGTTGTACAGTGGATAGAGCACCAGGCCTGGAGTCAGGAAGACTTGATTTCAAATCTGACCTCAGACAATTACTAGCTATGTGACCCTGTGGAAGTAACTCAACCTTGTTTGTCTCAGTTTCCTCATCTGTAAAATGATCTGGAGAAGAAGATGGCAAACCACTCCTCAAA
Organism: Pseudocheirus occidentalis; assembly: GCA_028646575.1. NCBI lineage: Eukaryota > Metazoa > Chordata > Mammalia > Diprotodontia > Pseudocheiridae > Pseudocheirus > Pseudocheirus occidentalis. The sequence continues at coordinate 81,526,435 of CM053595.1, forward strand.
TGGGTTGAACATCACTGAAACTATTGAACAACAAAACCCTTACCCTCTTAGGGGGTTCTTTATTTGAGTCTAGGTCAAAGATTTAGTGATGAAAAGGACTTTAGAGATTATCTAGTCCAAATACCTCATTTTAAAGATGATGAAACTATAGTCTAAAGACGTTGAATAACTTGACCCAAATCACACAGGTAACACCTCTGACTCCAAATCCAGCACGCTTTCCATTTTGTTTTAAATTTAATTAAACACACACACACACACACACAGAAGTCACCAAGTTGATATAGATTTAATGCAATCTAATAATTAATGTAAGGGACTACATTAGGAAGGGCAAAAACCCATGATAAAGTCTCTGGAGTCTCTTTCCTCAATAGATTAATTGGATATACCTAAACCAATGATCCACATGCAACTCAATTCAATTCAGGAAGTATTTTTTAAGTACCTGCTATATTCAGGACACTGTTCTAGGCACTGGAAATACTCAAAAGTACTTGAACAGGTAATTAAATAGAAAACATGCACGAAGTACTGATGTTTAGTGTTCAGAAGGAGCTCATGTGCTGACTTGGATGAAAGCAGTTGCATTGCCACTGTCGTTTCCATCCATAAGGAGATCCTAGAAACTAAAAGTCAGTGAATTTAATTTCCATATTAGGCAAACTAGTGGGATCTCTAGTAAGTAACAAGATAATTGTTCACAAAAGTGAGTAATTTTTTTCCAGTGGCACCATCATTTCTTCATCTGTGCTTAAAACTTTGTTATTGTCTTTGACTCACTCTATTCTCTGATGCCTTAGCTCTCATAGTCAATCAGGTGTCAAGTTCTATTTATTCTGACTCCATAGTATGTCTCATAACTATCCCACTTTTCCATTCCATGAGTTCAGAGACTGTTTTACCTAAACTTTACATCATTTCCCAGCCCCAAGCACTTTGCCATGACCTGTAAGGTAGATCCTAAATGTTTGTTGAATTGAAATATAATTTGTTGAGGCAAAGGAAACACAATTTCTGTAAGGGAATATTATGCCCCACCAATCTCTGAGATTTTTAAAGTTATTATTGTTTGTTATTGTTATTATTATTTGCATAGACTTTCAAAAATCATGTCTTTAAAATTTTTGTGTACATCTTGTTTTTGAGTGGGGAAGGCGGGGCAATTGGGGTTAAGTTATTTGCCCAAGGTCACACAACTAGTAAGTGTTAATTAAGTGTCTGAGGCCGGATTTGAACTCAGGTCCTCCTGACTCCAGGGCCGGTGCTCTATTCACTGCACCCCCTAACTGCCCCCTTTAAAATTTTTTAAAAATATTACTAATGTCTTTTGTTTTTATATAACTTACATTTCTCATTTTGTTCCTCTCAAAGAGTCGTTCCTTATTAAAATAATAATAATTAAAAAGAGGAAGAAAACAGTTCATCAAAACTAATCAACATTGACAACACCAAAAACATCTGACATCAAAGGAAGAAAGGAAGGAGAGAAGGAAGGGGGAAGGAGGAAAGGAAGAAAATCAGCTTTTATTAAGCACCTACTATGAGTTGGCACTTTGTTAAGAACTTTACAAATACTATCTCATTTAATCCTAACAAACTCGGCAGGTAGGTGCTATTACTATCCTTATTTTGCCAATTAAAAAAAAACCAACAAAAAATCTGAGGCAGACAAAGGTTAAATGCCACTTTCCAGAGGGCTGAATTGATTCCCTCAGGTGTTAGTGCTCCCTTTCATAACTGTGAATATCCTGTATTTACTTACTTGTGAATATTTTGTATCTCCTCCCTCCCCTTTCCACTCTAGCAGGTTTTCTGAGTCTTAAGGAAAAAGGAATGTTGCTGTTTTGTATTGCTTTCTCAGCATCAGTTCCAGTTCTGGCATACAGTACACACTTAATCATTGTTTGCTGATTGATTTTCCCAGGTTCTCACCTTTCCTTATGACTATATTAATGAACAGGTTTTGTCAGTTGCATTGATGGAATATGACAAATTTTCTACAATCCCATGAAAATATAGTTTTAAATACAATCTTTGGCATTGAAAGTGTCATTTATAATTTATTATGAGTAGCTTATGTTTAGCTTTTTGTAGGACACCAATGACAAGGTTAGGCATGGTAGAGTGGCTCGGTTACTACAGAGCATTCCTTAGCTAACTACACATACTCAGTCCCTCTTGTTCAGCTCTACTGGTCAGAAAATATTTCATCTCTAAAACAAGGAAATTCTTTCTTTTCTTCTCTTCAGTTTTCTCTGAGCATTAAGTAAAATGCAACAAAAAGATTAGTTTTTCTCTTGGCCAATAAATTTTTTTTTTTTTTTGCTTTTTGGAGGGCAGTTGGGGTTAAGTGACTTGCCCAAGGTCACACGGCTAGTTTTTTTGTGTTAAGTGTCTGAGGCCGGATTTGAACTCAGGTACTCCTGACTCCAGGGCTGGTGCTCTATTCACTGCGCCACCTAGCCGCCCCGCCAATAAATTTTTAATCAGATTTTTTTAAACTTTGGAATAAAAGTGGACATTTAAAAGAAAAACTGAAGCAACCTGAAACTCTGTTGACACTTGTCAAGTGAGCTGATAGGTGTGGAAAGGGAACAGGGAGTTAATGTTAAAGTTAAAAGTTAAAGTTAAACAAGGAGTTAAAGAATAAATAGTTCATGGGAACTTCTGGTTCCCTGGGGAGAAAAAGAGAAGGAGGTAAAGAGCAATGTCACTATTTCTCTTCCCAACTCACTTTTGATCAGCTCCACAGATTTTGCCCAATTCATACTCATATTGCTCCCATCCCTGTGGCCCAGGAATCATTGCCTGCTTACATGACAGAAATATTCTAACAACTTGTTATTGTTCTTCCATAGCATCTTCCTGCTTCTCCTAGTTATGCCTTAGATACCTCTTGATCTCAAAATCAGGAGTAGAATTTAGGAATCTGGGTGACCATTCTAACATTAGATCTGTCCCCTCCAAGTCTCTTTTTTGTCCCCATACTCCCTCACTTCCCATTGTGGGCATGGCCAAAGGCAGGATATATATATATATATGTATATATATATATATGATTTAACAACTTTAAAACTATCCCCATGACTATTAAGAAGGTACTGATTTTTAATATTAAAATATTAACTTTACATGTTTGTAATCATTTTCTTCTTAAAGTGAATGAATTTTAAAAAGCAAATGTAAAAAGCCCAGAATTCTTTACTAGGTTTTTCTTTACCATTAAAATCATTTGTATTATCATTGATTTTCCATAAGTTGAATTGTTTAATTTCTTCTAAATCAAGAGTATATTTGATTTCTTTTTCCATTAGTAAGCATATACTTGTAGTTTATTTAATATATTTACCGAATTATTTATAATATTGTTTAATAAATGTTGTTATACTGCACACACAGAGAAAAGTAGCACATTCAAGGTTAGATGCATGTGTGTGTATGTGAGGGGAGGAGATAATATGGCTTGTGAGAGGATGGACCTCATGCTGATGTTCAACAAGGAATCAATCAACAAACATCTATGTACCAGGCACTGGGAATAAAAGGATAAGATCAAAATGGATGCTACCCTTAAGGGGTTTATATCCCAATATTGGGGGTAAAATGCAAATATAAATATATACAAAACTCATACAAGGTTATCTGATATGGAAGGGACTAGCCACTGGGTAAATGCAACGAATACTCTTGTCCTCAGCTTAGAGGAAACTGAAAGCCAAGGGTTGAAGTTTAGCCATATTTCCACAGACAAAATTCACACTCTCAAGTCAATAAGAAAACCCCATTCCCCAACCAATTAAGAAATAAACTTTAGGGAAATTTCTACATGAAGCATTTTGTTACTGGGGAGGCAATCTGGTATAGTACAGAAAAGCTGGTATCTAGATTTGGATCTGCTAACAAGCTGTGAAAACTTTGGTAAGTCATAACCTCTCTGTACCTCAGTTATTTCATATGTAGATTGTTAAATTTTAGAAGTTTAGGTGTATTTACAGGTATAAGTTGTTAGGAAGATGAAGAATTAGATTAAGGTTAAAGATTAGATTGGGTCTGGATCTAATCTTTTGTCAACAACAACCCTAATCTTTTTAATAGCATATTCTTAAGTTATATAATCAGAGACCAATTTCCAGACTGGATAGACCATAGGTCTGATCCAGAAAGTCTATTTCTATTTGTAGGAAGAGGTCTATGCCATTTCTAAAACTGATCCACATTCCCCTTTCCTGAAAACAAATGCTGAATTTCTGCATTGTGTCTTTAGTATTATGCCACATTAGGAATCCTCCTTCTTCCACCAATATTTTTCTGTGTCCATGTCTTCACTTTTAGATAAAGATAAATCTAAACTGAGAAATTGGAATCTGTCCTTCCTAGTTAAAAGCATCTCTCTGTCTCTGCAGCTGGGGATCAGTTTCTGTGCTCATGGCTGGGGGAAACTGGACGACAGTGAATGAGTTTGTCCTCCTTAGCTTCTCTGCCCTGGAACCCAAGCTTCAGGCATTGCTCTTTCTCCTTTTTCTGACAATTGAACTTATCACCTTGATGGGCAATGCCCTTATCATACTGGTCACTACAGTTGACTCTGGCTTGCACAGTCCAATGTACTTCTTCCTCAGGAACCTATCCCTCCTAGAGATTGGCTTCAACCTGGTCATTGTTCCTAAAATGCTAGGAACTCTGCTTGCCCATGATACACACATCTCTTTCCTCAACTGTGCTGTTCAGATGTATTTCTTCTTCTTCTTTGGGGCTTCAGAGTGTTTTCTTCTGGCAACCATGGCATATGACCGCTATTTGGCCATCTGTGACCCCCTACACTATCCAATCATCATGAGTCACAAGGCTTGCATACAGCTGGCTACCGCCTCATGGTTATCAGGACTTCCTGTAGCCACAGTACAGACAACATGGCTCTTCAGTTTCCCATTCTGTGACTCTAACCAAGTGAACCACTTTTTCTGTGATAGTCCACCTGTGCTGAAGTTGGTCTGTGCAGATACAGCGCTCTTTGAGATCTATGCCGTTGTAGGAACTATTCTGGTTGTCATGGTCCCCTGCTTATTTATCTTGGGTTCTTATGTTTGCATTGGTTTTACCATCATCAGGATGCCTTCAGCTGAGGGAAAACGTAAGGCCTTTTCCACCTGCTCCTCCCATCTCCTTGTGGTCTCCCTTTTCTATGGGTCTGGGAGTCTCACTTATTTCCGACCCAAGTCTAATAACTCTCCAGAAAGCAAGAAATTGCTGTCACTGTCCTACACAGTGGTAACCCCAATGTTGAACCCTATTATCTACAGCCTGAGGAATAAAGAGGTGAGAACCACACTTCATCATATTCTCCACAGAGCCTTGGGTTCCTGTAAATTTTGATCTGAAGCTCCAAGAGTCATTCTGTCTTTGGCATTACAATCACAGGATCAATAGATCTAGGACTGGCAAGGACCTTAGGGGTCTAGTTGAGAGGTTAGGAAGGTTTGATGAAAAGAGATTAATTTTGACTTGGTTTGATGAAAGGAGATTAATTCTGGCTTAGGTGATTCCTTTCCTCTCTGTCCCACTAAGTGAGAGGATCAAGGAGGACAAAATACTTCTGAGATCTCCCTATAGCATATACAGTTGAGAGAAGAAAGCAAAAGGATGAATGAATCTTCAGGAGATAATTCTACCAAGCAGCCAAGAAGTTGACTTTCCCCTGATGTCTTGGATTCATAGTTCTCACCAAGGCCAGTGGAATTATGGTACAACTCTATCCAAATACTCTATAGATACACATTTCTACATTTGCCAGAATGATACGCATTATGGCCAAGTTACAATCTCTTTGTAATATGAACCTATGGTAGTGGAAGGGCAACCAGACTCTCTGAAGTTCAACTTATTACTCCTGCTGCCTCTAAAGATGACTTCTTTTGTAGCAAACACAGGCAAATCCTTTCTAACTCACCAAATATTTAAACCCTCGCTAACCGATGGGAATACAAAGACAAAAACAAAATAGTCCCTCCCCTCAAGGAGTTTATATTCTAGTTGGGAGATAAAATAGAATGAAAAATAATTTATTAAGTGTTTACTATGTGCCAAGCACTATGTTAAGTGCTAGAGAAGCAAATAGAAAAGTGAATACTTGCTCCCAAGAAGCTCATGCTCTCAATGGAGAAAGTCAACACATAAAAAGTGTTTAGTTCAAAGTAAATGGAAAGGCTAGATCCTGGAGGAGCGAGCCTCAGCTCGGGGAAGAGAGCAAGCCCCAAGGACCTTGGTAAGTAATGACAGGACAGACAGTCCTTGACCAAGAGAATAGTGAGGGTCAGAGTGGATACAGAATTGGGGAGGGGTTTTTAACATTTTATTTGAGAATGAGCGTCTAGCACTATGTGGGAACTGGGCAATGGGCAGTAGGGGCTGGGTTGAGGAAAGGAAAGGTCTATAGTTTCCTATGATGGCATCCAGTGGTGATAGTCCTAGCTAACCCCTTGCATCCCTAGCACTTAGCACACTGCTTAGCACATAGTAAGCTCTCTATAAATTATTTTCCATTCCATTCTACCTCCTGAGTGGAATGTAAAAGTTCTTGAGGGCAGGGACTATTTATTTTTGTCTTTGTATTTCCATTGCCCAGTAAGGGCTTAAATATTTGTAGAATTGAATTAGAAAAGAATTGTCTGTGCAAGAGAAGAGCACCACCTGCCAGCACCCTGGGAGGTTGCTAATTGCTATGTTTACAGAGAAGTAAATACAATATGATGGAAAGAGAACTGTGGGTGCACCAGGAAAGGTAATCCTTAGAAGAATCTAAGGATTCTAAGAGAAAGAAGTGAGGAGAGCGTCAACTCCAAGCACAAAGAAATAGCTTTTACAAAAGCATAGATAAGAAAGGGAGAATACCAGTTTTGGGGAATAGCTGATGGTTCAGTTTGGTAGAAGGGGAAATAACTCTTTTCTCTCTCTGTTTTTTTTTTTGGCTTAAAAAAGAATTTCTGGAGGGCAACTGGGGCTAAGTGACTTCCCCAAAGTCACACAACTAGTAAGTGTGAGTCTGGGGTCAGATTTGAACTCAGGTCCTCCTGACTCCAGGGCCAGTGCTCTACTCACTGTGCCACTTAGCCCCTCAGAAATAACATTTCTTAATCTTTGGCATCCAGTTTAATGTTCCAGATTCAATGTTGACTTTTTTCCTGATTGTCTTTTTTTCAGTATGGTTAGAAAAAATAAGTCTCTAACATCAATATATCAAATCCAAATCCCATGTTCTTCACTGAATAATTTCCTAGGATTTCCACTCCTTATAATGAAAGATCTCAGCTCTCTTTAGATCCTGTTTTCCAATTCTCACATTTTATGGAATTTTTTTCTCCTAAATCATGCAAAACAAATAAATAATAATAGTACTTCAAATTAAGAAGATGAAGCAGGGTAGAGTTGCTTTATTTGATCAAATACAAACTTAAAAAATTATGCTAAAGGAAACAATTCTAAAAATAATTAATTCATTTATTTTTAGTTTTCAACATTCACTTCCATAAGATTTTGAGTTTTAAATTTCCTCTCCCTTCCTCTCCTCATACCTCCCCAAGATGGCATGCAATCTAATAAAGGTCCTATAAAAGCAACACTTTACATGAACTTGAGGACTGATTCTTAAGATATATCAAAGAGTAAAAATTCCATTGACTAGATGAGAAGCTATTTGAAGAGGAAAAAGTAAGAAGATATTAACTACCACTAACACATATACCTTATTTCTCATATCTATAAAATCTTTATGAGAATGTTTAGGTACACAAGAGTATGATTCATTATTTTCCATAAGAAATCATCTTAAATTTAAACATTTATTATTTGTTTATTTTAAACATTATTTTCTTTTTAAATTTTGATTTCCAGATTTTCATCTTTTCTCCTACCCCTCCACTACCCACTGAGAAGGCAAAAAAAGTGATATCAATTATACATGTGAAATCATGTAAAATATATTTCCAAATTGCAAGAAAAAATAAAGTGATAAAATTATACTTAAATTTGCAGGGTACATCATTCTCTCTTTAGAGAAGGATAGCATTTTTTCATCATGAGTCCTTTGAATTGTCTTTATTAACCAGAGTAATCAAGTCTTTTACAGTTGATCATCATTACATTATTGTTACTATGCACAATAATCTGCTGGTTCTTGTCACTTTATTTTTTATTGGTTTATACGGGTCTTGCCATGTTCTTTTTTTTTCTGACCCACCCACATCATTTCTGAAGACTTTTTTTTTAAGTAACTTGCCCAAGGTCACAGGCTAGTTTTGTGTTAAGTATCTGAGGCTGTATTTGAACTCTGGTCCTCCTGACTCCAGGGCAGGTGATCTATTCACTGCACCACCTAGCCGCCACCTAGCTGCCCCTCCCCCATCATCATTTCTTATAGCACAATAGTATACCATCACACTCATACGCTGTAACTTGTTCATTTGTTTTTCAAATGAAGAGCAACTCCTCAATGTCCAATTCTTTGCCATTACCAAAAGAGCTGCTGTAAATATTTTTGTACATACAGGTTCTTTTCTTTTTTCTTTGATCTCTTTGGGTACAGACCTACTAGTGGTATTGCTGGATCAAAGTATATTCACAATTTATTAGCTCTTTGAGTATAGTTCCTAATTGTTCTCTAGAATGGTTGGACCAATTTACTACTCCACCAATAGTTCATCATATACTGATTGTCCCTCTTTCCTCTCCAGCATTTGTCAGTTTTGAAGGTGGATCCTTCAGAGTTTACTTTGCCTTTCTCTAATCAATAGTGATTTAGAACATTTTAAAAATATAACTATAGATAGCTTTAATGTTCTCTTCTGTGTTGTTTTTTTTGTATTCATAAGCATACATAGCCTCCTATTTAGATATATGTGTAAGCATACATATATATATATACACATTTGTATTCCCTTCACCTATCCTCATACTAAGAAAAGTTTCATAAGTTACTATTATCGTTTTTCCATATTGGCATGTAAATAATTGAAATTTGATAAGTTCCTTATGAT
>CM053595.1:81535966-81587200 GCA_028646575.1 Pseudocheirus occidentalis
GTCCTCAGGGCAATCCCTGGCACACACTGAAGTTCACAGGGTTCAGCACACCTCAAACCCTTCAGGACCTCTCTTGCCTGGAACTCCAGGATCAGCCAGGCCACAAACAAACAAAGTCCCATCCTGTTCATGTCCTCAGTCAGCTTTCAGATACTGGGAGAGGAACACTCTCTCTCCCTCTCAGCTGACTTCAGTCTCCACGAATCCTCCTTCACTGAGGAGCCAACTCCAAAATCTGTCTTGTCTCTTTAAAATTCCTCCTTACATACAGCATTGGCCCCCTGTCTCAGCCAATAGCCTTCTCCCAAGTCAACAGGGGAGTGTCTCAGCCAATAGCCTTCTCCCAAGTCAACAGGGGAATTCACACCTTTTCACCAATGGAGGAGTTCTATACTTGGTCCTAAGTATCTGATCTACTTAGCCCTAAGTATCTAATAAATTGATTACTATTACAGGGAGCCTGTTATATTTGTGAAGGATTGGGAATGTGGGTGTTCACTGCATTAACCATGTGTATCAACTTCATGACCACTATAATGACTTTGGCTTTCTGGTTCTGGGACTTGTCTGGTTTTGGGACTGAATGTTCTGGTTTCTGAATAAAGACCTTGGTTCTGCCCTCCATGTGGAGAGTTTGCTACACTTTGTGATTCATAACTATACCAGCATATTCATAACCACCATGGATGTTGTGAATATTGCATTATTGATACAATATTGAATTGCTTATCTTCCCAGTAGGGGTGGGTGATGAGGGAAGAAGGGAAAGAATCTGGAATTCAAAGTTTTAAAATCAAATGTTTTAAAAATTATTATTATTATTGTTATTTTTACATGCACTGGGAAATAAGATATACAGGCACTGGGGTATGGAGATCCATCTTGCCCTGTTGGAAAGTTGGGTGGGGAATGGGTGAGGACACAGGAGAGAGCAGACTGGGGGAGGGGATATTCAGTGGGATCAATGTTCTGGGGTGGTGGGTAGGGGAAAGACAGGGAGAAATTTGTAACTCAAAACTTTGTGGAAATGAATATTGTAAACTAAAAATAAACATAAAATTAAAAAAGAAAGAAAAAATAAAAGTTAAAAAATACAATTGTTTATTGCTCCATTAAGAGCAGGGGTTGATTTTAGGAAAATTGATGGTATTCCAACTAATGAACTATATAAAGTGTACTGTGATATGGTGCTTAATGTCAGACAGAATAGAGAAATAAGGACTGACCCTACAGATGCTCCTGAACCATTGTATCCAAGTTTGTCACACCTTCAGGGGGGACTCAGACTAAAGAAAGTGCTGGGATAGGTAGAAGTGGTCAACGTGCTGAACTTGTGGCAGTGTATTAAGTCATTGGAATAGAGTGAGGAGAACAGTGTCATATATTCACATGAGGTTATGATAGTGAGTCCATGGACTCCAGAAGCATATTTGACCCTATATTTGTTTCTTTTTGGTCTGTTAAACTTGTTTGTGAGATTTGTTTTTTTTTTCGGGTTTGGTGCCCTCCACCTGCAGATGCCTGATTGCTTAAGCCAGATGTCATCCCCTGTCCATGACTGTGATGTGCCACTTTTGGATCTGGCATTGACCAAGTTCCAGATGATAGCTAAAGAACTGAACTCTTGGATGGGACCTCTTGGGCAGTGACAGCTCTACATCCAATTTCAGTGTGAAGTAGCTTTGGAGAAAAGACCTTTGCCCCTTGTCTTAAGATTTTGAGCCCCATTTGTTCAAGGGGGGAAGGACGAGGTGCTTGTGCCCAAGTCCCCACCCTAAGCTATTGTTTTATGTACAAAGTTTTTCTATTATCCCTGTTATATTGTTGCAAAGTTCTCTTGACACCAGTTTTTCCACGAGTTATTCCTAAACTCTCATTTATCATTAAGGTATTTTTACTATTTTGTAAGGGACATGAAAAATCTTGGGACTGAATGTAATGGGAATGGGAATTTGAAGATCTTCCCTGCCCCTTAATAGACATAAAGGGGAGTTTGAAGACCTCCCCTTCTGTGTAGATAAACTCTGCTCTCTAGAGCCCGCAGGAAGCTTCCCTGCTGTGAAAATCTCTTCCCCGTGATAGGCTGAATGTAGTCACATGGAGCCTTTGGTGGTAGGAGTTTGCTGAGGAGAAGCAGAGCCCACAAAAAGCTGGTAGAAAGTTAGCTAGATAGTTGGGGACAGAGGAGCTTAGTCAAGGAGATGAGGTTTTTGTAAGTAAATATTGAGCTCATTTGTTTGTGGGAAGACTAAAGGATGGTGTGGCTCTCAGCATTATTATGGTTTCTGAATATCTGGTACTATGATGGAATCAGCTTACTGGTTTTGGGATTCTGTTTTCTGGTGTCTAAATAAATACTTCAGGGTATCCTCTATCTGGAGAATTTGGCATATTTTGCAATCCAATGTCATGTGATACTCATACTCACAGTCTTTACTGTGATTGTGGGCACTGTAAATACTGCATTGGTGCTACAGATGCTGGTCTAAATGTAATTTTTGGGAGACTGAATTTGGTTTTCCCAGCACTTTTTGTCAAATAGCAATTCCTTTTTCCTGGTAGCTGAGAATCTTTGGATCTAGGTACTGTGCCACAATGCTCACTTGCATGTGTATAACTGTGTGCCTATTATGTCCCACTGATGAACTCTTCTACTTAATGAATAAGAAATAATTCTGATGACTTTACAGCAGTTTCAGATCTGGTACAAGGTTCCCTTCCTTCCTACTTATTATTGCCCTTGAAATTCTTGACTTTGTTTCTCTAGATGTCATTACTTTTTTTTTCCCCAGGTCTACAACATAATCCTTAGTTTGGTATAGCATTACATAAATGTTAATACCATTAATGAAATATTACCTGACAGGTCAATCATTTTCAAATCAACACATTACAAGCATTAAAAATTAGCATCTCAATTTTTTTTCCTGTAGCGTTCTGTAGATTCAGATAGTGCCCATGTATTTTGATGGATGGACTACCAAATAGCTTATATAATCTATTAATTTTGAACAGAATTTAAAAAAAAGTCTTCTGGATACATTTTGTTGGTAGTTTACAAAAAAGAGTCATATGGGTTTTATATCCTACTGTTTTGCTAAAGTTGCTTCAATTATTTTTGGTTAAATATCATGATGCTTTAGGTAGACTTGCTATTGACAACCTTGTTCCCCTTCCAATTTTGTTTCCTCTAAGTACATTTATACTAACTGGTTCTAGCTCTCTCCTATTTGGGCCTCTTGCCAAGCATCTTTAAACTTCTTTATTCTTCTGTTTTGAGTTGATCTGCTCATAATCTTCCTAATTAGCCTTCTCTCAAGAATTTTAAAAGTGAATTGGTTGGGGCAGTTAGGTGGCACTGTGAATGGAGCACTAGTCCTGGACCCAGGAGGGCTGGAGTTCAAATCCAGTCTCAGACACAACATAAAACTAGCCATGTGTCCTTGGGCAAGTCACTTAGCCTCAGTTGTCCTACCTCCCCCCCTCCAAAACACAAAAACAAAAACATGAATTGGTATTCTAAATCAGTGTTACCCTAGCTAACATATCTTTCTCCTTGGCAAGTCATGTGTTTGCTGTTCAAAGCGGTCTCCTGGCCCTTTTGGTCCAGTTATGACATTTGACTGGCGTTTGTTAAAAATCTACATTAAATTACATAATTGGTGCCAATGTCTTTTCCTCCATTCTACTTTTTGGATATAAATGAAAGTGTTAAAACTGGGCAGGTTTATATTGCACTTCTTTTCTCTAGTTTTGTATTAATTTTGATCTTTGCTCTGATAACACAATAGTCTGAGAATACAGATGATTAAGTACTGACTCCCACATCAATGAGTCATTTCCTGTCAAAACACAATTCCATTGAAAAATGTTATTTGGTGCTCATCAAATCTATTGCTTTTAGATCGTTTTTCTCATAAATATGAGGCATCAGTGCAATGTCTTTGACCTCTTTATTGCTAGACCATAGGTGCCAACATCATTTTTTTTTTGCCATCCTCACTTCTACCTATTCATATTGGTTTATCAAAGTATATTTTAAATTTAGAGCTAAAGATTCTTACCCAGGCCCATGAACTTACATATATGTGTAATATGTATATACATATACTCTCTCTCTATATATATATGATCCTATGCATTTTCATGCACTTAAAAACAATAATCTGTGGCCCAAGTAGAGTTCAGTTGACAAAGGAGTCCTTCTCTCTCTCTCTCTCACACACACACACACTATGAACTTTTGATTTAGAGGATCTAGTATGTGTATATATACCTATATATCATCCCTATCTCTTCATCCTCTGCAATATATATTGGTGCATAATAGTCTCTGGCACTTACCAAGAACACTACTATATGAAATGACCAAATAGTCTAGGAAACATCTTGTTGCCTTTGGGAACACAGTAAAACCAACTGTACGTTAATTTCTTTAATTGCCTCTCCAAGAAAAACTTGAAAAACATCCTTTTATTTCACTGAAACTTTATATTGAGAATGTCAACAATAGAATTCAGTTCCTTCTGTAGTATGTCCACTCATTAGTCATTACAGACGTACTTCACATTTGGAGTGCCAATGGCCAAGTTAAATTTTATTGATGGTTTAAAATTTGTGATTTTTAGTACAGTCTTTCCTCCATTCTTCCCCCTCCCCCCCACTCTTCCACCATCATTATAGAAATGCAAGAATGTCAAAAAGGACTAGGGGCCATTTTGCATTTTTGTTTCATGGGTTGCCATGGCCAGATACTGCATCAAGAAGCCACTCTATTAGTGATAACTGATGCATGTTTAGCTAGGCTAGCCCTTAGAAAACACTGCTGCTGTAATTGCTCCTTGCTAAAACTTCAATCTATCTCTCCATTAAAAAATTTTTTTTTGTTAATATCATCCAAAGGAAATGAGATCTATCTTATTATGCAATATCTATTTCCACTATGAAAATTAACCAAGCTAAATTCCTGAGTATATTGAAAAGATGGCATATACCTCAGCCCTTTCACACCACCATCTTTTCAGTGTTTTGTGTTTGCTGAAACGTTTGGAAAGAATATGGACAATTAATGTTATTTATGAAAGAGAACTACTTAGTCATACTAGACCAACTAGGTACTAGATATTATCTAAACTTTAAATAAAAGTTCCTATGCCTAGCTTAGCCCATGATCTCTTTAGGCCTGGATATTTCTTCCCTAAGAAATGGTTTCCTTCACTATTTATAGAAAATAATGAAGTCTATCATTCAAGAAAGCTATCAGTTAATTTGAGTTGCACCAATATGAAAAAAGAGATTCAAGTTTCATTTACTGGCTTACAATCTGCAGTTCATTCTCAGCGAACAAAGCATGCTAGTAGACTTTAGCAATCCACTCAGCTCTTGTGTAATAACTTCAACTAAAAAAAATATTTTGTCCCTACCTCAAACAAGAGATTACAGAATTATCACATAAAATTCAAGTTTTTCCTTTCACCTCAAAAGAGGTATAATTTTATCCAATATTCAATTCACTCCCCAAATTCATAATTTTTTTTTTTACAATTTGTTAGTGAGTTATATCATGATTTACATACAGTTTAACTTGGGTTTGTAAAGATCTACCTTATATTATTCATTAAATAAAATCTGTTACTTGTGTGAAAAGCTCAGCATCAGTTCTGTCAGGAATGTAGCTTCAAATTATAATTATGCTTATGTGAACAAAATTTTAGCTTATATTTTTGTTTATATCAGTTTTTCAATTAACATGACTTAAATGTGACAATTTTATTTGTTCATTTCCATTGTTCCAAAAAGCTCCTATTAAGTTTCCTTTAAGAAATGAGGTTTAACTGTTTTAATAAAAATGTTCTTATAATGCCTCAAGAAAACGACCAACTGCCTCTGTAGAACAACACACTTCCTAATCAGATGTACTCAACTTGGCAGCTTCTGTGTAGTAGTCAAAATGCGTAAGGTAGAGAGAAATGAAATAGCAAAAGGGATTTTCATCTTTCAACTCCAGATGAAATCACAAGAACTAAAAGCAGTTTTCCTTTTGTTCACGTGGCTATTCTCTGCTGTGAAGTTTCTGATGTCTAATGTAGGCTGCACTGTAACTGAAAGCTTTCCCACAATTAGCACATTCATAAGATTTCTTTCTAGTACTTCTCTGATGTTGGGTAAGGTATGAGATTTGATTGGAAGTTTTCCCAGATTCATAGGATTTCTCTCTATTATGTATTCTTTCATGTCGAGTAAGGCATGTTCTATAGGCAAAGGCTTTTCCACACTCTATACATTTGTAAGGTTTTACTTTAGAATGGATTCTCTGATGTTGTACAAGATTTTCTTCCAGCCTATAAGTCTTTTCACATTTATCACATTTATAAGGTCTCTCTCCAGTATGAAGTTTCTGATGTCTCTTGAGGAATGGTGTCCCACTGAAGGCTTTCCCACATTCATTACATTTATAAGGTCTCTCTCCAGTATGCCTTCTGTAATGCTGCTTAAATTGTGTCCGCCCAGTGAAGGCTCTTCCACAGACATTACATTTATAGGGTCTCTCTCCAGTATGAATTCTCCGATGTTGGTTAAGGGATGATCTCTGTTTGAAAGCCTTCCCACATTCTTTACAGATATATGGATTCTCTCCTGTATGTATTCTCTGATGTCCAGTGAGGAATGAAATTCTACTGAATGCTTTTCCACATTCATTACATTTATGGGGTTTTTCTCCAGTATGAATTTTCTGATGCTGATTGAGGATTGACCGCAATCTGAATGTTCTCCCACATTCATTACATTTATAGGGTTTTTCTCCAGTATGGATTCTCTGGTGTAGAGTAAGATATACATATAGCCTGAAAGTTAGGCCACATTCATAACATTTATAAGGTCTCTCTCCAGTATGAATTCTCTGATGTTGAACAAGGGATGATGGGTGACGGAAAGTTTTCTTGCATTCACTACATGTATAGGGATCACCTCTAATATGAACTTTCCGATGTTGGGTAAGGTGTGCATTCTGGTTGAAGGTTTTCCCACATTCATTACACTGATAGGGTTTCTCTCCAGTATGAATTCTCTGATGTAACTTAAGATGTGCAGTTCTATTAAAGGCTTTCCCACATTCATTACATTTATGAGGTTTCTCTCCATTACAAATGTTCTGATTTTGAGCATGGTGGCTCTGTTGCAAAAATGATTTTTCACAGTCATTAAGGTCAGAGTATTTCTTCTCTGTACATATTCTCTGATGCTTAACTAGACGTGAAATATGTTTGAAGTTCTTCTCACATGTATCACATTTATGATATCTCTCTCCTGTAAGAATAAGGAATGAATTCACATTAAAGCATTTTCAAATCCCAATTATATTTTCCCACAGCATATTTTCTTGTGTGTTGATGTGCCATTGGCCTCAAATTTCTCTTTTATATTCTTTACTTACTTCTTACCTGGGCATCATATTTTCAAGTTTCTCCTAATTCAGAATACCAGAAACCCATCTTGGTGATTACATGTATGCTCAACCCAAGCTAATAATTCCTAAAAATAAAGCTGACCAAAAATAGAATGGACCACCTCAGAATAAGTCACCTATCACTGGAGGTCTCAAGATGTTGAATGAGCATTTGTTGGAAATGTTATAAATAAAACATATGCTTCAGAAAGGGGCTGGGCAAGAGGACCACTGAGATATCATCCAACTCTTAACAGTCCATGATTTTATTTGTAGCAAAATAAATTATATAACACTCTAAAGTATTTTCCTTAAATGCTGTGACACAGATTGGAGGGTGGAATAATGAACTCCAAAACATTCATTTAAGGAGACAGTTCAGCTTAAAACATTTCCTCAATTCTCATCTGGCTATATTTAAGACTTTTCTGACTCTTCCACCAAGCCCTCATGTTAGGTACCTTTCTCACCCATCTCCTCCCAGCTTTCAGCTTCCTTCTGTGTCTTGTCTTTCCCCATTAGACTGTAAATTCCTTGAGGGCAGAAAATATCTTTCTTTTTAAAAATTTGTATCCCTAGTACTTTGCATAGTGTCTGGTACACAGTAGTTACTTAATAAATGTTGACTGAGACAGCGAAATTATTCTTTGACATATTATTATTGTTATTATTATTTTACAGATAAGGAAAGTTAAGTTCAAATAAGTTAAAGTGAGTCGACCATGATACAGGACATGAATATGAAATGAGGCAATTCATATAGCCTTTTGGGAGAGGAATTTGGCAGCAAAAGGAATAAAAGAAAATGGCAGGAACCAATGAATAAGGAGAAACTGAAGATTAGAGGAAATAATCAGAAGATCAAGGACCCTGGGAAAACAGTAAAGGACAAAAACCCAGAATATAGGAAAGAAGTCAGATTTAGAAGGAAGGAACACCTCTGAAACTGGAGAGATGTACTGAAAGACAAAGGAAAAAAACATTTGAGAGGAATATGATAGTGGTCTTCAAATATTTGAAAGGCAGTTTTACAGAAGGGGAATTTAGTCTCATTCTCATTATTCTAAGGGGGAAAATTAGGATCAGTTCAATATAAGAAAAAAACTATTTAACAAAAGCTGTCCAAAAACGAGGATATGCTACTCCACAAAAGAATTAAGTACTATATCAAAGTTCAATATTCAATATAATCAACATTCAAGCAATGGCTGGATAATTATTAAGTATTTAGAGAAGGAATTCCTACATGTGTGGCAAAGTGAAATAAAATCTGAGATCCCTTCCAATTTTAAGAAATCATACAATTAAAGTACATGATAGCACATATCAAATGGCTTAGAACTTTAATAGAACTGGAAAGCTCTGAGAGTTACCTAACACTTACAAGATACTATCCCCTCATGATGTTAAGTGATTCCTTTCCTATCTGATTCTCACTTACTCACCTGGACAGATGACTGTTGGAATTTCTCTCTTCACCATCCAGGGCTCTTTTCCTTGTTCCAACAAGAAGATCACCTCTGGTTTAGAAACTTGAGTTCCTACTCACAGGGAAAAGACAGAGAACTTGTATATTTTGTCACAGGACACAGAACTATTGCAGGATGAAATCCCACTGATTAGTCTTCAGGACTTCTGAAGGATGAAAAAACTGCAGCATTACGGAATCAACAAAGCTTCCCATTTTAATTGTAACATACAGCATTTTTCACATGGGAATGGAAAGTAGGATTAACCTGTTTTGGGGACTACAAGGTGTTAAGGAATTTCAGATCTCTTAAGATTCAGTTTCAACTGAAACATTTTATAAGCTCCCATTACTTTTTAAAAACTGAGAAAAAGAGATATTACAAGTCACATAAAAGTGTGGTCCTTTCCTTACCCAGTGAGATTATATTCCTATAGTTTTCCAACATCACATCCCTGTAGAGATCTCTTTGTGCAACATCTAGTTCCTCCCATTCCTCCCAGGTGAAGTCCACAGCCACATCCTTGAATGTCACTGTTTCCTGAAATAGCCAAATACAGTTGTTCAGACTTTCCCCTCCTACTCCTAAACAGTGGGGGAAGTTGGAAGCATCACAGGATGTAGATAAGATTAATGGGAAATAGTTCTGATTATGTTTAGAGTTCTGAATCTCCCAAATCAGGTGTGTACAAGACTGTGGCAACACTACCCACTTCTCCCCTCCTCCCCCCCAAAAGAAAAGTATGTAGTTCCTGCCCTTAAGGGGCAGAGTCCTATAAAAACAGGAAATTTAGAAATATGGTATAATTTCAAAGAGTATAGGCAAGTGTTTAAAAATTTTAAATAAGTACATAAGAGTTCAGAAAAGAGACTGAGGTTGATTGATGTAGCATAAAATTTCAGAGAAGAATTTTATATCCTTAGGGTCTAAATTAGTTTAAGGTCTAATCCCTAACTCCCAATGTACAAACTGTCTCTCTGTAGTTGATGGCTAGTTGTCCAACCTGTGTTTAAACTCTCTTGATGATGGAATAATTCACTATAGAAGGCAGTCCATTCCAATTACTAAGTTATGATTAAAAAAAATTTCATTGATCTGAATTGTGCATCCATGTCTATTCATACCTAATATACCTATTCATCCAAATTCTATCCTTTGGTGCCCACAGAATAACTAATCTGTCATTTACTTTTGTCAATATCCCTCTTAAGTACATAAACTCAACACCTTATTTGAGATATGGCCTGATCAGGGCAGAGTAAAATATCACCTCTTTCACTAACATAAACTAAGAATGCTTTAGTTTACACACACACACACACACACACACACACACACACACACACACACACACACACACACACACAGTTTAGTTATGCAGAATTTTAGACAAATGAGGTTGTTGTTATACCTACTCTCTTGTGATGTTATTTGGAAGCTAATTTTTTGAACTGCTATGCAGAATTGTACATTTGTTCCCATTTAATTGGTCTACCATTCTAGCCTGTTAAAGTTTGTGAATCTTGATTCCATGAAATAGAAAGTACGCTGATTTTGAGAAGACTTAAGTTTGAATTCTTGTTCTATTTACCATTAACTCACTTCATCTCTCTGGGCTTCAGTTTCCTTATGTTTAGAATGAAAAGACTGGCCTAGATAATCTCCAAGATCCTGTTCCAGTTCTAAAACTTATGATCTAATGTTATCTGCTCTGTTCTCACTGTATAATATGATATTTAATAAGCAGATTTACAATGTTTTTAACCAAAATTTTAGTAACTGTGTCCTCCAGTATATGACTAAAGAGTTATCACAAAGTTCATTGTGGAGGAAATCTATGAAAATGAAAATACACTAAAAATACTTAACAAAAAGGATACAACATTTGGATATAAAAATCCTAATGACAGTGAAACAAACCAAATTAAAATAAATCTGATCAAGATTTTACATTATGTACTTGTAACACTTTAGGTTTTGGTTTGGATAAATTTAATTGGTTAGGTATAAAGAATCCTCCACAAAAAAGACAATACAGAGAACTGATACATACTATATAACATTTTATTATTAGCTACATATTTCCTAGATGTTGGTGATATAAGAAGGCTATGGATTCAAGAAAGAAGGACACTGTAGTTAAACTGGTTCACTTATGGGTCAAGATGGAGAAAAGAAGCGGCTAGTGCAGGGGCGATGGCCTGGGAGAGAACAAAGGAGTCAAGGGACTGAAGGACATAGTTTGGACAAAAAACAGGTTTTGGTTAATGAGGGAAGGAAGAAGGAAAAGTGGAAAGAAAATAGATTATGGTCCAATATGGGATTTCAGAATTCTTGAATATAGATGTAGTATATTTGTGAGTGATAGCAAGATCAAGGGTATTAAGGTATTAATGCCACTTCACAATAGATGGAAGTACATAAGTAGAGGAGCAGAGTGGTTAGTACATTTAAAGGAAAGTCAACATATATGCTGAAGTTGATGAGTATGAAAGCAGGAGTTGGAGAAGAAAGAAAAATTGTCAGTTAGGTATAGAACTTACTGAGGAAGGTAGGAAGTAACCTGGAGGTCTACAGACAAATACTACCAGGATTTTGATTAGGTGGTAGATATGAACCACAAAGAAAGACAAGTTACTGAATGATAGAGAGAGGGGGAAAACCTGGAAGTGGCAATAAGGAGCAGAGAGTATTCTGACTCCCCTGCCTTGATCAGTGAGGCAAGCGGAATGAGACAATGTGTAGCCAGTACTAGAAAGGGTTTTCAGTTCTGGAATATTATCCCAGCTTGTATTTCACGATATCTTTTCTTGTTCAAGATTCTTATGTTACCCAAAATCTAAGAGCAGTCACTACTCTCATTGGAGGGAATGAAGGACTTGTGCCACTTCAGACATCTCAGTCTCCAAACTAGAAATGGCTCAGATATAAAATAATGTTATGCCAAACTGTTCCCGGAAGACTGGTGCCTAAATGCAGAGTACAGTACTAGTAATACTATTTTTTCTTCAACATGATATCATGGGAAGTCAGTGAAGAAACCAGGAATGTTTAGGCTAGAAAAGAGAAGCCTTAAGTGGAGAGAATATTATAGTTGTTTCCATGTATTTGAATGACTGCCATATGGTACAAAGATTAGATTTGTTCTGGGTGCCACAAAAAGCAGAACTAGGAAAAATGAGAGGGAGGTCTGGATTTGAAACTGTCCAGAAGTGGACTAGACTGTATATTAGGAGTTACTGGGTCTACCTTCAAAGTTCCTCCAGCAGTGGTTTTATGATCATTGGTTGGAAGATGGCTCTCCTTCCAACTGTGAGAAAATGTAATCAAATGTGAATCCTGTTTTATATCAAAGCCTTGAAAACTTGGGTCCTTTTAAGCAGTGACACTTCAGTTTGAAAGTTAAGTGATAAACTAAATAAGCACCATCATGTCTGTTTTATTGTGTCAGAGTGTAAAATGAACTATGCATTTAATTATCATTGGGAGGAGATACCCTAGAATCTGGTTTTCTTGTTAGAGATATATAAATACCCAGTTTTCAGAAAAATAGCAACAAATTTTCACCTCAGGCTTCCAGGACAATTTTTTAAGGCCATGTCATAATCATGGGCAATGGGACATATCACTTTGACAGGAATCAGTCACCCCATGGCTCACTGAAAACAGGTGTTTAACATTCAGACATTTTAAAGTATGAAAACCTTTTTACAGTGGACCAAGTATTATTTAGAGGCAGTATGGCATGGTGAAAGGAACACTGGTCTTAGGATTGGAAAATATGGGCTCAATTCCCAGCTCTAACACAACTAGGTATGTGACCATGGTTAACTTGCTTAAACTCTTACCTACAAATGCTAATACAATCAATGCCTCATTCAGGTTGTTGTGGGGGAAAAAAACTTTAAACTTTAAAGGGTTAGATTTTTTACTGCTGTTCTTTTTATTACTTTTATATATTTTGGGACTCATTCTACACAGTCACATCAATGTTTGCCACTAAGATTATTATTATTCCATTTGGAAACCTTCAAGTCATTCTTGGTTCTTCAGTCTTTTTTGTCTCTTCTTCCCAAGCAGTTTCTTCCTTAAATACAATTTAATCATATCACTTGACTGTCTTCCTTCTCAAAAACACCAAATGGCTTTTAAATTTTTTGCAGGATGAATTCTAAACTAACTGCTGTTCAAGGCTCCTAAAAATCTGGTCTTATTCAACATAGTCAACTTGTCACTACTTTCAGAAAACACTTGCTATTCAGGTCCTGAGATAAGTCTTTGTTTAAAAAAAAAAATCAAGTACAAAAGAAGGAAAATTTTCAATCCATGAGACCTAAAGTGGCATTTTAAAAGGAAATTAAATTCTAACTCACCTGGGGACTACCTGTCAGGAACACAGAGGACATTCCTTCCTCTTTAATGCTCCCCTTCTGGGAGAGAGAGAATCCTGAAAAGGGAGAATTGGAGACAAGAAAGGAACATATGGGAGACCATCCTGACTTATACCATGCAGATTCACCAGTCTAGAAACTTTTACATACTAGTTGGGGGGTGATTTCAATGCTCCACACTAACAAGGAAGTCAAAGCAAGATCTAGAATCAACACACTCTCCTGAAATTGCCTCTCTCTAAGGTTACTAGAGTCCTTTTCTCAGTCTATCTTCTATCTAACATCTCTCAACCACCTCATCTAAGATGCTCTCAACTTTCATGACTCGTCATTGTTCTCTTGTTTTATTTTTCCTGTCTGATTGCTCTGTCTTATTCTCCTTTGCTAGATCATCATCCATTTTTTACCCAAGATTCTGTATTGGCCTCAATCCTCTCTCCTCTGGTGATCACCCCTATCAGTTCAATTATCATTGCCACACAGATGACAGAAGTCTCATAAAAACTGTCTTTGCTTTTAACATTTCTAATTTCTGTTAATGGCACCATCATCTTTCTGGTTACCCAAGGTCCACATTTTGGAGTCATCTTTGACTCTTCTTTCACCAACCTGCTGCTAAGTTTTCTCTCAAATTTGTCCTGTCTTTCCATTTATAATGCAATTAAAAAAAAGATTCACACTACCTCTTGCCTAGACTACTATAATAGACTCTGAACTGGTCTTCCTGACTCTAACACCTCCCCCCTCCTACCCATTCTTTACAAAGCCGATAAGATAACCTAACAAAGAGAACTTCATCTGCTACCTTGCTCCAAAATTTTCAGAGGTGCCATTATCAGGATATGGATAAAAAAGAAACTTTTTGTCTGGTACCTATATCAAGAAATATATAGGGAAGTGGAAAAGTGGTATACATTTTGTTAGAAGAGTCCTGGGTTCAAATCCTAGTCCTGGCAGACTTTAGTTATTGTCTCTGGGCAAGTAATCTTTCTCTGAGCCCCAAATGCTTACAATAATAGCAACCTGACAGGATTCTTGTGAAAATGATCTGTAAGCTATATAGTGCGAAAGAAATGTGATTATCATGGCTTCAACTTACCTTCCCAGCCTTCTTTCATTTTATTCCCCTTCACTTATTCTAAATTCCAGGCAAATCAGATGCCTAGCTCTTTCCTGGAAGAGGTCATTCACCATGTATCTCCCTTATCTCTAACTATTGAAAAACTGTTTTCTTCCCCTTCAAAGTTCAGCTTATGTGTTACCCTTTACAGTACCTGGCAAATAGCAGACATTTAATAAAAGCTTGCTGACTGATTCTCTGTGAAGCTTTACCCAGTGTTCCTGAGAATACTCTCTCAAAATGAGAAAGGGGGTCACTTTGTCTAAATCCCACACAGAAATAAATGTAGAGTGGGAAGGAATCTTAATCTCTAACCCAGATTTATTTCTATAACATCATCAACAACTAACAATCAGTCCTTATCTGACATGCTTTCTAGTCAGCACTTCATCCTGATCACCTCTAGAAAAGCTTCACATTTTTAATGCCCTTCATAAGATGCAGTGTTCAGAATTAAGCACAACAATCCAGATGTGATCAGACTAGGCTAGAGAATAGCAGTACTATCATAACCTCTCAAATTCTAGACATTATACTTCTCAATAGAGTCCAGTATTGAAGTAGGTTTTTAGGCTGCCATATTGTACTGTAGACTCATCTTGTGCTCACTATTCAGTAAAACATCCAGGTCTTTTTCTCCAGGATTTATATCTAGCTACCCACATGTCCAACATATTTAAAGTTACCTGTGATGTATTTAAACTTATGTATATTATTGTACATTTATTCCTATTAAGCTCTCCTAACATTTTTGGTCACAGGACCATTTCCCACTGATCCCTAATTTGCCCCCATCATATACTACCTTGCGCTGCAATTATTTGAGCATGTCATATCCCTCTTTAGGACCATCTATTTAGGTTATCAGTCAAACTCTTGTCATTTTCAAGATGAGGAAAAAAGCTTAGCAAGGCTAAGCAACTTTCTTAAGACCATGGTAATAAGGACAAAGTTGAGATTTAAATGTCATTTAACTTTAGATTTGCCTAATGCCTAGACTATGTTTCATTTTCTCTATGCAAGCACACACTGTCCTTTGCATGTAATACTTCTTACAGCTTCCTGTCTGTCCTCATTTTATTGTAAGGTTTGAAGTATTTATTTTTTGCATCTTAATTTTTTTATTTAATGGTAATATTCCAGTTCCTCAAGGCTTACTCACAAAATTCACATGCAGATTACTTGGTTCTTTGGAGAAACCAGCTTCATAAACAGTAAAACTGTTTATATCAGACCATCAGTATGACCTAGTGCAATGAAAAGATAACTTGATTTTATTTTCCTAGATTCTAGTCCTGGTTTTGCTACTAACAATGAAGATTATTTTAGCAATTTAGCTCTCTGGGTCTATTTTTCACCCCTTTAAAATGTGAAGGATAATGTTTGCCCAAAGGGTTTCTCATCAGGAAGCAAACTAAATTACAAATGTGAAAGAAAAGAGGCAGGGAAACCAATTAGGAAATGATAGTATGTAATGTGGAGAGTAAAGGTCACTAGTTGGTGAAAGAAAGGAAATAGTCTAGATTAGATAATTACTAGGCCAATTTTCCATACACCTCACCTTAGGTATCTCTTTTCCTTTTTACTACAGTAAGGAGATAACTCACCTTTCAGCCCTAAGACCAAAAGTTCCCAGCCCTCCTTTCTCCTTTTCAAATTTTAATTTCTTTCCTTAAGAATTTAAGTCAGATCTTTCAGTTACCCCCTCCCAAATATTTTCTGAATGCTATAACATTCACATTTAGTTGTGACAACTCCTGATCTTCCCAGGCAGCATACTTAGAAATTGTACAACAGAAATAGGACGTTCCTCTCAGTCTCTAGGCTCAGCCCAAAGATGAGAGATCTCCTCCTAGAATGGATTCTTCCTCCATCTTCATATGGAGCTAAGGGCCCTAGGGCAAGGTCACTCTAATCCAGACTGGCACTCTGATATTCAGGTCTGTCTCCCCAGCAGACAACCCTCCCTTTGGTACCTCAGGTTGAGTCCTGATTTTCCCAGTAGCTTCAATTGCAGTCTAATTCCAGAGTCCTGCAGAGATGGTAAGTGGTCCTGCACGTACAAATGGCATAAGATGCATTTCATTCATTGAGCATCCTGGGCAGTCAACAAATTTACGTTCTTTTCTGAGAAATATAGATCCACAGGAATAACCCCTTGGGCTTCTCAACTGGATCAAATCAAGTATAAAAGTGGAGTTAAGCGTATGTATTTGATGAACTGAAACTTAAAAAAAAAACTTTCACAAATACATTTTTAAATTGTATATTTTACCGGAAACCGGGTGTAGGGGGGCGGGTTAAAGTTGTATTCTATCAACGAAGAGAACCATTAGTTCTTATGAAGCATTTCTCCTTTAAAATCGAGGAACTACAATGAGGAAAATGGCTCAGCTGCGTGTTTAGGGCAGATCTACACTAGTCCTTCCTACTAAATAAATATATGGAGAAAAAGCCAATGTCTTCAGTCGGGAGAGGACCGATTCAAGTTCTTTTTTTCCCTCCTCACGCCCTCAGTAAGGAGGTTCAAATGACTTGGCCCCTCGCCTACCACCCCAGGGGCCTGGAGAGCAAGCAGCTCCAGCGGCCTCCGCAGGATGAGACAGAGGTCCAGAGGCACTCTGTCTGGGGGGAGAGAGAACGGAAGCCCGGGGACAGCCCCAAGCCGAAGGTCAGGGTTCCGTACATGCGCAAAAGGGAACGCCCCCCATCCCCAAATTGCGCCCGCCCCACGTTCCTGCCAATCACTTCTCCATTCCCCACCACCTCCGCCCCGGACTCCGGCTGCTCCAGCCAGAGAGATTTAAAGTAAAAACGCCAAGGTCCCTGAATACCTGGGCTTTGGGCCCTGAGTCCACACTGGCCTCACACAAAAAACGTGTCTCGAAGCTGACAATCCCTTTCTATGATGGCGGAGGAACTGCGCGCGCACTTGCGCACGCGCGTTGACCAGCCTAGGCTTTACAATTCCTAGAGCCGGCTGTAAGCCGTGGTGCTCTTGCAAGGGCTCATTTTCTTATAGGTCTATCCCGAGAGGGCTCTCTCTGGCGACGGTGGGCGGGGCGGCAAAGGGCGAGGGGATCGTTCGAAGTGGCGGCTGTTTGGCTGTACCCGTATTAGAGAGGAGAACTGTGGGATTAAGGAGGATCTGGTTTCGGCCTCAGCCGGGGGTCTAGAGATGCAGTCATTGTTGAAAGCTACTTTTTAAAGAGCATTGGGGTGACAAGGCAAAAAAAAAAAAGCCTATAAATAATAAAGAAGGGATAAGAAGGCTAGCGCCTTAGCATAGCAGTAATTGTATACCATCTGCAGATGAGCACCATTTTCTTCCTCCCTCGCAATTAAGGCTCGAATAAAATTCAGTCTTGACAGGTGAAGTCTTAGCAGCATGAGTAGGGTTTTGGATTTGAGTGTTTCTGTTGACTTCTCTACTGGATCTCGGCTCCTTCTTTTGTTCTTGGGTCTGACCTGCTGCTCCCTTAAAAAAAAACAAAAACACCTCAGTAGCGCATCTAGAACAATGCGCTTCTTGCCTTGCAGCTGACTGAGAAACTCGTGTTTTCTAGCACAAACGCCGTTGGCTTTCATTTCTCATTGCTGCCACGCCTTGAAAATCAATATAAAATTAACAAACATTTGTTAATGGCCTACTATGTGGCAGACACCGTTCTAAGGGCTAGACACCGTTCTAAGGGCTAGACACTCTTCTTTCTCAGCTAACCTCATCTCTTGCAGTCGGGGTCTATGGTCTGTGACCCTCTCCCAATCAGTACATCTGGAAAAGGTGCATAAGCCCTATTCCATTCAGTTCAAAAAAATCATTACCACACACTGTGAATATAGATAGCTAGTAGAATTGGGGAAAATTTGCACCTACACTTTGCCAAAGATATCTCAGAACTGCTGATACCAGAAGAAAAGATGAATATGCCTTTGAATGGAAGTGATAACTGGTGGAAGCAGACCCTGTGATTGCCAGTTCTAACAGGAGGAGAAGAAAAGACAATTATCTCTAAACCCCTTGCAATTTCCAGATTTTGTCTAATTAGCCATTTGAAAAAGGGTGGGAAGAAATAGTGAGGGCCAACTGATATATTGGGTAAGGAGCTTGTAACTCCCATACTTGAACATGTTATAATTTGGATTTATTTCCTGTAGACCCTAAATGACTGCCCCAGCAAAAGAAAGAAACTCTGGTCTCTATCATTACTGATGCTTCTTGCTGTAATGAGGAGATTTGTTTCTACTTACTTATAATGTTTCCAGAAGACTTCTAGTCTTCTAAGGTCTTAACTTAAGGCACCTGGCGGTTTGAGAGTTCAAGTTTGAGGATGAGGCCAAATGATCCAAGGGATCCTTTAGCTATTGGGCTTTCAGGCCCAAGTGTATATAACTCAGTTACTTCCCTTAGTCTTTTGGCTGCTCCTTGGGATGTAACTGACCAATAAAACCACCTGATAGGGCAAACCACTTAGTGCTATGTACCATCACTATTCTAGATGAGCCCTCTGGGGTTGTATTACCCCATTTCCAACCTCTTTCAGTTCCCCAGGTAACGATTTTAGTAATCTAATAGCAATGAAGCAAGAAAAATAAAGTTTAAAAAGTATGCTTCAATTTACAATTCAGATTCCATTTGTTCTTTCTCGGGAGGTAGATAGCATTTTTCATCATAAATCCTTTGGAATTGTTTTGGATCATTGTATTGCTCAGAATAGTTAAGTCCTTCATAGTTGTTGTACAATGTTGCCATTAATGTGTACAATGTTCTCCTGGTTCTGTGCACTTTAGTTTGCATCAGTTCATGAGTCTTTCCAGGTTTTTCTGGGAAACCATCATTCTTGTCATTTCTTATAGTACAATAGTATTCCATTACAGCAATGTATAGAAGTGTTCAAGGAACACTAGTACTGCTGGTGTAAGAGCTTGCCAAACCCTTTTCAGGGCTGCTCATCAACCTTTGATATCTACCTGGCACTCAACTCTCACCTGTGCTCCAAGAAGCTAAAGCATGTCCATCAGCCACACCACAGTGAACTGTCTCAGCAGATGGGCTAAACCAGGTTGAGGGTAACTGATGAACTATAAACCCATCAGTGAGTTTGGAGGAGTATCTATCCCAAGTATGTGATGACTTCCCCTGATGGAATGGGCAGATGAGAACAATTTGTTCCATTGGCCGTGAAGAAAGCTGAAGCAGGCACTGTGGCGTGCTTAGTGTTTGGTCAGGCATCAAAGATGCCAAGGTAATCCATTCTGTCCTGGGCCATTGCCAGTCATTGTGACTTTTGCCACTGGTCTTTGATGACTGGAAGACAGAGTGAGGCTGATTACTTGGTGTAACTCTGCCTCTCTTAAATCCAAGTCATTCTCTAAGTCAAGATATCATCCTGTGATATCACTGGTCCTCTTTGAAAATAAAGGACAAACAATAAAAATCCCATCACACTCATATACCATATCTCGTTCAGCCATTCTCCAATTGATGAACATCCCCTCAATTTCCAGTTCGTTGCCACCATGGAGCTACTATGAATATGTGGGAAAAAATTCATTTGGACCCCTACTCTATTTCAATCAGTATTAATCAATTTGATTAATCTATAGGGATAATTAGATGAGATAGGTTTTGATAGTAGGTACCAAATCTTAATGTAATATTCACTATTGCTTTGTCAGTTATGAAGCTCACTTGTGCAACCACAAGAATGCTGACAAGGATATCTCTGTCCTGTTTTCCTCAAATTCCACGTCCAAACCTAGCATGGGTAGGATGCCTTGATTCCTTGGAAAGTCCTCTAACTTATTTTTGTCCCTCTGGACCACTCTCTTTTGTCTAACACGAGCAAGTGACCATTTATGACCACTTAGCGGAGATGCTCCATGCTGCGCCCAACCTATGATCCCCATCACCCCACTTGCTGATATGTCATTTTTGGCCTTCAAAAGCAAGGTTTATCAACCAAAGACATTCTGTATTTTACCATGCTTCCTTAGCATATTTGAGTATCAAACTGTATAAAAACAAGGTCCTAGGGACCAGAGGAATCTCAGATTGTGAGGAAGATCTGAAGTCCATTTAATTAGAGGGGACTATGGAACCTTTAATAAGGTGCCTTTGGCTCAGCGGTTTTTCTTGTAGGTTGGGCAATTATAATGCCCACAAATATTTTTGTATATCTAGTTCCTTTCCCTTTTCCTTTGAAGTCTTTGGGATATAGATTCGGTAGTGGTATTGCTGGGTCAAAAGGTATGCAGAGCTTTATAGCCCTCTAGCCATGGTCCTGAATTGTTCTCCAGAACAGTTTAGATCAAAACTCCAATAGTGCATGTGTCCCAGTTTTCCTCATTCCCTCCAACATTTGTTATTTTCCTTTTCTGTTACATTCGCCAAGTTGACAGGCATGGGGTGGTACCTCAGAATTCTTTTAATGAATATTTCTTTTAAAAATAGTGATTTACAGCATATTTTCATAAGAGTATATTTAGGTTTGATTTGTTTTTCTGAAAACAGCCTGTTCTGAGGTGGAGCCAAGATGGCAGAGTAAAGACAGGGACTCCCCTGAGCTCTCCCCCAAACCCCTCAAAATACCTCTAAAAATAACTCTAAACAAATTTGAGAGCAGCAGAACCCACAAAAAGATGGAGTGAAACAAATTTCCAGTTCCAGACAACTTGGAAAGTTATCAGGAAAGGTTTGTTGCATCAGGGTGAGAAGGGAGTGCAGGTCATGCCCCACTAAGCCTGGAGCAGACCTCAGGGAAACTGAATCACTGGCAACACTGGTGTTTTCAAACCTTTCAGCCAATAGACACTAAAGACAATTTAGAAGGTCAGTAGAAAAGATGTTGCTCCTGGGTGAGAGTGGAACACACAGGCTGTGCCAGCACAACACTGGCCCCAGAAAAGCAGAAGCAGTCTTTGGGAGTGATTGAATCAGCAGAGGAAGCAGCTGCTTCTGGAGCTCTCAGCACACAGACAGTAAGAGGGTCAAACAACTGGTCAGAAGGAGATTATAAGGGTCTTTTTTGCTAGCACTGAGGCAAAACTTTGTTGCTTTGCCCATATCTGGATCCAAGTCACAATCCTGGGAGGCAGTCCAGGGCAATGAGAAGCACTAGCATAGCATAGCTTGTGGCAGCAGTGGAGGGGGGACCCTGCTCAAAGTTCCAGGTCAGAAAAGAGTGCTTGTGGTTGCTCACAGATCACAGCATAGGCCAGGAGAGCAGTAAACACTTCTCCTCAGATCAGGGGTGGGGAACCTGGTCCTTGGGTGCAGCTTTTTGACTGAGTAGAAGTTTTACAGAACAAATCCTTTTATTAAGGGGATTTGTTCTGTGAAGTTTTCAAGGGGCCACACTTGAGGACCTAGAGGGCCACATGTGGTCTCAAGGCTGCAGGTTTCTCACCCCTGCCTTATATCACACCACCTTGGAAGAACTGAAAACTTACAGGTCCTTAGAAATATCTCTGAAAAAAGCTGCACAACACCCCCCCTTGAAACTTAGGAAAGTGTTCCTTCAACCCTGGAAGCAGAGCCCTATTTTAACAAAGACTTAAAAGTCAACTATTGGGTTGGGAAAATGAGCAAACAATGGAAAAAAAAACCCCTATCGAAAGTTACTATGCTGACAAGAAAGATCAAAACATGCACACAGAAGAAGGCAACAAAGTCTAAGCTCCTAATCCAAAGTCTCCAAGAAAAATATGAATTGGTCTTAGGCCATGGAAGAGCTCAAAACAGGTTTTGAAACTCAAGTAAGATAGGTAGAGGAGGGGCGGCTAGGTGGCACAGTGAATAGAGCACCGGCCCTGAAGTCAGGAGTACCTGAGTTCAAATCCGGCCTCAGACACTTAACACAAAAAAACTAGCTGTGTGAACTTAGGCAAGTCATTTAACCCCAACTGCCCTCCAAAAAGCAAAAAAAAGAAACCAACAAAAAAACAAAACAAAACAAAACAAAAGATAGGTAGAGGAAAAATTGGGAAGAGAAATGAGAGTGATGCAAGAAACTCATGAAAAATGAGTCAACAGCTTGTTCAAGGAGACAAAAAATACTGCAGAAAATAACACTTTAAGAAACAGATTAGGGAAAATGGTAAAAGAGGTCCAAAAACTCACTGAAGAAAATAATTCCTAAAAAATTAGAATGGAGTAAATGGAAGGTAATGACTTTATGAGAAATCAAGAAAACAAATAAAACAAAATCAAAAGAATGAAAAAATGGAAGACAATGTGAAATATCTCATTGGAAAAAGAAGTGACCTAGAAATATATATATACAGAAGAGAAAATTTACGAATTATTGGACTTCCTGGAAGCCATGATTGAAAAAAGAGTATGGACATGATCTTTCAAGAAATTTTCAAGGAAAATTCCTCTGATATTCTAGAACCAGAGAGTAAAATAGAAATGGAAAGAATTCACTGATCATATGAAAAGATCCCAAAGTGAAAACTCCCAGGAATATTATAACCAAATCCCAGAGTTTCCAGGTCAAGGAAAAAAAATATTACAAGCATCCAGAAAGAAACAATTCAAATCTGGTGAAGCTACAGTCAGGATAAAACAAGATTTAGAAGCTTCTACATTAAAAGAATCAGAGGGCTTGGAATATAATATTCTGGAAGCCAAAGGAGCAGGGATTACAACCAATAATCACCTACCCAGCAAAACCGAACATAATCCTTCAGGGATTTTTCTGAAGTTGAGGGGAAGTCCATCAATTGGAGAATGACTAAATAAGTTGTGACATGTGATTATGATGGAATGCCATTGTACTATAGGAAATGATGAGTAGGATGCTCTCAGAAAAACCTGGGACGACTTGCATGGGCTGATGTGAAGTGAAATGTACTATGTACAAAGTAACAGCAATATTGTAAAATGATCAGTTGTGAATGATTTGGCTATTCTCAGTGACACAACTATCCAATACAACTCTGAAGGACTTGTGATAAAAAATGCCATCCATCCCCAGAGAAAGAATTGATGGTGTCTGGGTACAGATTGAAGCATGCTTTTTAAAAACCTTTTTTTTTCTTGAGCTTCTTTTGTTCTATGTTTTCTTTCACTACATGACTATTATAAATATTTTGCATGACTACACAAGTATAATCTATATCTAATTGCTTGCCTTCTCATTGGGGGTTGGGAGGGAGGAAGAGAGAATTTGGAACTCAAAAGTTTAAAAAATGAATGTTAAAAATTGTTTTTACATGTCACTGGGGAAAAATATAATACTAATTTTTTTTAAAAATGCCTGTTTCCATCCTTTGAGCACTTATCAATTAGGGGAATAACTTACATTCTTTTAAATTTGCCTCAGTTTTCTTTATATTTGAGGAACGAGGCCTTTATCAGAGAAATTCGCTATAAGTCCCTGCCCTCCCCCAGTTTCCTGTTTTCCTTCTAATCTTGGCAGCAATAGTTTTGTTTACATAAATTGAAAAAATATTTATTTACTTTTCATTTTCAACATTCACTTTTATAAGATTTTGAGTTCCACATTTTCCCTTGTCCCTGCCCTCTCCCCTCCTCAAGCTGGCATATAATTTGATACAGGTTATACATGTACAATTACATTAAACATATTTGTCATGTTGCGAAAGAAGAATCAGAACAAAAGAATTGCTTTCTATATCTTATCTAAGTTTGGTTCAAGATGATATGACTTTCCTTTTAGTTGGTATCAAGAAAACACCTCTATTCCTCACAAGGTTATTAAAGATGAATTTTGTATCTTAGATGGAATTAGGATTGAGAGATGGGTATAGAGAATGATTTGGAGGGGGAAGAGAAAGAAAGAAGAGAGGAAGGAGGGGAAGGAAAGAGAAGAAAAGGGAAATGGAGAGGGAAAGAGAAAGGAGGGGAAAGTGAGACAAGATCCATTGGATAACTGGAAGAATTTGATTAAATAAGAAAGAGGAAAGGATTTCATGAGAATATGTGCTCATTATATTTGTGAGCAAAGCTGCTTGCATTGAAATTAACTAATATATGATAGTGAATTTCAGAAGAAAAGAGGGAACCAGAGAATTTACATGAATTTCAAAATTCAAAAGGAAATCTTGGGAAGAGATGAGTCCTCACACAGGCCACCAGGCTGTGTTCTTGGCCCATGATATTTTGATTGCTATTTCGAGTGATGACTAGGATGGATATCATAGTAGTTGTAGAGAAAGAGGAGACAAAGACCACCAAGGCTTTTGTTTCTTTGAGGTATCTCATAGAGCTAGGTATTTTTAACTCTAGACAATGCCTATATCTGCATTTGTATAGCACCCCAGAAATTCATAAGTATTTTCATATCCATCATTTCATTAAATCCTTAGGAAAATTCTAGAATTCATGTATATCTCACCAACTTAAATAATGAACTCTAATTGAATTGAAAGCAAAGGTATGGGCTGAAATGTCCTTGATTAGTTTTAGCTTTATTCATGTAATATTGACTAAAAAGGAGACATTTCTGAAGATAAAGGAAAAACTGGTTAGTTCCACAGTTCTGTAACCTTTGTAGAAAACAGGATGTTTTTTACAGGGCTCTGTGTCTGCACTATGGACATGTACTGTAGGGTGGCAATGGTCTTAGCAATTCATGACTCAATGTTGGGTCCTTTCCAGGTAGTTCTCCAAAGCCAGGTTAGCTTTTTTTTTGTTTGTTTGCAACTCTTGACCCTTCAGAGTATAATTCTTTTTCCTCCAAAAAAGCTGGTAAGTACACCACCAGTAGGTGAATTGTCTCTTTGCTTTTGCTTTACATGAGAAAAATTGGGCATTAAAGGAATTGCTGTACCTTTTCAGAGTCCTCAGTCTCTTGACAGAATGATCAAAAGGGGATACTGGAGTAGTAAAAATTGGACTCCCAAAATGTACTTTTCTTTTTGCAGTGTATGGGCTTTATTTTTTAATGTGAAAATTTTTGTATTTTATTTTCTTCCAATTATATGTAAACATTTGTTTTAAACTTTAAAAAAAATTGAGTTCCAAGTTCTCTCTCTCCATTCTTCCACTGTCCCCTTCTTGAGAAGTCAAGCAATGGGATATGTTATACATGTGCAATCATTCAAAACGTATTTCCATGTTGTGAAGAAAACACAGACCAAAAAATAAATTTTCAAGAATTATGATTTGATATTCATTTAGTCTCTACTCACACTGATACTTTTAAAAGATAAATTTAAAAACTTATATAAGAACTGGCATTCTTTCTCTGGAAGCAGACAGCATTTTTAATCATAAATCCTTTGGAATTGTCTTAGGTTATTGTATTACTCACCTAGCTAAGTCATTCATAGTTGATCACTGTACAGTATTGATGTTATTGTGTAGAATGTTCTCTTGCTTCTGATCATTTCACTTTGCATCAGTTTATAAAGTCTTCCCAGGTTTTTCTGAACCTTGCTGTAAAAAAACAACCCTGTTTTCTATTTTCCTTCTTATATTGGCTACACTGATTTTATTTGTGCATATATAAATTTTTTTCAGCAAGTTTCTTTGACAGAGCCTTCATTTCTCAAATATAAAGGGAACTAAGCCAACTTTATAAAAATAAGAGCCATTCCCCAATTGACAAATGATCAAAAGATATGAGCAAGCAGTTTTCAGAAGAAATCAAAGCTAACTGTAGTCACATAAAAATGCTCTAAATCACTACTGATTAGAGAATGGCAAAAAAAAAAAGAACTCTTAAGGTACCATCTTACATCTATCAGAAATGACAAATGCTAGAGAGGATGAGGGGAAATAGATACATTAATGAACTGTTTATGGAGTAGTAAATTGGTCCCACCTTTCCAGAGAACAATATGGAACTATTCCCAAAAGGCTATAAACCTGTATACACATATTGCTGTGATCCAGTAATATTATTGTTAGGTCTATATCCCAACAAGATAAAAGGAAATGGAAAAAGACAAAAATATTTATAGCAGCTCTTTTGATGGTGACAAAGAACTGGAAATTGAGGGGATGGTCATCAGTCAGGGAATGCTTAAACAAGATGTAGAATATGATTGTGATGGAGTACTACTATATAACAAATGATGAGATGGTTGGTTTCAGAAAAACATGGCAAGACCTATGTGAAATGATGCAAAGTGAAGTGAGAAGATTCAGAAGGTCATTGTACAAGTAACAGCAATGTTGTAATGATGATTAACTGTGAAAGACTTAGCTACTTTTACAATATAATGATCCAAAATAATTGGAAAGGACTCATGACACAAAAACATGCTATTCACCTCCAGAGATAATTGACGAATTGAGTGCAAACTG
Organism: Pseudocheirus occidentalis; assembly: GCA_028646575.1. Lineage (NCBI taxonomy): Eukaryota > Metazoa > Chordata > Mammalia > Diprotodontia > Pseudocheiridae > Pseudocheirus > Pseudocheirus occidentalis. The sequence goes on from CM053595.1 coordinate 81,562,674, forward strand.
AAGTGTAATTTTGTCCCTTTATTTTTCTTGTTTTTTAAAAAATATGGCTAATATGGAAATATTTTGCATGGTTTCACATGTTATCGTTGACATATTATTTGCCTTCTCAGTGAGTGGGAAAGGGGTGGGAGAGGAGATAATCTAGAATTCAAAATTTAAATAGAAAATAATTCTAAGAAATAAATTAATAGAAAAAGAATGAGTAGGGTTATGTTGAGATACATTCTTAACCATTTTGATTTTCCCAGCTTTATTTTATAGTTGATATTAGTTTACATTAGAAAATCAAAATATTCAAAGAAGTGACAAAACTGAGAAAAACATCTCAGATATGTTATAAGAAAAGTACTGGGCAGTTAAACTTGCATAAAAATAATCATTTGATAAATACATAGGCAAACATATATTTTTTTGGTCTTTCGTTTATTTATTTTTGGTCATTTAAAAGGAGCTACTTCAATGAGGGTAGTAGTGTCCAATCACTTGAACAGAACATAGTAATCTGTTTTCAGTCACAAATATTACAGCACGATACTTCAGAAACTGAAAGATTAGATATTTACTGGGTTATTTTGAATAAAAATATTCTTTAAAAGCTAATTTCAAGCCAAGATTGTAATTCAAGTAACAATACTATAAGGCCAATATATCATGAGCTTTCCTTCCCTTCCGTCCCATATAGAATATCAGTTGAGTCAAAAGTAAAAGAAAAAAATTGAATTAGTTTACAAATGGTATTCTGTATGCCTGATGCAACTGTAATCTGCTTTAAGGCAGGAATTAGCTTACTTTTGTATCTGATACAATAGGTGCTTGATAAATGTTTGTTGACTGACATATGTCATTAAGCTACTGCCAACAAATAGTTTTGCTAATAAAATAAGTGTAACTTTGAAAGATGTTCTACCTTTTCAGAACTATTTTATAATGTTAGAAAATAGTTACACTCACTTGCTATATGACATAGGACAATGACATCATATTAGGCAGCTAAGAGGAATAGTACCTAGAACTCTGCACTTGGTGTTTGGGAGAACTGAGTTTGAATCCTGCTTCAGATACATTAGCTGTGTTGAGCTGTCATTTAATTTGTGTGCCTCAATTTTCTTATCTGAAAAATGGGGGTAATAATAGCACCTACCTGCTAAGGTTGTTGTAAAGCCTCAGATGGGATAATATATGTAAAGTACTTTGGAAACTTCAAAACTCTATATAAATTTGCATATTTATTATAGAAATATTAAGCTATTATAGAAATAATAAGCTACAGCAAAACTAAGGTCCCATGAGACTACATAATGATCAAGAAATCCAATGATGAACTAAATGTCTTCTACTCCAGAACCATAAAGTAGGTCAGCCAGAATGGAGCTGTCGGCAAAATTAACACTAGCACAAGTACAGACTAGCTTTGCAGTCTGGCTAGAAAAGGACCAGAGACACAGTTTACAGGGTCCTGTGTCCAGAGGCCCTTTAGGGAGAGGCCTAGTCTGGGCACTATTCTCAGGGCAAAGCAAGTGCTACCCAGGCTATTCAGTTGTAGAACTTTATCAAGGTTAGAACTCTCAATCTTAGAGACTAAGAAGGGTGATATACGCAAATCAAGAAAGACTCCAAATAACATAAGGATATATCCCTTGGTTTGAGAGACTCTTGGGGGATAAATCCCAAGGAGAACAGTAGCCTAACTATAGCTGCAAGTAAAGGTTCAGAAAAAATAAGTGCTGGTCACAGGAATTTCATGAATACCCAGGAGAAATGAAGACATACTGAATAGAAAATCTAGGGAATAAAGAATAGCAAAAAGATCTAGTGGTATTATACATTTTTGAACACAGTCAATGCAGCAATTTGTTTTGTTGGACTATGCAGATAATGTATTCAGAGCTTTATTGGGGGTGGGGGTTTTTTCCATTTGCTCAATATAGGTGGCAAGGTAGTGGGAAGATTTTTTTTTTAAAGGAAAAGTATCAAAGGATATTTATGTAGCCTATTATGCCCCCATTGCCTCTCAAAACGACCATATTATTTGCATATAATGTCCAAGAATATGTTGGCTAGACACATTTTAACAGCTTTGTCATTCAAACAGCAATATTTCCATATTTTAGAGAACTGACACTTTGGGTTTCTCTCCCGTGTGAATTCTCCAATGTTTAATGTTTGATAATGTGTCACTGAAGACTCTTATCACATTTTTGATCTTTATAGGATTTTTTCCCCAATGTGGATTCATCAATATCAAATAAAGTTATGTATTGTGACTAAAGGTTTTGTCATATTCATATGGTTTTACTCCTGTTTGGACCCTCTGATTATGAAGAATGCATAATATTGATAAGGCTTTTTTCCAGCATGAATTCTCTAATGTTGAATAGCAGATGATCTGCCAGTAAAAACTTCCCCACATTCATTACATTCTTGTAGCTTCTCTTTATTACTGTCTAGATGCTGAATAAGAGATTGATTTGTTCTTATATAAATATATTTCAAATACAAGTTTCTCTCCAGTAGGAATTTTCTGCTGTATAATAATGTGGGTGCTATTGTTGTTAGCATTCCCACATACTTTACATTCATAGTGTTTAAAATACAAATTTTCTGGTGGCCAAGAAAACACAGATGGGTACTGGAGGATTTCCCACATTGGTTGCATTTTAGGATCTTTCTTCAGTATGTATTGTATGATGCTAAACTGGGGACGATCTGTCATTCAAGGCACATATTCCTTCCGAAAATCTTCTCATATTTACTGTTTGTAAGGTTTCTCTCCCAAATGAATTTTTTGATGTCCAATGAGATCTTCTATTTGAAGGCATTTCCATATTCATTACATTTTTCTATGTAATGTTAAATAAGTAGTGAGGTATTGTTCATGGATTTGCCACATTTAATTACATTTATAAAGCTTCTTTTCAGGGTGGATTTTCTGCTAACAAGGGCTTAGCTGTTATTGAAAGATTTGCCACACATTATAAGAATTTTTTCAGTGCAGATTATCTGATGTCGACTATGATATGTTCTCTGACAAAAGGCCTTCCCATGGTTATTACACTATTACAGTTTTTCTCCATTATTGTTCTGTTGTATGGTAAGGAATGAGCTGTCATTGAAGGCTTTTCTTATATTAACTACCTTTATATGGTACCTCCTTTAGATGTTGAAGAAAATATGAGTAGATACTAAAGGCTGCTACATGCATTTCATAGCTTTTTTTTTGTAATATGAATTCTCTGATGCTTATTTATCTTCAAATGTTAAGGGATTTCCCATATTCATTATATTAAAAAGATTTCTAGGATGATTTTCTGATGTTTACTAAGGGATGTCACTTAAGGTTCAGTTACACTTAATCACAGAATTTCTTCTTAGTGTATTTTGTCTGATGGTTATTGAGACATAAGATATAACAAAATGCTGTGGTATATGTCATATTTATGATTTCTAGTGTCAGCTCTCTGATGTTAAAACTAAGGTATGTAATTTGGGTAAATGTCTTGCCATTTAAAGAGTTTTCCTATAGTATGAATTCTCAGCTGTTTAGTAAAGGATGAGCTTTCATGGAAAGCTTTTCAATATTCATTGCATTCATACAGTTTCTCCTCAGTATAAACCATGATACTGAAGAAAGTATGAATGGGTCCTGAAATCTTTGCCACATTCATTACATTTATGGGGTTTCTCTTCAATATGAGCTCTCTGATGTTGAGTAAAGAGAGCTCTCCATGTGAAGGCTTTCCTGTATTTATAGGGTTCCCATACTTGTAGAGTTTTTTTATCTTCAATATGTATTCTTTGATGCTGGATAAAGTTTGAGTAGTACCTGAAGGTTTTCCTTCAATAGCCTGCTTCATGAGTTGAACCTGTCTAAAGAACATCTTTATTTTTTAAAATAAATTGGTTTCTATGTGGCTAAAGAAAGCCTAGAAAGAAGTCCACTCCTTATTCCTAACTATGCAATTTTTGTATTAAGGAAAGCAATTCAATTCACTTAAAAGTCAACAGTTTAGTCATCAATTTCCCTAACCACAATAAGACTCACATATTATTTCTGATGTTTTATGACTAAAAAAATGATGCAAAAATGTTTCGCCCAAACTATAAATTTAAGTAATTAAAAAATCACTCAGCAATGTAAAAATGCCTATTAGACAAATGAGTGTTAAATGAATTATTAAGCAAACTGATCATAAAAAGTTGGGTGAACTGATGTAGAACCCCTTATAAAAGCTAGGGAATATACTATCAGAGAAAGCTATACAGTGGAGTAAAGGATGGGAAAGAAGCAGAATATTTCTCATTCAAGTACATCAAACAAAATGATAGCTGGTACTATTATGACCACAGTCATAATATGGTATTGAATATGTGATAATTCCAAATGAAACTTTTTCATTTACTAAATTCACAGGATTATACTTCACTATGAAGTCTCTGATATCTGACTAGGGCTGAATTGTGACTTAAGACATCTCCATACTTATTACATATTTAAGGTTTCTCTTTTGTATGGGTTCTCTGATGTCGAGTAAGATGTACACGCAAACTGAATGCTTTTCCACATTCATTACATTCATAAGGTTTCTCACCAGTATGAGTTCTGTAATGTAGGGTAAGGTCTGCACGTCGAATGAAGCCTTTCCCACACTTACTACATTTATAGGGCTTTTCACCAGTATGAATCCTTTCATGTTTGTTAAAGGATGACCTATCAGAAAATGCTTTTCTGCATTCACTACATTCATAGGGTTTCTCTCCAGTATGAATTCTCTGATGTTGAGTTAGGTTTGTACTATACCTGAAGGCTTTCCCACATTCATTACATTTATAGGGTTTCTCTCCAGTATGGATTCTCCCATGTTGAGTACATTCTGCCTTCTGACTAAAAGTTTTCTCACATTCACTACATTTATAGGGTTTCTCACCAGTATGAATTCTCTGATGTTGAGTGAGCTGTGTACTCCATCTAAAAGCTTTCCCACATTCTTTGCATTCATATGGTTTTTCCCCAGTATGAATTCTTTTATGTCGATTAAGACCTGTCTTTTGGTTAAAAGCTTTTCCACAGTCATTACATTTATAAGGTTTCTCTCCAGTATGGATTCTCTGGTGCTGTATAAGGAGTGTAGTATTCCTGAAAGCTTTTTCACAGACATTACATTCAAAGGGTTTCTCACTAGTATGGACCCTAAAATGTTTTTTAAGGAGTGCACTCTTACTGAAAATTTTCCTACATTCAGTACATTCATAAGACTTCTTTGGTATATAGACTTTCTGATGACTTATTAAGTATGAATTATACTTAAAAGTTTTCCCACATATATCATATTTATGGTATCCTTCTCTAATGGGAACACTTTGCTCCATAATAGGGGCTGAGTCCAGATGAAATTGATTACATTCAGGGTTTTTCTTCTCAGGCAGTATTTTATTTGGGGCAACTCTCATTTGTTTTATATATTTCTCATATACTTCTTGTGGGATGCCAAACTGGTCTTCAAATCTCCAGGTTTCATAGGACTTAGAGTGACATATACTATCCCTTATGAGTCTTTCCACTTCTACCTTCTGGGATGATTCCTCTTCAGAAATGTTCTGCTTTAGAGTTAACTTCCTGATTTCAGGTGTGATCTCCCCGTCTGAAAGAAAGAAAAATGGAACTCTTGTCTTGTTGCTTAAGTTATGAGAAAGAAAACCACTAAAGTGAGAATAGAAGAATGAAAATGGTTACAATGAGTACAATAATCTGACAATCTTCAAATATGGACTCAGAGATTGGGGAAGGGATTAAAAAGGGTAGGAAGGGGAAGTGATAAAAGGGTAATTTCTCTTCCTTTAAGGTACATTCAATCCATATTTCTTACCCGGTGAAAATTCTGGTAGCTGTTCTCTACCAACCTTGAGGACACTTGCCTTCCTTTTTGAGTACTATCTTGTTCAGTCTTTCTCTCTCTCCTCTGCAACTCCTACTCTGAAACTAGAGGACTTCACCATACATATTGATGCTTCCTCAGGCACTCTAACTTCCCATTTCTTAAATTTATTAATAACCTACTCCTTAACTTCAACTCAGCTACACAGAGATAGCCATACCCTTGATCTTGCCATCACCCAAGTATTCTACAAGTTATCCCTTGCACATCATGACTTTCCCCATCACAGTTTTGATATATTGAAGGCTTGCATAAGAAATTAAGTGGGAATTTTGGGTGAGTTTTGTGGAAGCCAGATAACATGCAAAGGCCAGTAGACAAAAAAGAAAAAGTTTAGAAACCCAGAAATGCATAAAATACATATACAGTATTGTATAATATCAACATATTTTATCTTCTAATATCATAATAAGCCAGACTTCTTTGGTATGAGGGCCAAAAAATTTTATGTAGATTTCCAGATTATGGGGGCACCATGCCCCTAATTCCCACAACGTGGAAAGGATAACTATTTTCATGTATTCTGAACTTTTACCATTCTATCTTTCCCTCTCTCTCATGAACCCTAACCTCATCCTTTACCTTTACTCTGACTTCTCCTACTCAAATTCTCCTCAAATTCTTTTCCAGGCTTTCACCCTACTGTACCAGCTATATTCTCTTCCCTTCCTCATCTTTACTCCTTGGTGAACCAGTTTTATTCTATATCATCCTCCTCTTCTCTTGAGTCCCTAGCTTCCTTATCTTATCACTAGTCCTATCCTGCCAAGCTCCCACCTGGGATTACTCCCATCATCCTCTACCTTTGTTCTTATTCAAGTGCTGGAATGAGGGAAGCTGGAACAAATTATGAAACTGTGTTGATAGAGTCTAATGCAAAATTGTTACATAGTTTGAACAGGGCACTGTCTGCAGTAAGACAATCATTTTATGTGTCCTTTTATATGAATTAATTAACTTTTCCACTTATTAGAGCAGCTTTTTCAAACCTTTTCATCCTTTCTCAAACTTCACATAACTTTCCTCCTGACCTTACTCTCTCAGTTGAGAAGCTTGTCTCACGTTTCACTGAAAAATTTAAGGCCATTCACTTAGAACTCCTAATAATCAATGATATGAGAGGTGAGAGAAGTGAACCCAAAGAAATGAACATGGAAAACTACATGAATATAGGTGCCATAGACAGTGATGAGGGTGTAGGAGGAAAGACAATGAGTTCTGTTTTAGACATACTGAGTTTAAAATGTCTATTGGATTTCCAGTTTGAGATGTCTAAAAGGCAGTTAGAGATGTGAGACTGAAAATTAGCAGACAATCTGGGGCAGGATAAGCAGATTTGAGAATCATCACCATAGAGATTAAATCCATGGGATCTGATAAGATAACCAAAGTTGTATATAAAGAGAAGAGGGTACGATCTAGAAGAAGCTTCAGCAAAGGAAACAGAGGCCAGAGGGTCAGATAGATAGAAAGAGAATAAGGAGATAGTAGTGTTCCAAAAACCTAGAGAAAAGAGTATCAAGAAGGAGAGAATGATCAGCAGTGTCAAAGGCTAGAGAAAACAGGTACATTAATGTACTACTGGTGGAACTGTGAACTCCTCCAGCTATTATAGAAATAATTTGGAACTATGTTCCCCAAATTATTAAACTGTGCATATCCCTTCCCCCAGTGATCTCACTACTAGTTCTAAACCACAAAAATATCAATTAAAGAAGAAAAGGATCCAAGTACGCAAACATTTGAAGCAGCTCTTTTTGTGGTGGCAAAGAATTAGAAACTGAGAAGTACCCCCCATCAAGTGGGAGAACAGATGAACAAGTTAGGAAATATGAATGTTATGGAATACTATTGTGCTATAAGAAATGATGAAATGAATTGTTTTAGAGAAACTTGGTTAGTCTTGTATGAAATAATTGAGTGAAACAAATAGAAAAAAAACATTTATACAAGGACAATAATACTGTAAAGACAAATAACTTTGAAAGACTTAAGAACTCTGATCAATACTATGACCAATTGGTTGTCATCCTTCATTCTCAAAAATGACCAAAATAATATCACTATGTTAGAATCAAGTTACAGTGTGTTTGACTGTGGCAGATCAGACCAGTATGAGCTCAGAATGCTCTTCCACCGGTTGGGCATAAACAGTCTATATGAACATGGGGAATGAATTCTTTAAATTTGTACATCTCATGTTTCTTTTGAGCTGCTTCAATTCTGCTTTGCTAATAGAGCATAGCACCTTTTCTGACAAGGGTGCACCATACTGAGTGGTCCTGTGCTGGTGTCTCCCATGTCTTGCAAATTCCAAAGTTCTTAAGAGAGACCTACACCAGCTTCATGGAACTCCCCTTTACTGTGACCACTCCAGAAAAGCATGTATCCAGTCCCACTTTCAGTAAGTTAGCCTCCGTTTGCCAGCCTTGGGGTTAGGGCTGCTATTTGGATGCTATATCTGCTGAATTCTCTTCCAACAAGCTCTGTTCATCGTTCAGGTCTACTGATTTTGTATTGTTTACAAGTGTGTGCACATTCCATGTACTGATGGTGAGTGGAATCATGTTTGTAGAAGTTTCTGTACTTTTTGGTGTTTCAACAGCAGAGTGAGATACCTACCTGCTGAGGTAACTGGCCAGGATTGAGTAAGCAGACAATTTTTAGAACACCTTTTCTAGCTTTTTCCTCACATCAGGAGGTTAACAGTGCACTCATTAAAAGACTGCTAAGATATAGGAGATCTGCTTGTAACATATTTGTAGGAGAGGTATTTTTCTTGCTTTCTCAATTCAAGGTTGCTGAGGTGGATGAGAAGGAAAGAAGGTGGATCTTCATGAAGATAAAATAAGAACTTATTAACAATTATACCTCTCTAAAAATTAAATAAGCTACCTCATAAAGTGTGCATGTAATCAAAGCCCCTGAAAAGTTATATAGCCTTGTCTGAACATCTCTGAAGATGTTATAGAGCCATTTCTCTCCTTATTCCTGAACATCAAAAAAAGTAAAATTTTACCTCAGCCTAGTAAATAAAAAAAAAAACTCTTAGAATACTGAAGGCACTAAACAAGACCTACTTATCTCATGGTCTAGTTTTCTGTTTGATCTGTTTTCTTTTGCTTTTGCAATTCTTTCACTGGGTGAGAATTTGGACTAGATGACTTCTAAAATCACTTTCAACTCAAAATAATTTTACCATATTATGGAATCATATAAACTCAGGGTATCTGAGGGAATTTATGCAAAATGACCTCAGTCTTATCTATAGGCCTAGATGGCTTGAAAGAAAATTATAGACACAAGTCTACAATCTCTTTTGACTTACTTATAGTGCTTCATCTCCTTGGGTCTTTCTCACTCACCTGGGAAGGCACTTCTTGGGATTTCTCTCTTTACAATCCAAGGTTCTTTTCCTTGCTCCAACTGGGATATCAAATCTGGTTTATAAACTTGATGTCCTGTTCACAGAGAAAAGAAACAAAGAACTTAGGTATTGGTGCTGGGGGAAAAAAATCATCCTTAGATTAAATTCTAACTTTTTGTTCCTTAGGACTTCTGAAGGATGAGAAAGTGGAGTATCATGGACAGCACTACAACATTATATATTTTATACTCTAAGAAGTGAACTTTCACCTGGAAAGAAAGAACAAGAATATTCTATTTTTGTGCCTAAAGTGAATTAGAAATTTTGATCACTTATCCCCAAATCCCTACATAGATAAATGCTTTATAGTGAGAAGTTTTATGCCATTTATCCCATTCAATGACTGAAGAAACAAAACCGTATTAAACAGGAAAACCACACTTACCCACTGAAACCAGGTTTCTATAGTTCTCCAGCATCACATCCTTATACAGATATCTCTGACCAGGATCCAACTGCCCCCATTCTTCTTGGGTAAAGTCCACAGCCACATCCTTGAATGTCAATGATTCCTGAAATGCCAAATACATTCTTGCTCAACCTATCACACACCATTCATTTACATGGCCTTGGAGAGAGTTGCTAGTGACTGAAGAGGACAGGATTATATATGCTCACAATTTTAAGAGATGTCAGTAATCCAAATAAAGTACATTATTTCATGATTTCATACATTGTGTCCAGAACCATCTCTGACTAAATAGGTGGTACAAAAGAGGTAAAATACATGGTCAGTGTCCTTGATGAAGGTACAGTTTTGCCAGAGATGAAAGCAGACATAACAATTAGAATATGGTACACTGATAAGTTACAGAAAGTAAGTATACAAGTCCAGAGTAGAAAGGAAGCAAGTGAAGACCTCATAGAAGAATTATAGAGCCTTCAAGTCTGAAAGGATTATGAAGGCAACATTATATGATGAGCAATTTTTAGAAAAAGTCCAATGTGAATGCAAAGCAACTCATAAGAAAAGGTACACAATTAAAGAGAAAAACAAAAGCATGTCATTGTTCTTTGAGAACTATGTTAGGAATGCTATAATACAGAACTGAGACTATGCAGGAATACTAAGGACAATAAAAAGGATTATTTTGGCTTTATTGATGAAAATAGCATGTTCAAAGAAAACATGGGACCAAAGCTTCAGGTGGATGGCACGACAATAATGGATTGAAAGTAGAATTACTCACCTCTTATACTGCTTCTGTTTTCTCTGCCAAGAAAAATCTTTGGATTGGACAAGACTGTACAAAAATACTTGAAGGTAGTTGAAATGCAACACAATGAGAGAAGAGACCACTTAGCTGTCCTTGATAAGGTCAAATCACTAGACCCAGACAAATAACATTCCCAAGTTCTAAAGGAAATGACAGATGTGATAAATGAGGGACAGTTAATGATCTTTTAAACAGTGGTATGGTGCCATGTTGTCCATAAGCAAAGATGATTTTTGACAAAGGGAAGAAACTGGAGTCTACAACCTCTGGCCAGGGATTTTAAATTTAACTCCTGACAAAATTCTAGTACATTATTAAAGAGATGGTTGTAAATGTTTAGAAAATAGTGATCACACCAAAAAAGTCCGTATAATATGGCTTTATCAAAAACAGTCCATTCCAAACTAACCAAATTTCCCTTTGTAATTGTGTTTCTAAATTGGCAGATTAAGGGAATGCTATATCTTTAGGCTGGATCCAACATTTTTCATTAGTGATGGAAGAACTTAGGAGGGAATAACTTGGAAGGCCTTTAGTAGAGTGTCTCAAGGGTTTGTCTTTGACACTGTGCTGTTTATCATTTTTATTACTGACTTAAATAAAGGCACAGATAGCATGTTTATTAAATTTACAGATTATACAAAGCAAACAGCTAACAGGCTGAATGATAAAGTCAACTCCAAAAATATCACCATAGATTTGAATATTAGGCCAAATATAATGCAACAAAATGTAATAGGGATAAGTACTGGATAAGGCTGACGCTTGCATTAAAAAAAATCAACTTTGCAATCATAAGATGTAAGAGGCATGGCTGGATAACTGCCTTGTCTGAAAAATATCTGGAGGAGTTTGTGGACTGCAAGTTCAATATGAATCAACAGTGTCACGTGGTGCCAAAAATGTAATGAGATTTTAAGCTGCAGTGAAATGTCTCATAAGCAAAGAAAATAGAGATCATTACAAAATGTAAAATGGATAATTTTGATTACAGAAAGTTAAAAAGTTTTTGCACAAAAAAAACCAATGCAACCAAAATTAAAGGGAAAGCAGAAAACTGGGGAAAATTTTTTGCAACAAGTATCTCTGATAAAGGTCTCATTTCTCAAATATATGGAGAACTGAGTCAAATTTATAAAAAATACAGTTGTGCTCAAAGGACATGAGCAGGCAGTTTTCAGAGGAAGAAATTAAAGCAAGCTATAATCTTATGAAAAATGCTCTAAATCGCTACTGACTAGGGAAATGCAAATTAAAACAACTCTGAGGTACCACTTCATACCTATCAGATTGACTAATATGACAGAAAAGATAAAAGATAAATTCTGGAAGTGATGTGGGAGAACTGGAACATTAATGCATTGCTTGTGGAATTGTGAACTGATTCAACTTGGAACTATGCTTAAAGGGCTATAAAACTCTGTATACCTTTTCATAAAACATAAAATAAATGTTTCATAAACTCATAAAATCCTCCTAGATTTGTATTCCAAAGGCATTTTTTTTAAAAAAAGGAAAAAGACCTATTTGTACAAAAATATAACAGCTCTTTCTGTGGTGGTTAAGAATTGGAAATTGAGAGGATTCCTATTAATCAGGGAATGGCTGAATAAATTGTGGTATATTATTGTGATTGAGTGTTATTGTGCAATAAGATATTACAAACAGTGTGACTTCAGAAAAACCCGGACTTACATGAATTGATGCAAAACTGAAGTGAGCAGAACCAGGAGAACATTGTATACAATAACATCAATATTATATGATAAACAACTGTGAATGACTTAGCTATTCTCAGCAAGAAAGTGATCTAAGACAATCCCAAAGGACTCATAACAAAGCCTGCTATTTGCCTCTAGAGAAAGAACTGATAATGTCTGAATACAGATAGAAGCATGCTGTTTTTTCTTCTTCCTTTCTTTCTTTGAGCCTTCTTGTATGAAATGACTAATATGGAAATGTTTTACATGATTGCATATATATATAAGCAACATCAGATTGTTTGCCATTTGGGGATGGAGAGAGGGACAGAATTTGCAGCTCAGAATTTTAAAAAACTATTTAAAATTGTTTTAATTATGTAATTAGGGAAGAAATAAAATATCATATTAAAAAAACAGGTTGTATCTAGGTCTAGACAGAAGATAGTGCTGCTGCTTTCTGCTTTGGTGTAATAGTAATAAAATTTGAAGATCCCTTTGTATTGCTAAGCCAAGAGGTACTTAGCACCTAGTTTCAAATTAAGCCTTTGATAAACAAACAGAAGGTATGAACCCCTGTTACTGACATAACAGGAAGAGGCTAAACAGAGAACTCTTGTAGCTGATGTAACACGAAGGGACTTAACAGGGAAGAGCTGTCCTTATATTTAAGGAAAAGCACAAGCTGGACAGTTAGAACTTCTTGAGATAAATTTTTTGTGGAGGCAGAGCAGCAGCTGCTGAAGATAGTGAAAGAAAAAGAAAGAGAGAGAGAGAGAAAGAGAGAGAGAGAGAGGAGAGAGAGAGAGAGAGAAGAGAAAAAGAGAGAGAATTTCTCTCAGTGAGCATCTGAAGCCTGGGTTGCTACTGCTGGACTGGAACTTCCATGGAGAAAAGTGATTTTGATTCTGAGAATGGAGCTGCTGAAGACTTCCAAGGGCCAGCTGGAGCTGCTGAGGACTTCTGAGGGCCAGTTGGAGCTCCCAGAGGAAGCATGATTGTGGTGTCGGTACTCTGTCTGTGGCTCTGTTAAATTTTCTCTTCCCAGGAACAGGAATTGTGAAGGACTTGAGGTGGACTGGATACTGTGAGCTTCAGTATGGAGCAGGAACTGCATGGAGAGCTGGAAAAGGAACTGGGAGCTGTCTGCCTTTGAACTCAGGTGGCAGCTGGTTAGATTTGGGTGGGAGCTGGGACCATGGAAGAAGAGCCATGGAAGCTGAAAGCCTGCCCCAAGTCAGGATGAAAAGACCTCTCCCTGGGTTACTGAGTAGTGACTGATGAAATAGGATACTGAGTGGTGACTGATGAAATTATAATTTACTTGTGACTAAAGGGTGGATGGCCTATGCATTTTCTACTACCCCTTAAGAAGGCACTGAGTAGTGACTGATGAATGAATAGTGACTGATGACTGAATAGTAATTGATTTGTAACTTAAGTGTACCTCATGGGTGGAGAACTTTGACTACTATACTTTGTGTCCCTTAAGGAGGTCTTACCTCCTTAAGGACACTGAGTTAAGGATTAAGGAGGCTCTGATTGAATTAAGGACTTAACTAAATGATTGACTGTCTAAATGAATGCACCTTTTTAAAAGAGATCCACTGAATGACTGAGTTACTAAATGACTGATTGACTAAATGAATGTACTTTGTTCAAAACTATGTGACCACTCTGGTGAAAACTATGTGGCCACTTTAGTAATAAGTTGTAACATTGTGAATGTTGTATTTTGATTTCTGTGAATGTTTTGCTCTGATTTGTTATTGAATAAACAGGATGTGTACTATACTACGTAATCAGAACCTTGAAAGCTGTTCACAGCAGCATTCTTTTGGAAAGCTACTTGTGTGTGGCTTTACATCCAGTCAATTTGCCATATCCAGAAGGAGGCAAATGACAGTTCTCCTGTCTTCTGCTCCTGCCAGAGCATATCTGGAATACTGTTTTCATTTCTGGACCGTACATTTTAGGAAGGATCACTAAGCTAGAGATGTTCAGAGAAGAGCAAACAACAAGGTGGAAGGCCTCAAGATTATGTTATATAAGGATTCATAGAAGCAACTAGGTTCTTTAGCTTGAAAATGAAAGGATTTGATGAGGCATGATAGCTGTCTTCATTTGCCATATATAAAAGGGGCTTATTTTTTTGGGTCTAAAAGTCAGTATCAAGAACAAAAGGTAGAAGTTTCAGAGGCAAATTTCATCTTGATGTAAGAAAATACTATGAATTAAAAATGCCCCAAAGTGCAATGAACTTCCTTAGGGGTTAACTTTTTACAAAAAGTCTTTGGGCAAAGGCTGGATAACCATTTTCTGGGTTAATTTTTATTTATTTTATTTTTAATTTATGGAATAAAACAAGCATTTCTATAACAGTACAATTTTAAAAAGACGACTTCACATGAAACTGCAAATCTACTATGTATAACTTTAAATATATAATAATCATGGAAATTTCTGTTTTTCTTCCTTTTTTCCCTCTTTCCCCAATCCCTCACCCTAGAGATGGCTACCATTAGACATAAATATGCAAACACATATGCAAAATCATTCTATACATAATCATTTATTAAGAATTTGCAGAGGATTCGATGACCTCTGAAGCTCTTGCAAGTCTATATAATCAGCCATCACCTTTCTTAGGAGCCCAAGCGTACATTACCAAATGCCTGGACATCTCCACCTGGATAAAGGTATCTCAAACTCAACATGTACAAAAGTGAACTCTTTCTCTTTACCCTAAACCTACTCTTCCTCCAAACTTCCCAGTTTCTGTCAGGGATACCACTATTCTAGTCACCTAAATTTAGAACTTCAGCATAATCTTCAATTCTTCACTATTTCTTCTCTCCCTAACATCCAAAAAGTTATATAATTCCACAACCTCTTTCTTCCTCTCTTTTTCACTCCCCCATCCCCAACTATGCTCCATACAGCTGCTGAATTTGTATGCCAAAGCAAATTCATATGCCTAAAAACCTGGAGATGCTCTTCTCCCACCCCCACACTCATTCAAGAATCTTCAGTGATTCTTTATTGCCTACAGGATAAATGAGAAAATTTTTTGTCTTTTAAAACTTTTAAAAATATGACTCCAATCTGTCTTTCTAGACTTCACATTACTCTCCATCATCAAGTCTATATCCTCACCATTCCCTGAATAATATATCATCTCCCACTCCCACGACTTTGTAAACTCCCCCATTCCTAGAATGCTCTCCTCCTCACCCCACCTCTTGCAATCCCAAACTCCTTTGAAGACTAAGCTCATATGCTACCTCCTACATGGGGCCTTTCTTAAAGGCTCCCTCTTCCCCAGGTTTTAGTAACTCGCCTTCATTACAAAATTAGATTTACTTACTTAGCATAAATTTGTATTTACTTAGCTATATACATATACTATTCTCCCTCTCCTCCCCTTTCACCCCCACCTTAAGACTATAAACTCCCTGAGGTTAGGGACTGTTCAGTTTTTGTCTTTGCATCCACAAGGCCTAGCAAATGGCCCTTCTATTGTAGATGCTTAATAAATTTATACTGAATTATGACAGATGAAAACAAAAATGGGTAAATCTCAGCCTCCCTCATTCCTCAGCTGATAGTACTTTCTCCTTCAAGGTTACCTTGTATACCACTTATATATGTGTCTCCCATGATAGAATGTAAACTCCATGAGGGCAGGGACTATTTATTTTTTATTTGTAGTCCCATGCCTAGTACATTGCAAACACTTAATTAATATTTGTTGACTTATTATTCATATATACACATATGTGTGCATATGTATATATATATACATGCACAAACATAAATGTGAAATAATATAAAAATTGCCTCTTTTGAACATAGGATCACAGCTTTAGACCTGGGAGGGGCCTTAGTGGTCATCCAGTCCAACTGTCACATTTTACAAATGAGAAAAACATTAAATGACTTAGCCAAGGTCACACATAGTATAAGCAACAGAACTATGATATGAACCCAAATCTTCGGATGCAAATTTAGAACTCTTTCTACTACATTATTCTCAAACGTAATAGCACTTCGTTATTCTAGTATTAATTGTTGAATGTCTATAGGTCAGTGTTTTCCAAAGTTAATTATGCCATTGAACACATTTGTGTTTGAAATATATTATGCGTATATATTTAAAATATATTACGCAACTGATAAGTACAGGTCTAATTTTATGGGTATGAAAGTACGGAATAATCTCAGGACAAAAGGGGAAAGGAGAAAATCTGGAGCAGAAAGAGGAAATTTAAGATTACTTTCATGCAAAAAAGTTCCTATGTGTGGTATTTTCACATAATTCTATTATCCTATTTCCTAGATAAATGACTATAGAAATCTCTACTGAAGTTTTGGTTTGTTTTAAATTCGTTGCAAATGAGTGTGAAAAGATATCCACTAGCTTAATGTTGAACACCACTTTTACAGGATATTCATTCATCAATCATGAATCACTGAGCAAGTTATATTATGGTGAAGTTCCCTAGGCTGTTGTAGAAAATACAATGAACTATGAATCTTGTTTTCTCCCCAAACCAAAAGAAACTAGCTCCTCTGAGTCACATGATTTTATAACAATGACACATAAATGTGAAAGTTGCGCTATGACAACTAATCTAATTAGGCAAGTACCACGATATTTGACATATGGGCAAAAACGTCTCAAAAGGTCATATTGGATATTTAACCTCCTGGCATAAATTACCCAAAGATTTGGTTTTCTTTTAAAAAAAATGTATAAATTAGCAGATTCAAAGAAAATACCAATTAATTTCAAACTCAAGCTCCTGTGAAAGGTTACTTCCTGGCCCAGCCATCCTACTGAACAGTGAATCACATAGGACTTCCCCAAACATGCACAGCACATGGAATTTTTTTGGTGAAAACTTTTTTGCATGTGCCATGTTTAGATCACTATTTATGTACTGTGACACCAACTTTAAACAGTCATATCCATCTTTACTACCAAGATCCTCATTCTGCCAGTTGCCCCAATGAAGAAGGTTTGGAGTCAACTTTGATTCTTTCCCACCTTTCATAACCTTTACTGAACCAATTATTTAAAAAAAAAATAAACTCTTCAAATATAACATCACAGATTCCCTTAACAGATGCTTTTCTCTGTCAGGAAAAATTCCAAATTCCTCAATCTGGCATTCAGGGTCCTCTACAATATGGCCCTTATTACAGAGCCAACTTGTTTCCTTCCATTTCCTAAAATATACAATACCCTGCAGTCAAGCACTTCTTCAGTGCTTCTTATAGATGACATTTCAGTTCTAATCTTTTGTCTGTGATAACCTCTGCCATTCTCTATAACTATCTAAGTCTTATCCATCAAGGTCAGTTCCAGTCTCACTTCTCTCAAAAAGTCTTTTCATCCTATCTTTCCCATGGTCCTGATTTATATACATACTTGTAGCATTTCACTTTTTCAGGTCTATTAAAAATAAGTATTTTATTTCGTGTAACTATCTTTCTAATGAGCTTATAAGGCCTTTAAGGACAACAATTATGCTTTCTATTTTGTTTTGTTCATAAGTTCAAATTCAGTTCTAAGATAATAGTAAGAGTGAACAACCCTGCTGAATGGTTTGGGCACAGGAGGAAAAGGCTGCTGAAGAGTGACACCAGACAAATTGTGAACATTTCTAGTCTACTGGGGTCAAATAATTGCGGCTAAAGTTCCTTAATAGGACTTGGTTAGGCAGAATAGCTTGAGCACAAAGGAAGGAAAAGTTTTTACTCTTTGAAGCTAGAGATAGAGCATTTCAGGAGAGAGAAAGCCCATCTTACCTGGCATCTGGCAGTCAGCAGCCCAGAGTTCATTCTCTCCTGCTCAGCGTTCTCCTATTGAAGAAGGGTCACGTCTTGAGAATGAAAAGCTGGGGAAAAGACAGAAGCTATGAGCAACAAGCTTCTTGTCTTGTGGTTCTCACTTAGCAGGCTAGAAATTCTTACAGAAGATTTCAGTGTGATCCTCCATTGCCAACCTCACTTGGCATAGGGAGATCAAAAGGCAGTTCAAACTCCATCTCCATCCTGGATTGAAATGAAGGTCCACTGATACCACTGTCTGGATCTCACACTCTTATTTTTTTTTTTATGCTATTAGGTTCTAGGTGTTGCCTCTACTATCTACCATCCAATGAAAGATTACCTCCAAGGACAAATCTGATCACTCCAGGTCTAATTCTAAAAGCTTTTATTAATGTAAAGCCCACTCCACATATAGCATCAACGAAAGCCAAAGCATTCTGTTGCATCTCTTCCTATTTGTATTCAAAATCTTATAAATCCCTATTCTTTCCATCTGTTTTAGAGGAGGGACTAAATTACAATTCATTGGAATATTCCTCCTTCAACTACTTCTCAGAAACATCCCTTAGAAAATGTAGTGAGAAATGTAGGGTTAGGTCCATTTTAGACCTTACCATGAATGTTACTTCATTTATCGAGCAAGTATTCTAAAGGAAAAGGTAATTCCATGTTGAAAAAAATGTAGTATTTTCTATTGCATTATGGTTCTGCCATCAGTATCAAGTACAATCTCCTCCTTGGACAATCCATATCCTTTCCTTCTTCTCTGTAATGTTCACCTTTCTTCTCAAGCATCTAGATCAAATGCTTCAAAGCCACAATGTTCCAATGTCATGCCAATAGAAATTATTTTTACCCAAGCAGGATGGTCAGGAATTTTTCTGGCAACATACACAACTGGACATGCACCTTGTTCTAGGTTCTGCTCTGACACTTTGGCCAAAGGTTTCAGGTCAGTAGTTTCTCCACACAGGATGGATTCCAGGTCCCCAAGGTCTAAGAGGTTCAGAAGCAAGGTCACTTCATTCTGGTGCTCAGATCTCAGTAGGGAATCCTACTATAGAGTGCCAAGCCCAGAAACCTGTAGAACTGCAGGAGGGTTGATGTAAACAGAGAAGATGGGAGTCAACAAAAGGACCTAGCAGATTTGGTCATAGGTTGAGTCCTAACATGTAAAAAAGTAAAGAGAGCTATGCAAATATGTATACAGTAATTTTTTAAAAATTCATTTAGCAAACTGGTAAGGGATGCCTACTATTCTCAAGTCCTGGATAGGAAGACAAATAAAACAAAGTCTCTAACCTTGAGGAGTTTAACCTTAAGAATCATGGTAGGGGATAACATATGATGCTGAACAGCTAATATATACACATCTTACCCTGGCATTACAGCCCTTTACAAACTGGCTCCATTAAAGCTTTCTACCTGTAATTCACATGACTGCATTGGAATGGGAATGACATATTCTACATTGGAACAATACTAGACTACTTCCCATTTCTTTGCTTGGTTTTCTCTTTCCTTCCCTGAGCTTTTGCTAATACTATATAATCAAAGTCTGGATTGAGCTCCTAACCTCCAACTTCACTTACTGAAGCTCCTCTTTTCCTTCCCGGCCCTGCAGGGGTGCCATCCTAGACTCACCCAATATATCCAGCGGTCTGTAACCTCTGCATCCTCAAATTTAACAAGGCACACAGCCTGGACCTTTCCATTCACCTATCAAATAATCCTGCATGTAAGAGCTTCGTGAATACATGTCTTTTCTTCCTAAGAAGTTATATAACGGGGGAAGGAGGCCTCTACTTACTGGGGATCTTTGAATCCCCAATGTCTATCACAGTGACTTACACACAGATTATTAATAATAGTTATTGCTGACGCAGAACTAGGGGGCTCTTCTATCTCCTTTACACAAACAATACACAAAGGAGCTCTCGTCTTTCTACATGTAACACACACGCCCAACAACCACCTTCTCCTTAGCCGTTAAGACCTTTGAACCGCCCCTCTCAGGGGAGGTAACGGCCCTGATCGCGTGCTCAGCTCCTGGCCCTCAGTCCCTTCCCGAATCGGCCCAGTTAGGGTTCAGGGTGCTGGGAGGAAATAAGTTCCGGTAACCAAATACCTGGAATTGGGTTCCAGGCCTGACCTGACCTTAGATAAGGAACTGATTCCGGGCCAAAGAACCAATCACTGAGTCGAGGCTGCGCGTATTCTTTATGCCACCTCAGAAGAGGGGCGGGGCGGGGCCTGCGCTCTGGGACTGTCAGGACTACCACCCCCAGAATGCACTGCTTTCATTTTTCAGCCGATTTCGGTTTCTCACAGGTCTTGTTGATGCTCACGAAAAAGTTCCTGCACCGTTTCCCTTTACCGACCCCCACAAACTTTATGGACAACACACGGACCCCCAAAAAACTAAACCCTACTTTGTCATCTAGGTAGTAAGTGACCTTTCGACAAGAATAGGTCGTGGTGCCTCTTTACCATTCTAGCATTTATCACATGTTTCCATGGCTGTGGCTGCAGCACGCCATTTCAGATTCTCACCATTTCTGGGCCTGGACCTAGAGAATGATTTATTTCATTTTATATATTCATCCATTCATCCATTATATATAATGGATACTCTAGGTCTAGAATTTGAACTGGCGGGAGGCAGCACGAGGAGGAACCAGAGAAGGGTGGGTCTATTCGCGTAAGCCGTTTGGGGGCGTGGCCAAACAAGAAGGGTGAGTTGGCCAAGTAGGGGGTGGACCGGCATTGTGTTAGGACTTTAGTTAAAAACAAACCTGCATAAGTTAGAGCTAATAAAGTCTTTGTAAGGAGAAATTAATTTTCTGAAGGTTTTTAGGTTGGGACAAATCCATGAAATATACCTTATATAGTCTTTTCAAAGAGTTTTGATAAGGTGGGGTTTTTTGTTTGTTTTTGATTTTTTTTTAAAAGGGTAGTGAGTCAGTAAGTTAGAAGATACTTTATTTTTTCGGGCGGGGGGCGAGGAGGGGAGGGAACTGGCATAAGTACATTACCCTTTGTTCAGCTACCCTGATTGAAGGGAAGAACAAAAATTAACTCCCAAAGCTTCCAGTAGTTCGGTTGGTTTTAGCTCCGCCTCCGCCTTCACCACCACCACTAACCTCTTTCAGCTTCCTTTTGTGTATTGTCTTTTCTGTTAAATTGTATACTCCTTGAGGGTAAGGGCTGTCTTTCTTAGTTGTATTCTTAATGCTTAGCACAGTGCCTGACAAATAATACAGGTTTAATAAATATTTATTTTTTTATATTGTGCAGGTTATAAAAAGTTGGAATAAACAGATTTTTTGAAGGGAAAAGTAAATAAAAGGGGCACCCCAGGCCTAGATCAGAGCCCTGAAATTTGGCATTTTTAAACCCAAATCCCTCTGGCTTTTGTTGAATGCCCAGTAATATTCCCCAGCCCAAGCCTAGGTGGCTCATTGTTTAGTGCTTGGAATGAATGTAGATAGCAATTGTTTTTTGTTTGGGTCAGAAACTCCTAGCATCTTTCCCTTCTCAGATTTGTATTTTTGTGATGTTAAATTGGACCATTTTTTGTCTCATTTCTTAACTTAACCCTTTATCATTGAATGGGTGTTACTTTAGACAAACTGAAACTTGGGAAAGATCTTAATTTACAAAGGCCTAGGTCACTTACTGCATCCTGGGCCATTGCTATTTATCTTGATTTTTGTCTTGTCACTGGACTCTAATGACTCTGGAGGAGAGTGAGGCTGAAAACTGGTGCTGCTCTGCTTCATTTAAATCCAATTCTTGGTGAAAGTTTGGTTAAAAGAAGCAAACAAGCTAGGTGATATGTAAATCCATATTGTTTATTACCTTAAAGCTAGCTGAAGCTGACTAACTTGTACTTACAAGGAGTCAGAACTTAAATTCTGACTATCCGATAAAAGAATGACAAACACAGGATGTTTGTGTCCCTCAGATTTTTATGGTCTCCATGTGTGTTGCAAATTGGCAAGATGATTGACAAAGTAGAGTCAATGGCAATCCTGGGATTTCTGTTTCTCCTGTGTAGTTTATGCCCCTTGGATACCAAGATGAGAGAAATCCTGCATTTCTAGTTGCAGGAATCCTGTTCTTTAGTGGTTACAAACAGGAAGAGTACTCCTTGTTAACCTTTTCTGATCTTTGAAGTTGCTGACATAGGAAAGGGCATTTTTAGAGCAAACTATGTCTGGTTGATTAGTACAGGTTTTGGCCTTTCTTGGGGTTCATATGATCTGACATGATTATCAATGGGCAGATCAAGACACTCTTACTATCATTGGTCCTCTTCAAGGATGAACAACAACAGCAAAAATAGCCATAGTGGCACTATTTATAAACAAAAAGCTGGCAACAACTCAAGTTCATAATATGGATTTTGGAAAATAATGGATTAGACACATATGAAATACAGCTTATATATGTGGGTTTGAAATAATGTGAAAAAAAGGAGAAAGATATTGTAAGAGTTGACAGATTGTATTGTTTCCACAAAGGTTAACTAACCTAGGAATGCAGTCAACAAACTTTGTTAGGCTAATGGCTATGTTTATGGGGTTGTTAGAGCTAAAAGGTTATCTAAGCTAGGTAATCAATGTGCTTTGCTAGCTAAGGGCTAGGTTTTCATATTAGAAAAATAGGGCCATGAAAGACATAGACTGAGAGATTCTGGGGAACGAAAGTAAGGCAATTTTTACTGTCTGCTTAACAAGGTTCTCGTATATTAACTTACATGCCCCTAAGGAAAATGTTTTTATTAAACATGCATTGCTTGAGATGGGATGGGGAAATCCTTAAGGGGAACATGTAGTAGGTGGATCAGGGAAGCCTGTGAACTATGCAGACTCTTTACCAATCAGAGTCAGCTAAGAGGGACTTTTGGGATGCGGGATTTAAGGCTCACTTTCCCTTATGTAAGATGTAAAAGGATCTCTTCCTGTTTCTCTTTATTCACCCTGCAGGACAAATTAAAGTTCCATTGCTTCACTTATCCTGGGTCTGATTTACCTCCTCTATCTGAGCTGGAGTTGTTTGTTTCCCACAATCTTACACACACAATCATCCAACTGTATAAAATATTTATGCACATTAACAAGGAAAATAAGATAATTTGGAGTGATGTATATATTTTTAGGACGTTAAGATGCTGTTTAGATAATTTAAGTAATGTTCATTTTAAGCTTTACAAAAATGGTAGCTATTAATGTCACAGACAATAGAAATGATGAGGTTCAAGGGTACTCCAGAATGTTGGGGTACAAATGGTGGGGTGCTTGGGTGTTTATACTTGGACCACAGTTCCAAGATCACATTTCTCCCTAGGCTCAAAACACTATCCCTGACAGTTTTCTCCCCAGCTCAAGCACACTATGCCTAACAATAACTCATGAATGGGCCCCCATAAGACAAACTATCTTTCCCATCACAAGAACAATCTCTTGTAAAAACAGGATTATCTTGTAACCACAGAATTATCATATGTTGATACCCAAAGTTATTCATACAACATATCATATATAATATATTCAAAGTCATATTCAATCCAGAGGTCAAGCTATAGTCATCAGCTCTCAAAGCCATCTTGCTACATTTGTAATAGACCAAAAAATACATCCTTTATGTGTGAGATGAAAGAGTTCAGAGTCTGAATCTGAGGTCAGAAAAGGTCTTTAGTCTTTCTCATGAGAAAGGACTCTGCCCCTGTCACCTACATGGCGTCTGCCAGGGAGAGAGCAACAGATAGAAGCAAGCCCATGATTATATAACCTTCTAATGCAGAAACCCGAACCCCCAACTGGCCTTCACTCTCATTGGTAGGGAGGCTGGCCCACAACCTAAATGTGAGAATCTGTCTCTGAGACAAAGGACCTGGAAACATGTGGGTGTTCAGTAAAAGGCCAGGAAAGCAGTCTTTTCCTTATTTGGCATAACTCGTGCTGAGGTAGCACTCGGGAGGGTCTCCATGGCTCTAAGCCCCAGATTGCTGGAAGGTCTGGTGACCTAGGCCTAGTGAATACTGAAGCCATTCTAGATTTGATTTTTCAGAATGGGGAAACTTCACTGCAAATTATCCCTCATACTGAGAAACCCCTTCCCCTGCTTTTGGTAGTGAATGAGACCATTGACTAAGGTTGTAAATTATCACCTAATATGGAATAATATGTTGATCTAAGCCCAATTTCTGACAGATTATGTTGGGAGCCAAACTGTTGGGAGCCAGACTGCTGGGAGCCAGATTGTTGGAAGCCAGCGACCTTAGCACAGGTGCCCCCAACCCTCCATGAGAAAACCACCCCCAAGAGCCGATTCTGGGAACAATTCCAAGAATCAGCCAACCGCAGCCCCCCCCTGCAGTAGATGTCCCAACCGCAGAATGTTCTGT
>CM053595.1:81587700-81638834 GCA_028646575.1 Pseudocheirus occidentalis
CAGGGGAGGGGCTTTACAGTGGGATTGCTGTTATGGGGTTGGGGCAGGAGCAAGATGGTGAGAAAATGTGTAATTCAAAAAATGTAATGAAAATGAATAATGTAAACAAGAAAACAAATAAAAACTAAATTAAAAAAAAAGATCACAGTTACAGTTACTTCAGCCATGAAATTAAAAGACATTTGTCCCTTGGAAGGAAAGTTATGACAAATCTGAATAGTATATTAAAAAGCAGAGACATTGCCTTCCTGACAGTGGTCTATATAGTTAAAGCTATGGTTTTTCAAGTAGCCGTATATAGATATGAGAATTGGACTAAAAGGAAAACTGGGTGCTGTAGAATTGACACTTTCAAATTGTGGTGCTAGAAGGCTTTTGATAGTCCCTTGGACAGCAAAGAGATTGAATCAGTTAATACTTAAAGAAATTGATTCAGGCTGTTCACTGATAAGTCAAATGCTGACGCTGAAATTTAAATATATTGGCCATATAATGAAAAGATGGGAGTTATTGCAAAAGGCCCAAATGTTGGAAAGATTGATGGCAAAAAGAAAAGGGGACAGCAGAGGAAGAGCTGGATTGATAGCTTTATGGAAAGAACAAACATGAACCTGGACAGAATTTAAGGGATAACTTGGCATGCTATGGTCCATGGGGTCACAAAGAGTCAGATATAACTGAACAATTGAACAATAAAAACAATAACACTTTGTTTCCTCGTGGCATGCAGGGCACTGTGGGTTTCTGAAAACTATGGAAACGAAGTATTAACTCTGGAAGGTTCCATCATGGCAGAAGGATTTCAGACGCATAGCCAGCAACAAACAGTTTCTACTTTCTAAGGACCTGCCTATCCGAGTATTATAGAGGGGCCCATGGCCAGCAGTCTGGCTGATTGAAACAAGCAAACAAACCAAACAAGAGACAATCACCTTCAGTTCTATGTGATCAGCTGCTGCTGTAGAAAGGGGGCTGGAGGACAGTAAAAATCACATATTCTTGAGAATGCTTATAAAGATGAACTGAGGTGTTTGTCTAAATGTAGGTTCTTTGTCAAATGTCTGAAGACTAGACATATTACAAGAGCAACTGAATCACATCAATTGACAGTCAACAAGAATTTATTAAGCACTTAATACCTACCAAGCACTATGCTATAAATAAAAGCAGAAAACAAAAGAAAAACAATTCTCAAGTTATTCTTAGGGAGGCAAATAAAGGAACTGGCTTTATCCTGCCTCCAAAGGCAATAGAAAACATAATTTTTGGTCATCTTGTAGTAGAGTATACATGATAAGTATTTGCAAAGTGACCACCATGAAAATAATTGTAGGTTTTGTGCCAACACCTGGGACATAGGATGGATGCCAAGAAAAGTTCTATGTAGAAATCAATAAAATCCTCCAAATTTAATCAATTTATGCTTTAATGCTTAGTGATTTTGATTGAGAGGTAGATATAGAGGAAGGCAGTGAAAAATATGTCTGAAAATATGGTTCAGGAACAAGAAATGATGGAGTTCAAAGATGCAGATTACTCAAATGTCTCTTGCCAATTTATTATGAATATTTTAATCAAGGAAAAGAATTAGAAGGTGCTGGATATATTGAGCATAAAATAATATAATAAAAATCAATATGCTATTTTAACCAATAGGAAGTAACTTACTTATATGAGATTTAGTCTAGAATTTGCTGTCTTTACATCACTAGACCATTCTTTTATTAGTGCAAAGACTAAAAAGTGATATAAAATTAGGAGAAAGAATAAAAATGAGAAAGAAGATATAACATAAAATTAAAACAATTTTAATCCATTGTATTTAATGGAGGAGGATAGGAAATGCATAAAGAACTAGAATTGACAATTACAACAATTTCCTAAAGAAGTTAAAGTAAATTAATTGCTAAAACCAGGAGAACAAAAGAACCTAGAAATTGCTTCAACTTGATCTTCCAAGAGAAGAGATTTATCAATCAAGGCCAGCAACAATTTAGAATAGAAATTCATTTGTAAATTTGTGAAGATTTCTGATGATTTTATGCAGTATTGCCCCATGAGATAGTGTGCTGATTTTATAAAATATTGCGTTATTATAGAGCCCCCAAATGAGATTCATAATTACTCAGAAGAATTTAGTTCTATACATAAAAAAAAACAAAAAGCAAGTGGACGAAGATTGTTTGCTATTGGGAATTTAATGTATTTAGGTGAGAGGATAATCCACAGAGTAGGTATATTATTACCTATATAGAGAGTTACCAGTACAAGGCAACTTCTGTCTCCTGCTGCCCACCCAGTTTTCCATTGGGATGTAAAGAACCTTCTGTCACTTACAGGTTCTCTCCCTTGCTCCCTCACTCAGTAGCCTTTCTTCCTTTAAAATTCATGCTATTCATACCTACTATCCAATCAAAATCCTGGCCGTTGTTGTCTGCAGACCCCCTCGGTCAGTCCCCTTCCTTTCTCAATAAGTTTGGTACCTGGTTCACAATTTCTCTCTCCTTACCAATTCCTTTCCTCATACTAGAAGACTTCAACATATACATTAATACTCCCTCAAATACCCTAATCACTCAGTTTCTTTACCTACCCATTTCCCTTGAGCTACTTCACCCCACCTTAGCCAAACATAAAAATGGTCATATCCTTGATCTTGTCATCACCCACAATGTATTACTTCCATGTTCAAAAATTCTGAAGTCCCTTTATCTGATTGTAATCTATTGACTTTTTTAAAAAATCATTTCCTCTTCCTTACAAAACACAACTCTTCTTCTGTACTGTGATCTCTAATCCCCTGATCCTTGAATTCTCTTCCAGGCCACTTCCCTTGCAGTAGCCACACTCTTCTATTCTTCACCTATTGGTCCCCTGGTGAACCAATTTAATTCCACACTGTCATCTTGTCTTGAATTCCTAGCCCCATTATCATATCACTAATTATGCCCAGTCAAGCCTCAGCCATGGATGTCGCCAGTCATTCATTTCTCTTGCTCCTATATAGGTACTGTTGAATAAAGGTGGAGAAAATCATGCAACTATTTTAATGTGTCCACTATAAATTTATGTTTCCCCACCTCAGTTAGGCCCTCACTGCTGCTTGGCAATTCTGCAATACTTTCTTTATTCACTCATTATCCCACTCTCCACAATAGCTCCTTTCCATTCCTACTCAAACCTCCAATAATTCCTCTTCTACCTGCTCTCTCAGCTGAGAACTTTGTGTAATATTTTATAGAAAAATTGAAGCATTCACCTTGAACTCCCTTTTCTCCCCTCTTCCTCATCTCTTATCCCTCAGATGCCTCATATCACTTTCTCCTCCTCTACTCCTATCTCTCATGATGAAGTGGTCGTCTTACCAAGACTAATCCCTTTCTCCTTGTTCAAGCAATCTCATTCTATCCCGCTTTCTCTGACAGATTCCTTCCTCTGTCATCTTTACCATTTATTTCCAACCTCTCCCTGTCTCCTGGCTCCTTCCCTATTGCCTACAAATATGCCTATGCTTCTCTTATCCTGTCACTTCTACCTCTACAACATCTCTTGCATCTATACCTCCTCCAGTTCACACAGTTATGATTCTACTTCAGGTTCAATTATCATCTCTAGCACGGACTATTATAATAGCCTCCTAATTAGTTTCCTTCCTCAAACTTCTCCCCTCTCCAGTCCATTTACCACATGGCTGCCTAACTAATTTTCTTTTTTTTTCCCCAACTGATTTTCTTAAAGTACAAGTCTAAGCATCTAACTATATCATCCCCCTACTCAATAAATGTCAGTGACTAACTTAACCTTTATGGTATAAACTCCTTTTTATAATCTGGCCCTATTCTACCTTTCCAGACTCATTACACATTTCTCCTCTTTTCAGACACTGTGGTTCAATGGGTGGCCTTCTTGTTATTCTTCACACACATTCTTCTTCTGTCCAAGCCTTTGTATGAGCTCCCTGCTACCTCTATGGAAGGTATTCCTTCTTCATTTCCACCTCTTGTTCTCTTCAAGACTCAACTCGAGCATTACCTTTTAAATGAAGCCTGTTCTGATCCCCTTAGCTGTTAGTGATTTCCCACAAGATTATGTACATACGTATTATATATTGTACATATGTCATATACTTATATATATATTCATGGTTTTTCTTACTAGATTATGAGATTCTCAGCTGTGTCACTTTTGTACCCTCACGGCCTAGAGTGTTTTTGGTTTAGTTGTTTCAGTAATGTTCAACTCTTCATGACTCCATTTGGGGTTTTCTTGACAAAGATACTTGGAGTAGTCAGCCATTACCTTCTCCAGCTCATTTTACAGATGAGGAAACTGAGGCAAAAAGGGTTGAGTGACTTGCCCAGGGTCACATAGCTAGTAAGTGTCCAAGGTCACATGGGAACTCAAGTCTTCCTGACTGCAGGCCTGGTACTCTATCCACTGCACCACCTAGCTGCCCTGTCTAAAATATAGTGGATGCTGGATAAATGCTTACTCTATATAGCTCCTCTGTTCTGTTTATTGGCATCATGGATTTGGTTTGAGGATATACAGATGGACAACCAGGGTATTAACAGGAGTTAGAAAACATTTTATAACCCAACTTAGATTAGAACCAGGGACAAGAAGTCAGCAGCAGGAAGACAATTAAAATGATAGACTCATGAAGTGCAGGCTGTACCCCCTTCCTCCATATACATGTAATATGGGGTAGTCACACTTTATTGTGTGAGTCAAAGGGAGACAAATTAGACATCTCTAGCCTTTTCTCCTTCTACTTTACTCCAAGAGAGACTAATTACTGCTATGAGGGGAAGCATGGGCTAGGGGCTAGAAGCTTAGCCTACCTCTCACAGATGCCTTATGCCACTTTTTCCTCCTTTATTCCCCCATCAGACAGAAGGTTATTGGGTTAGAGTTGTATCCATTTGCTCTCTTAAATTGTCTTTGCTCTCTTATTTGTCTAGGGAACATGGTTTTCATGTTCAAGCTAAATTCCTGATGACCATTAATGGGGGAAAAGTGGACCCCAAACTTTATATCCAAGACTTGACTCCCTTTCCACAAAATACCAGTTCTATAAATGAACACAGACAGAAAATAGTGAAGAAATTCATTTATCCAAGATGATAGCAAAGTAGAAATCAGAGAAAGGCTACATAGGAGAATATATACCATACAATACAAAATGAAAGAGTTCTTCCATTGGGGTCAGGGTAACTTAAATCAACCAAAAGAGTCGCAGATCTCACTTAGAGGGAAATTCTCTAAAGTCTCTAGCATAGAAAGCTGGAGATAGAGACATGATGGAGACTGCTACCTTTTCTTGGGTTGGCTTTTTTCCAGAGTCCTATTATTCCTTCAGCAACATGGAGTTGGTATTGTCCATCTTCTTTTAAAACTGGAAGCCAGAAGAACCTGAAGTGACTACAAAGCCTAAAGACATTCAAGACACTCAACAACATGAAGAGTGGAGACTCTCCTCTTTTTTTCTTCCCAGTTCCATCCTGCCTCTCACACAGGCCTGGGGCATTGCTCTTTACCAATGAGGAAAGAATTCCATACCACTGGGCTTTGGGACTTGGGTTACACTAATATTAGACTGGGGCATTTGCTGGCTTTTTGTTGGTTGAGTGGCTTGATGTAATTGCTCAAAGCCCTAGACTTTAGACTAAAAGTTTTGAAGCCCTTCCTGATTATGGAAAGGCTTATTAGCTATTGTATCCCCAGAAGTTGCTAGAAGAGAGCAAAGATCCAGAAGAGGTTGAATAGTTGAAGATCAGCAAATGGTAGCACATAGTACTCCACTGGATATTATATTGTTTCTGCTTTTTTGATTGCTGAACCAGTTTATTTCTATCCATACACACACACACACACACACACACACACCACACACACACACACACACACACACATTTCAGGGACTTCCCAGGTAAAGCTCATAACTAGTTGTCCCTATTGCCATGCTACCATTGCTTTCTCTATGATTTGCTGGAATTCTTGGTAAGAGACAAGTAGATCTAACAGATATCCTTTCTATTATTCTCTTCAGGGATTTAATATAAGCACTATTAGGTCCTCCTCATTTCTTAGAAATTTAGTCTTCATCCCTATATGATTCCAAAATCTATAGCTAACCATCACCTCTTGCCAGAGCACCAATCTTGCATTACCAATTGGATATGTTGAACTGCACACCCTATATCCATGTCAGACTCAGTGTGTCCAACTCATTATCTTTTCCTTCAAATCTACTCTTTTCCTCTATTGTGCTAAGAGAACAAATATCTTTCCTGTCACTGAGGTTTACAAACTTGGCATTGTACTGAACTCTTCACTCTCACCCCACAAATCCAATCTCTTCTTAAGTCTTGTAATTTCTACCTTCAAAACATCTCTTATATATGTTCTATCTTCTCTACTTTACCTGTCATACTGGTGAAGGTCCTCATCACCTAGATCCTGGAATATTGCAATAGCCTGTTAGTTTGTCTCCCTGCCTCAAGCGCTTCTTTCCACTCCACTCTATCTTCCACTCAATTGCTAAAGCGATCTTCCTAAGGCACAGGTCTGACCATGCAACCTACCCCTCCCTCCACTCAGTAACTTTCAGTGGATCCTTATAGCTTCTAAATATAAAATCCTTTCTTTGACAGCTAAATTGCTGGAGAATCTGTCCCCTCCCTACACGTCCAGTGTTCTTATACTTCATTGAATACCACTTATACTGTATGATAGAGTGACTCTGGCCTTCTTGTTGTTCCTTACACATGTACTTCAGTCTCTCGACTCTGACTTTTCACTGACTCTTCCCCATGCCATGAATATTCCATCTCAGCATCTACATCTCCTGGCTTTCCTTGCTTCTTCAAGATTCAGTCCAAACCTTACCATTCAGGAGTCCCCTCCTGATCCACATTACCCTCGTTTACTAGCATCTCCCCTCAGAGATTACTTTCCATTTAATCTGTATATATCTTGTATGTACAATTTTTTTTCATATTGTCTCTTCCATTAGAATGTGAGCTATTTGAAGACAGGGACTGTATTTTTGCCTTTCATTGTGTCTCTGGAGCTTAGCTTTATATCTAACACATAAGGGCTTAATGCTTGTTGACAGAAAGAGCTCTAGATGGGTTGTGAAAAAAAATGCAAGAATTTTTCAAGTTCTAAAATTCCAACATAGATCTTAAATGCTTTTGGCTCACTAAAGGTTCTTAACCTCATGTAAGTACTGTTATTTAAAAAGGAACCAGATATCTCTATTTTATTGTCATTTAACTTTTCTCTCTATTGTATTTTACCTCTTGATAATTTCCACATTGAGAAGTTATAAGTGCTCCAATTTTTCTCTCCTTTGCATGTCTGTTTGCATTTTTCTGTCAATCATCCCTCTTGCTTCCCATGTATCTCTCTCTAAGCTCCTCCTTGACACTGATGTTGAGCTTATATTTTCTTACACAATTTATTTTTCTTCATTTAGGAGTTAATTCTTCAAGTTCTGGTGTGTACTGTCCCCTTTAAGGGAAGGCCAGTGGAGGCTAAACAACTCCTGTCCCATTTTCAGAGAGCTCTGTTTTTCCAATTCAATTATACAACCTCTTGTGATATTTTGGACACCTCTTTAAGCAGTTAAAATGTAACCCAAAGTAATTAGCTAATTCACTTCATAGTCGCAGAAAATCCTTAACATTCAGTCTTGTCAACATCACATTTAGCTGTAGTTGTAAATAATCATTGGTGAGTTTCATGTTGTGTGAAATCAGAAATAGTACCCGAGAAGAAAAACTTAGTCATTTACTGTAATTGTGTTTGAATAAGTCTTAATAATATTTTCTACATTCTCAAAAGTTGAATCAGCAATTAAAAATATTTAGGATTATACAGATATTTAAATAAGGTTATTTACCAGTGGGATGAAATGACATGCTCCGGTGGAATTGAAAGTGTCTTGAAAATTAGGATTGTTTTTTTCTTATTCATTTTTATATCCTGTAGGAAAATGAAACAAAACAAAACAAAAAATGAAATATCATTTCAGTTCAAAATGTTTACATAGTTCCTTTCTTATGTTGGAATCTAGGTGATTAGGGACATGCTGGGGGTGGAGGGGTGAACTCCACAGGCTATGTTTTTCACTTGACTAGTGAACTCTTTCAGTGCCTTCTTTGTACCTCCCAGCTTTCCTTTATTCTTTCTTCAAGTTGTCGAGGGCCAATATAGGGGCAGGGTTGTACTAGAGACTATGTGGGATATTTGCTTTGATGCTTCTTCAATGAATAGACTGGAGTTGGTTCCATTCCAGAGTCCAGAGATAATTGCTGAGTTTGAATAAACTAGAGCCATAATTCCTACTTTTCTATCGACACCATCAATTTTCTTTAAAAAAGTTTATTAATATTTTTTTGTTTTTACATTGACTAAATTTCTCTTTCCAATTGTTCTCAAGAGCTATACCACATAACAAAGATTTTTTTCATAAAAAGAAAAACATGAAGAAGAGGAAAAAAATCAGCAAAACTAATCAATATATTGAAAAAATCTGACAATATATGTGGACACCCTACTTGCCTCTGCAAAGGAATGAAGGGTGATGACCTCTTAAATCTCTTCTTTGAAATCAAGCTTTCTATAATGTAACAATTATTTTCAATTATTTTGTGGTTGTTCTTTATATTTACATTGTAGTAGTAATGTATATTGATTTCTTGGCTCTGATCACTTTGCATCTGTGCAAAGTGCAAGTCTTTTCACAATTTTATGTTCATCTGTATTCATTATATTCATAATTTCTTACAGCATAATAATATTCCATTATATTCATGCATCACAATGCATGTATTCATTTTCCATCTGATGAGCATCTAATTTGTTTCCAGTTTTCCTAGACCTTAGCACAAGACCTTGAACATAAAAGGCACTTAAATCCTTATTGACCTGTTGTTTGCATCCAGAAAGCTAAGTTCTGCTACAAATATTTTGGTGTATATAGGGACTTGCTTTTTATCAAACCCTTTTGTCATCTCCGCCAGTTTGTTGGATGAGAGCTTAAAACTTTGGGGTTGTTTTGAGTTATCTTGTTTATAGTAATTTGGATCATTCTTTCATATGGTTGTGAATCATTTGTACTTCTTATTTTAGTACAGTTTGCTCATATCCTTTGACCTCAAAACTATTAGGGTATAGCTTTTGGTCTATATTTTTCTTTTAGTTATCTAAGTATTTTGGATTCCAAACTCATTCAAGAAATTTAATACAAAGATCCTCCCCCTCCCATTTAACCTTTCCCTGAGAAAGTTATACTCTTTATAAAGAAGCTTTTTAGTTTCCTGTGATCAAAAATCTATTTCATTTTTTGCAATTGTCTCTATTGCCCCTAAATGTTATTTTGTTTAGCCATTCATCTGGTCAGAAACCTATATTGAGATAACTGATTAGCTCATAAATATTTAGTGAGAGACTCTGAGGTGCTGAGGGTATGAAGACAAAAAATGAAACAAAATCTACTCTCAAGGAGTTTTGATTCTATTGCAGAAAACAACATGTACCTAGGGAAATACAATGGGGTAGGATAGAGGTGACAGCACAAAAAGGGTCCATTCCTTAGAGCAGCTGTGTGGAGGGTGGATTGACAAAGGTTCAATTAAGAACTTGTACCACCCACGCTGTGAATGGTAAATGATCTGCTCCTCCTATAATTTGTTTATAGTCAGAACTTTAGCATTTAGATTGTGTATCCATTTTGAATACATTATTGAATATAGTATAAGGCAGTAACATCAGAAACATTCTTTGGAAACTTCAGGTTCACTCTTAAGCATCCCAAATACTTCTAGTCCTCGTCACTCAGTTGAATGAGTCTTGGGCCTTTCATAATCTGAAAATAGGTTTTCCACAGATGTTTCTCAAAGAATGAATGACTGGGACATAATGATAGAAGTCAGTCTACCATACAACATCGCAGGAAACAACATTTTTTACTACTCACCATCATTTCTGCTTATGGTCCTTTGAATCCAGGTGGAATGACCCATGAATAATTGCCCTGTTTTAGTTTAGGTTACCAATTTTTTCTAGTCACCAAGGTTCGCAACTTTATAGTCATCATTATCGTTTCTTCTCTTCTCACTCTTAATATCTTGCCATTTTGGGCTCTCCACAACAGTTCTCACACATTTGGTCTCTTCTCACTCAGCCACTACCTTAGTTCAGGCTCTCATCACCTTGTGCCTAAACTATTGCAATGACTTCCTAATTTTCCAACTTCATTTCACTCTTAAATCCATCCTCCACACAACTGCTCTAAGGAATAGACCCTTTTTGTGCTGTCACCTCTGTCCTGCCCCATTGTATTTCCCTAGGTACATGTTGTTTTCTGCAATAGAATCAAAACTCCTTGAGAGTAGCTTTTGTTTCATTTTTTTTGTCTTCATACCCTCAGCACATCAAAGAGTCTCTTACTAAATATTTATGAGTTGATCAGTTGATTAATCAGAATGTCATCTCAATATAGGTTTCTGACTAATGAAAATAACATTTAGGGGAAAAACAGGATCCAAGGGCTGGAAAACAAGATCCAGAGAGATTCTACAATAACTTACTTAAATCATTCATCATGGAAGAAAGGAAACTGAAAGTTTCAATGAAGGCTATAGCTTAGGAAGGGGCTTATTGATCTAAAGTTGTTGATTTACTTTTTTCCATCCATGCTGAAAACAAGATCTATGGTTATGAAGAGATTCTCTTCTTTTTTCACTTCTAGTTGAAAGACAGAGAAGTCATATTGTATAGTATTCTAGAGTGCCAGCTTTTGAACCAGTAATAATGATAATATTTTTCTTTTGACTCAATTTATAATTTCATCACTATAGGAATATTTAGATTAAGAATTTCATCTACTAATGAAAATTTCTATGTTATGAAATTTATAGTCTTAGAGAATTTTCTGAGGCACTAAAAGGTTAAGCGACTTGCCCAGGGTCCCACAGCCAGTATATGTCAAAGAAAAGACTTGAACCTACAGGGTTCTTTCTACAAGGCTAACTATCCAACAGCTGTGTCATTTTGCCACTAAACAGTAATAGTTTTAGCTTACGTATGTAAAGTTCTTTAAGGTTTGCAAAATGCATTATAGGAAGAAATGGGTTCGTGTCCCATCTGACGTCACGGGCAACTTACTTAACCTCTCAGTATTCCAAGCAACTCTTTTTGACTTTAAGTTACAAAAGAGTTCCTGATCTAATCTAATGAAGTTTTTTATACTGAGTAGTTCCATATTGTGATGAAATCACAGACCAAGAACAAATATATATCTATGTGTATGTATATATATTTATGTACATCACCAGCAATTGTTATACCGAGCTGAATGGGTAACACTTTTATCAATCTTTCTTCATATTCTTCCCGAAGACAATGAAGTCAGCACCATACATTCATACATTCAAGTAGTTCATGTTTCTACCTACTGTCTTTCTGAGTCACTAGTAAGTGAGAAATGCCTCTGAGATGCCTTGGGACATATATTAAAACTAGCAAAATCCACTGGGCAGATGAAAACTGTCTTCTTTTGTCAGAAATCTAGTAGTAGTAACTGAAAAAGTTCAACATTGAGAAATGTTGGCACTTAACAAACAGTCTTGGGCATCTGGAACTCTTGATGTACTGATGAACCACTTTGAATTCTTTTTCCAAAGTCTAGTAGCCTGCACACAGTCATATCTTTCCATTCTTCATTCCTACATCTATTCTAGATTTTGCATATAGGCTGTTGGACTATGTGAAGATGCATTTGACTAGAAATATCTTGAGATAGCTTCTGTGGTCTCCTATCACAGTTAAAATAAATATTTTCAGATTTTTCCTGGGACAGCAGGAAATGAATTGAATTCTGTGAACTTCTCCTTGCCCACATCTCACATTCTTCATATACAATGAAAACATGCTTTCTCTTTTTCTGAGCATCAACATCAAACAGTTCTGCCATTATTCTCGTACTGTGAAATCAAAGTTAAACGTCTTGGAATTCACTTCAGAGGCTGGGAGATTGGTACACTCATGATAGTTGCTGATATTGCTTGCCTATCTCCTTTAGGCTTCTGTACATTCTGTATGGATGTTCAAAGTCTCAGGTATTCAATCTCAACTTGTCACTTGTAGTATCCTCCTACTATTTTGGATGGACTACGATTGGTTCCAGTTAATACTAATACTCCAGAGAGAGTTGTTGGATTGGAACACATAGGAGCAATTGATTTTCCTGTAGACTCTAATGTATCCCAGATAGGAGTAGTCCTTGCCACTCCGTAAAATCCCACAAAACAAAGTGATTTTTCCCCTGTTCTCCAAACGCTCCAGTCCATTCAGGAACAAAATTGAGCATTATTCCTGTACTTGAATGTCATAGTTTACAAAAACTTATTGCCCTGAGGAAGGTCCTGGAAAGTGCTGCCTTCACTTCATTATTCCTCAGGCTATAGATGATGGGATTCAACATGGGAGTCACTACTGTATAGGATAGTGAAAGCACTTTCTTGCTTTCAGGAGAATTGTTGGACTTGGGCCTAAAATAGAGGAGGCTGAGAGATCCATAGAAGAGGGAGACTACAACAAGATGGGAAGAGCAGGTAGAGAAGGCTTTGCGCTTCCCTTCAGCTGAGGGCATCCTGAGGATGGCAGCAACAATACGGGCATAAGAGCTCAGGATAAAGAGGCAGGGTGTCATGACAAACACAGTGGTCCCTATAATAGCATAGATCTCAAACAATGTTGTATCTCCACAGACCAGACTTAGCACAGGTGGGCTGTCACAGAAAAAGTGGTTAACCTTATTGGAATGACAGAATGAGAAGCTGAAGAGCCATGTGGCCTGGACGGCGGCTACAGGAAGACCTGACAGCCATGAAGCAGCAGCCAGATGGACACAGACCCTGTGACTCATGATGACCGGGTAGCGCAAGGGATCACAGATGGCCACATAGCGATCATATGCCATTGTAGTCAGGAGGCAGCACTCTGAGACCCCAAAGAAGAAGAAGAAATACATCTGAGTGGCACAGCTAATAAAGGAAATGGTTGCATCATGAGCCAATAGGGTCCCCAGCATCTTGGGCACAATGACCATATTAAAGCCAATCTCTAACACAGAAAGATTCCTGAGAAAGAAGTACATGGGACTATGCAAGGCCGAGTCAGCAGTAGTGACTACGATAATAAGGGTGTTGCCCAACAAGGTGACAAGTTGAATGGTGAGAAAGAGTACAAAGAGCAGGATTTGAAGCTCAGGTCGCAGGGCAGAGAAGCTCAGGAGGACAAACTCATCCACTGTTGTCCAGTTCTCCTCAGCCATCAGCACAGTGACTGCTCCCAAGCTGCAGACAGAGACAAACAAGTTTTCACTGGAGAAGCCACAGTCTAGTTTATATATATATATATATATTGAGTTCTGAGATGGGGCTGAGTCAGCCTTTGGAACAGTGTAAGATACTCACTATAACCACAAAATGATGAAATTTGCTATCTCAGGTCTATTGACACCAGGATTTGTTTTCCTTTGGATATCATTAGGGGAGATGGAAATCAGTGTTATGGAGTAGAAGAAATGATGGACTTGGGAAAAAGAGACCTGGGTTTGATTCCTTAATCCTTTCTAATTTTTGATTGGGGATAAGTCATGTAATATCACTGAATCTCAGGTCCTTCATCCGTAAAATGATAGTAATGTTTGTATTATCCGTCTCAGAGGATTGTTGGGGATAGGGCTATTTAAACTCTAAAAGGACTATAAAAGTGTGAGTTATTCTAAAGAATATCAGATTTGGTTAAGAGAGATCTGAGTTTGATTCCTGGTTATCCATATTATTTGTGTGACCATGGGTAAGTTATTTAACTTTTCTGGGCCTGCATTTCTTCATTGATAAAATAGGGAAGTTGAGAATCAGATTAAGTCAATAAGCATTTATTTGGCATCTGCTATGCCAAATACTGTGCTAAGCATTGCTGTCCAAAGAAAGGCAAAAAAATAATCCATGCTCTCACTGAGCTCATAAGGGGAGATTATATGTAAACAGCTACATACGTATAATGTATATATGTATACATGCACATGCACACATACATATTATATCTGATATATATGTATGCATGCATACATATACATACACATATGATAAAGTGGAGCTAATCTCAGAGGCAAAACCCTAGCATTAAGGGAATTGGACGAGGCTTCTTGTAGAAAGTGGAATTTTAGCTGAGATTTGAAAGAAACCTGAAAAGTCAGGAGGTAGAAATGAGGAAGGAGAGCATTCCAGGCATAGGACATAGCCAGTGAAAAATGCATGGATTTGGAAGATGACATTTATTGGACAGGGAGCAGCAAGGAGACCAGTGTCAGCATGATACAGTGGATAGCCTTGGAGTCAGGAAGATTTGGGATTAAATCCTACCAATGGAACAAACTATTTGACCACAGGCAAGTCACTTAACCTTAAAGTGCACTAGGCATACCTCTAAGGCTATAAACTGTAATTGAATTATTGTTGTGCATTGGTGGAGGAAGCTTCTACCTTGGGAGTATCTCATAGTGAGGATATCACTGGTCTGCATTATCCTCAATGATAATATTTGCACTACCAACTTCTTAAGACTGTTGTGAAGAAATTCCTTTGTATTGTGAGGCTTAAAAGAGATAATATGTGAAACACTATGCAAACCTTCATGTTCTATACAAATGTCAAATTATTATTTTTTATTATTATTATTTCCAGTTTCCCCTACCAAAAAATTAAATAAAACCCAATAATAACCAAAACAACAAAAAGAAAGTGCTTTGTAAACTTTAAAGTACCATGGAAATATGACTTGTGATTTTTAGAAGAGTAGCCTTGTCTGTGACATTGCTTTAAAAAAATTTTACGTATCTCTTGAACGTCCCTAGCTTCAATAAATCATATCCATACATTTATCTAAACTTTATGCATTATCCCATTCATGTTTGCAACCTCAAGGTCATAGGATTTGTGAGTTAGAAGAGACCTTCGAGCTCATCCTATCTTAAAAGTCCCCTTTATTTTCTATCTAGTTGACATGTCTGATGACCTGAAAGAGTAATCTGAATTGCCTCTATTCTCACAGCTACTGAGTCACTTACCCAGGATTGGAAACCAGAACTCTTGGCTCCTACTTTAATGTCCTTTCCATTGTTTTCTGTTTGTTTAGTCATTTTCACTTCTGTCAGACTCTTCCTGACCCTATTTAGGGTTTTCTTGGCAAAGATCTGGAGTGTTTTACCATTTCCTTTTCTCATTCATTTTACAGATGAATAAACAGTGTTAAGTGACTTGCCCAGGGTCACACAGCTAGTATGTACCTGAGGCTGGAATCCTTTCCCTGGGTCTTCTTAATGAACTATTTAATTTCTTTTGCACTCAGGAAGACTGTCTCACCTGGAAGGAGAATGAGGTATCCTAAGTGACCTGAGATGCAGTCTGTTTCTGAAGTAGAACTTATCTGGGTAAGGATAGTCTTTGCCAGGCCATGGGACCCTGGCCTCCAAAATTCTTTGAATTTTATAGTTGTAGTGGTATTCTCCATCTCACATTTAGCCAAATCCAAATTACCTATGTAGTGAGCAAATCATCTACCTCTACTGAAATCATATTTGAAGTTGTCCTTAATTACTTTTTTGGAACAGTTGGTAAATGTTTCAGAGACAGGTTTTGTATCGGTATAAGGAAAATTTTCTAATATTTACTAGTTTCTCAATTGCTAAATATTCCCACATACAGACTGGATAATTGTGATAACGATAATTTGCATTTATATTGTGATTTTAGGTTTTCAGAGTACTTTATCTCCATTTGATAGATGAAGAAACTGAGGCAATCAGAGCTAATAAGTATCTGAGGCCATATTTGAATTCAGGTCTTCCTGACTCCAGATACAAAGCTCTATCCCCTGTGATAGAGTATAGGGGATTTCTGCTCAGTTATGAGTTGGCCTAAATGACCTGTGAGGTTCCTTCTAATACTGCAATTCTGTGAGTCCACAACTTTAGGTTAACAGAATATGTTTATAGAAAAAAAATTAAGTATTTCCTAAAAACTTCACAAAGGCAGAACGTAGAAACCTTAAGCTCATGACAAATAACAAGAGTCTTTTTAAAAAGAAACATTTATTAGAAATATAAGAACTAGATATATTTATAAAAATTAGTAGGACAAATGGAAAGTTCAGTACTCACATGATTATTCTTTAAATCATGAATACATCTAAGGTGAACAACTCATATCTCTGTCTCTCATCCAGGTCAGTTATCTAAAGAAGTGGCAATGGAATGCAGATTATTCTTCTTGGAGTTTCCCACATTTCCATTACTTCACTAAGGTGCCAGTCAATTGAGAATCACTTGGATGAAACCTAGAAAGAATCTCTATAAATTATGGAATCTTTGATGAGAAACTAAAGAATTTGCGGTTTTTCTTAGCGCTTCTGATAAGTTTTTTCAAAAGTAGGTTATGAAAGATGAAAATCTGGCTGGAAAGGTACAGGTAAGAAGGAATTTGCCTTGGGGTTTGGGTTTGGGGCTCGGGAAGAGCTATTAAGTAATAATAATAATAGCTCATGGGGGTCGCCGTGCTGAGCACTTTACAAACATTACCTCCTTGGATCCTCCTGACCTCCCTGTGAAGGGAGTGCTGTTATTATTCCTATTTGAAAGATGAGAAAACTGAAGCAAATACCCGGTGCTATGGACTCAAGATGGGGTCAAAGCTCCATCCCAGACTCTAACACTTCTTAGAACAAAGACCACGGGGAATTGGCAAGAGTTGCCGTAACTACTGTGG
The DNA here is from genome assembly GCA_028646575.1 of Pseudocheirus occidentalis. NCBI lineage: Eukaryota > Metazoa > Chordata > Mammalia > Diprotodontia > Pseudocheiridae > Pseudocheirus > Pseudocheirus occidentalis. Next base: position 81,604,545 of record CM053595.1, read on the forward strand.
GTTTCACTGAGTCTTCTTGGCACACTGGCACTTACTTGCATCCTTTTACATGATGCCAGGTGTTTGTCAAGTGTCCTCCAGAAATCTAGAATGATGCCATCAAAACATCGTTATGTGCACATTAGATTGCATACTCCTTGAGGAGAGGGGAGTCTTTTACCTCTTTTTGTATCCCCAGAGCTTGGCACGATGCCTGGAACATGGTCGGTACTTACTGTTTATTGATTAATTGATTGATATATTCATAGGACCTCCTCTCAATATCTAGGGTCACAGTCATTTATTTGTGAAAACAACATATTCTTTGGGTTCCCTGGTGCTTTACAAACTTTCCCATATAAAGACTATCTGGGTCTTTTCCTCTTCCACAGTATTGTTTTAGTTCACATTCTAGGACAAGGCATCTGCCAGTGTGTTTTTAAAATTTATGGAATCTGTGATCTCGTTGGTAGATGGAACTCTCAATGAGGAAACCTCAGTAACTGCTTATAATTTAGGGTCTTAGAGAATTACTTGGGACACTGAGAGATTAAATGACTCACCATCCAGGGCCACACAGCCTGCAGGACTTGAACCCAAGTCTGCATACTCTGCCTATTATACCATGCTTCCTCTTGCATTTATTAACAGAGGGAAAAAATTTATAGAACAAGAATAGCTCACCGTGTGTCATGCCTTGAAAAAAGACACGCTTTTTTGGAATACATTTTCCCCCCAAAGGATTTCCACAGGCAACTTTCAAAAGGAGATCTCCAACCTTTCATCAGCTATATGAAAAAAAGTTCTCCAAGTTATTAAAAAAGAAATGCAAATTAAAGCAACTCTGAGCAATGATAATGAAAAAGAAAAGAAAATGAGCATTGTTAGAAAGGTGATGGAAAAACAAGTACATACATGCTCTATTGGTGGAACTGTGAATTGCATGACCCCTTCTGGAAAGCAATTTGGAACAATGTCCCCAAAGTCATTGAACTGTGCATAGCCTTTGACCCAGCAACACTACTGCTAGGCCTATACCCTGTGAAATCAAAGAATGAGGAAGAGGACTCATATATGTAAACATATTTATGGCAGCTCTTTTTCCAGTGGCAAAGAACTGGAAACTAATGATGATGATGATGATGATGATCTTTTTTCTAGAGAATTGATGATGAAGAATACGATTGGCTTCCTGGAAGAGAGGAAATAGACTAAAGATGCAAAATGAGACATTCATTTTTGGATATGACCAAAGTAAGTATCTTTTTTCCCCTTTGACTATGCATATTTGTTATAATGGTCTTCTTTTTTTCTTTCTATTAGAGCAGTGGTTCTCAACCTTCCTAATGCTGCGACCCTTTAATACTCGTATGTGGGCATATCTGCATGTGGGCAGACCCACCTGGAGATGGATAGAGGAGGAGTGTCTCGGTTCCTAAGACCATTGGAAATAATGTGTTTTCTGATGGTCTTAGGCGACCCCTGTGACCTCTGTGAAAGGGTTGTTCGACCCTAAAAGGGGTTGCAACCCACAGGTTAAGAAATTCTGCATTAGAGGAAGGGAGAAGGGAGAGAAAATAAATGCTTCTTAATGGAAAAACTGAAACACTACTTATATAAAAATAAATTCAAACACCTTTATGGTAACCCCCACCAATGAGTGCTATGCCTTTTTCCAGGTGATGCTGTCATATTTCTTGTGCCATTATTTTTTTATGTCTTTTTAAACTTTTTTTAGTTTATTTATTTTTAGTTTTCAACATTCACTTCCATAAGTTTAAAATTTTCTTCCCCTCCCTTACCTGCCATCTTGATTACCAATAACTTCCTGCACCTAATTATTTTGTCTCTTTCTGCAAGTGTTAAACAACATAATTAGTAGTGAACAGATAGTTGAATAGGTTAGGGTTTTACCCACCAGCAGCTATACATAGTTTGCAAAGCTTGTGAACTTTCATTTTCAGTTTTAGGAGGAAAACCCCTGTCTTCTGTAATGTTTTTGTGCTGGTGCCACCTTAATGGTGATACCTGATGTATAATTCTCTACCAAAAATATCCATATAGGATTGAGATGGGACAGCTGTGTGATAGTTATAAATTCCACTCGAATCGGACAGTCTCATAACAGACTAGCCCTATCCCCACAATTTTTTTTCTTTCCAGGATCACCCCATATTTAGCCACAGCATTCGATGGGGATGGATTGTTTATCTCCTGGCCAGGCTATTCCCTAATATCCTCATGTCTATCAGCACTTGAAGTCATCAAATGCTCCCCATCCTGGGACCCCAAAGCAGCTTTGCTATGAGCATGAGTATTTTTTCCAGTGTATTACATTACTTCTTCATGAGGTTGGATAATATATCTAATAGCCCACTATATCCACAAGTGGGAGGAGTAGAGGTAGAGTCAGAGATTCAACAGAAACCCCAGAAAGCAGGCAGAGGTAGGAAACTAGAAAAAGGAGTCAGGGTACCTGGAGGGCACTTGGAAATACCAGTCACCTGGGCTATAGAGGCATGCTACAGAGCATGAGTATGAGTATGGCCAAGAACCTTTTCTATTTCCCCTGACCTAAGGTTCCCTTTGGAATTTTTTGAGGGTCTGACCCTTTTAGCCAAGAATTCTGGCCTCATTTCTGACTTATTTTATTCTCCTGTTTTCTTTCCTTCCCTTGTGTTTTTGGGTTTAGCCTGCAGTGTTGATTGGAGGTATCACAATGAAAACAAACATGGCATCTGCTCAAATGCCTTGATAGCCCAGGTGACTGGTATTTTCAAGTGGCCTCCAGGTACCCTGACTCCTTTTTCTAGTTTCCTACCTCTGCCTGCTTTCTGGGGTTTCTGTTGCATCTCTGACTCTACCTCCCCTTGTTGATATAGTGGGCTATTAGATATATTATCCAACCTCATGAAGAAGTAATGTAATACAATGGAAAAACTACCAGATTTGCACTCTGAGGACCTGTGTTCCAACCCCAGCTCTAATCATGACTATCTGTGTAATGCTGGGTAAATCACTAATGTTTCTTGGGCTCAATTCTACATCCATAAAATGAGGTATTTGGACTAGATGGCTTATAAGGTCCCTTCCAGCTTTAGAGCTACGCTACTATATTGTTGTTGTTTGTTCAGTCACTTTCCAGTAGTTTGGGACTCTTTCTGACCAGATTTGGGGTTTTCTCAGCAAAGATACTGGAGTGCTTTGCCATTTCCTTCTCCAGTATATTTTATAGATAAGGAAACTAAGGCAAACAGGGTTAAGTGGCTTAAGAGGAGTGATATAGTATAATATTCTGCTAACTGAGCATATCATTTAAATCTTTACTGAAAATCTCAGTCAGCATTGTCTTCTTCCATCTCAGGGCAGTTTATGGGAACCAAATCCCACGGATATAACTGATGACCAGTTACTGCCCTGCTTTGAACCAAAGACCAATGCTGTAATATCTTTCTTTCTTTATATATAAAAACAATCACAAGGAGCTCACCTTTGAAACCGATCATTTCCCAACCAAAGGCTAAGCTTATCCTTCGGGGGTATTGTCCAGTATTATTGAATCTAGCAGGACCCTCCACTCCCAGCTACACAGTGATAAAGGTCAATTCACATTCACCAAGTGTCTCCCTGTTCCAGAAACATGGATGTGGAAATTATTGTGGACTGGGGGAAAAATAGCAAGAGTGAAGATGTGACCATTACAATTATCTGCATGGATTGTTTCTGCTGACACGGATCATTGCCAAGTGTAAATTCTGTGGTTGCTTCTTCATTCTGCCTCCTGCATTATCTTTTCTAAGGTGACTGGGAGATCATAGGCTCATAGGATTTAGATCTGGAAGGAAACCTTCGGGGATGGGGGGGGAGGTAGATAGAAGAGTGGTTAGAGAGCCAGACTCAGAGTCAGGAAGATTGGGGTTCAGATCTAGCCTATGACACTTACTAAGCAAGTAACCTCTGTTGGCCTCAGTTTGGGGGCAGCTAGGTGGCGCAGTGTACATAGCACTGGGATAGAACCAGAAAGACTGGTTTTATGAATTCAAATCTGGCCTCAGATGTTTACTAGCTGTGTGATCCTGGGCAAATCACTCAACTCCAATTTGCCTCAGTTTTCTCACCTACAAAATGAGCTGGAGAAGGACATGACAAATCACTCCAGTATCTCTGCCAAGATAACCCCAAAGGGGGTCACAGAGAGTCAGACATGACTGAAAAACAACCACAAAATTGTGTTTCAGTACAACTGGTTTCCTTTTTAACCGTATGTATTTATGCATTTAAAAACATTGTTCTGAGGAGGAGTCTATAGGCTTCACCAGGAGTAAAGGGGTCCACGGCACAAAAAAAGGTTAAGAATTCCTGTGTTAGAGGGTATCTCACCCTCTGCCCCTCACAATTTCCTTAAAAGAGATCATAAAAGAGAAAAGCTTAGTGAGAGTCACTATACCCAGCCACCTCCTCTCTGAGGGGGGCACCAGCGTCTCAAATCATCCTGGGCATAGTACTGCGATACCTGGCCATTCCCATCCCACACACATGTGTCCCTGAAGGCCGGCCAGACATTCTGCTGCTGCCCTGACGTTCCCTTGTTGAGGCGAAGATTTGACAAAATATTTGTTTTGCTCAGTTTTTCCTTACCCAAGGCTTGTCCCCTACTGAGTAGTAGTAGTAGTAATAGTATGTATTCATATAGAGTTTACTATATGCCAGACATTATTCTAAGCCCTTTATAGTTGTCCATTTGATCCCCACAACAATCCTGTGAGGTAGCTGTTATTATTATTTTCACTTTACAGAGGAAGAAACTGAGGCAGATGATTATGTGATTTGCCCAAAGTCACGCAGCTAGTAGTAAGTGTCTGAGGTGGGAGTTGAACTCAGTTCTTTTTGACTCTAGACCTGAATGATCAATCAGATCTTCTCTCAGTCATGATTCCATCATTCACCTCATCTTTCTGCCAACATTAGGCTTGCTGAAAGCCCTTACGGTTATCAAAACACTGACCCTAAAATGATCCTTTTGCCCTGAACTAATCAATCATAGATAAATAATATCTGAACCAAAGGGATAAGAAGTCTTATGTTTGTATTGTTCTTTCAAAGTGTTTCAAAGCACTTTCACATCCATCATCTCATTTGGTCCTCACAACATTTCTATGAGGATTTTTATTTGCATTTTGCATCTTGGGGAAATTGACCTCAAAAAAGGTTAAATGACTTGACCAATATAATTTATTTAGTGGAGTCAGGATTTGAACCCAGGATTTTCCAATCAGCATTCTCTGTACTTCCTAAAATATTTGAATGTTAGACCTAGAAGGGACCTTAGAAATCATCTTGTTAATCCTCTCTTTAATAGATAAGAAATTGGAGGCCTAGGCAGAGGAATTGACCTGTCTGAGCTTATATGGATAGTTAGCAATAGGGCAGAGAACAGAATTGTAGTCTCACACCTTAGAGAGCCAAACAACTCAACAGTTATTGAGTATCTTCTGTATGTAAAGTAAGCTATCTCTATTATTGCACTAGGTGATAGCTCATCAAGATTAACTGGCAGTCTTTTGTTCCAGTCCAGCCTGGCTTCTCCATTTCATTACCTACCCACAGAGGGAAGGAAAGGCTATTTTGTGTTGGGCATGTGTGTTTGCTGTCTCCTAAACTAGACTGTAATGTCCATGAGAACAGGATTTAAGATCAGCAGCCCCTCAACCTAGCATAGTGTTTGCATATAGTAGGCACTCAGTAAATACTGATATTAATGATTCCTTTTCTGCCTTCATCCCTTTTCTCACCCTGTCCCTATTTATGGAATTTCATCACTCCTCCACTCATATCATCTGTTTCTATTAAAATTCTTCTTCCTTTTTTTCACAGCCCAATTCAGTTACCACATCTGCCTCCCCAAAGACTTCCTTGATCCCCATAGCAAGAAGTGTTTTTCCTTCTTCAAATACCTCAAAGCACTCTTTTACAATCAACACAGCCTGTCTTGTAGGATGGCTATTTATGTATGGCCTTCTCTGCCTCCCCCTGCCCATCTCCACTAGACTCAATTCTTTGAGGTCAGGATTATTATTCCATCTCTATCATTGGCAAGTAGGTGTTATTGTAGAGATAGGGTGCTGGACCTGGAGTCAGGAAAACCTGACTGCAAATCTGGCCTGAGACACCTAAAATTATAGCACCGGCCTCACGAGGTTATTGTGTGGATCAAAATATGAGATAATATTTGTGAAGTGCATAATGTAGTGTTTGGTGCATAGTAGACACAACAGCAATGCTCATTCTCTTTCTATCCCTATATTAGTGCTGAATACCAGGATACACATAGCAGGCGCTAAAGAAGTATTTGTTGAAATCTCAGTCCTGGAAAACTGATAGACAACATGCCTTCTTCCTCTCATTAGAGAAAAGGCCTTTGCAGACATTACCTATGGTATTCAATGATTTGATTGATTCAAATGTTTGCTTTTGTCACAAGGAAAGGTGAAGAGTATGTTAAGGGGGAAATTACTAGTATATAAACTAGCAGCAATGACAGAACCACTTTTAAAAAGTAAATAGTGGTTGAATTGAAAATAATGGTAGCAGATGATACCTGCATATTTTCTGAAGAAGTATTTTGTTCATGATTCCTGAGCTTGAATCCAGGTTCTGTTATTTACTATGTCACCTCTGGCAAGTTCCTTCACCTGCAGGGTCTTGGTTTCCTCTTCTATAAAATGAGGGAGTTGGACTATAATAACCTTTAAAATCCCTCCCAACTCTGGTTCTATGAATTTATGACTGCCACGATGTGGACTTTTCATCGATTCTTTAATGTTTAGGTGTCTCCTTGTACATTATTATTTTAGGTGGAGGGAGAAGTAGCAAAGAGCACCACTTGACGTCTTAACACCCTTTTCTTTTAACTAGCATGAAGGATATAACTGGGAGTTCCCTACTACCCTTCCCTGATAAGAGGAAGCAGTAACGAAGGAGCTTCATCCCAGACAAAAAGTGGGAGTCTTTTACCTGAGACAGGCTATTGGACTCTGGACCTGGACTGAAGAGCCGCATTAATCCTAGAACCTATGCTATGCAAACAAAGCATCTGTCTCAATGTTTGGTTGAACTTGATTTAGAAAAGAATAATTCGATATTATGTATTAAACTCTTCTCATATTGTACTTCAATTATATTACTTTCTTTCACCTTAGTGGAGTTTGTAAAATTAAGAATAATAAATCTTCATTCCACTTGTGTGTTTGCTTTGGTCAAAAATTTTTCTACATGTTATGCTGGATGTTAAAAAAGGTCAGTGTGTATCTTGTAGTTAGTGGTTAGAAAAGGATTGACTATAGACTCCAAGAGATAACTAGGGCAGCTGGAGAAGGAAAGCTGGAGTGCAAGACCAGAGCTTTGATTGCCCCCTATTTCTCTTGAAGAAATTCCATGGCTGATTCCACTGGAACTTTTCTTCAATCAATTATTCCCTTAAATTGCACTACTTTAGCCCAACCAGGGACTACTTCTGACCTGTGATGCTTCCATTTCTTGTTACTGAAGAGCAAATCAAAGACTGGGGAAGAATATATCTAGTCTGGAAGGATTCCAGGAGTTCTGCTCAGGGCCAGGAGGATGGTACTGGAGGGAAGGTGGGTAATTTTAGTGATTTAAATGTTTTCTACACCTTTTACCCTCATAAGTGGATTAAGACCTAGAAAAGAACTACAGTTGGCCCAGTAAGGGGGCTAGTAGAAGAGAGTTGGCGGTGCAGTGTGCTTATGTACAAAGCCTCCCATTTCTAGAATCCTTGTTTAAATCTTTTCTGATTGGGCACCTGAGTCTGCCAAGTGCTCTTGAATAGCCCATACCTTATTCATGCTCTTACCTGATTCTGAGAGAAGGTCTTTCTTTGAACAGTTATAGACTTATTCTATTGCATTTCCTTTGTGTCCTTGAGTGACTATAGGGCTTCTGGATCCACAGCCAGGAGAAGAGGCTCATTACCTTTCTTGAGACTGGCTGATTGGTAGCCAGGGACTGGGGAGGGTAGGCAAGGCAAAGTTGGGCTAGTCCCAGCCTTAGAAACAAGTGAGGAGGTGACTGTAGCTATTAGGCATGAGGCCCAACTATGACCTCATTCTTCTGCAGAAATTCTAGGACCTTTACTCCCACCAGGGACTCCCTTACTTTTGCCCTCAGGGCCAGGTGAGTGACAAGTACCTGCCTGTTTCTCCTAGGGAACTTAGCTTCCCTTCAACCTTTCTTTCTCTCTCAGGGAGACCTGACCTTCCCTCAGACTTCTGCCTTTGGGGAACATGGATAAATGCCAAAAACCACCAAGATGAAGCCCCAGAATAAAAAAATGGACATATAGTAGAGTCCAAGGAGAAAAACTAGAAGCTACAACTATATAGGAATCAATCACTCCAGCATCAATTGAACTCCATTTGTGTGCTTAGAATTAGGCTCAGGACTGTAAGGGATAGAGAACAATAACAACTTACTTTTCTGTAGGGCTTAATGGGTCTGATCACAACAGTTTTTGAGGAAGACACTTATTAAAAAGATGAAGAAACTAAGCTCAAAAAAGTTTAAGTCACTTGCCCATGGTCACACAACTAGTAAGCAACAGAGATGGGATTTGAATCCAGGATCTCCTGACTCCAAGTCTAATTAATTTTTCCATCGCATATGTTACCTTGTCTATGAAAAAGAAGTAATTTCTTCCCTTAAGGAATTTATAGTTTAGTTAAGGAGACAAACTATACAAACATAAAACAACCAGAGTATAATAAATCCTAGCATATAATTATGTGTTAAATTAGGATCAGACAATAAAAGAATAGTTTAGAATATGTTTTATTGTAGTTTAGTCCTTTTCAAGTCATGTTCAGCTCTTTGTGACCCCTTTTTGGCATTTTCTTGGCAGAGGTATTCGTTTGCCATTTCCTTCTCTAACGAATTTTATGGATGAGGAAACTGTAAACAGAGTTAAGTGACTTACCTAGGGTCACACAGCTAAGCAACATCTGAGGCTGGATTTGAACTTAGGTTTTCCTGATTTAGGGTCTGGCTCTCTATCCACTTCACCACCTAGAATCCCAAAGGAGTATTGGTTGTTTTAAGAGGGAGTGGATTCCTTTATCACTTAGAGGTCTATAAGGAGAAGCTAGATGACTCTCTGCTGGTGATGTTTAGAGTGTATTGCTGTTCAGATCATATCTAAGCACCCTTCAGATTATGAGATTAAGTGGGGTTTTGGAGAAGAGGGCTGGATCATGAGGAAAAGACTTTATAAAGAAGCAGTATAGCATAAAGTCCAGTACTGTGCTAGGGAGTTTGAGTACTTGGGCTACAGTTGTGATTCTGCTGCTTACTAGCTATGTGACTTTGGGCAAAGCAATCGAATTCTCTAAGTTTTAGTTTCCATATTTGTCTACCCAATACAAGACCAGAAACATGAAAGTATGTTATAGTTTCTAAAGTGTTATACCAAGTAAGAATCTGAAAGTACTTAAATTGAATGAAGGTACTTAAATTGAACACTTTCTATGCAACCTTGATCAGTACCCTTTAACCTTTTGGGGACTCAGTTTTTCCATACTTAAAATGAAGAAGTTGCCTCAGATAATGTCTGAGGACCCTTCCAGCTTGAGAGCTATGATACTGCATGGTCTTGATATTCAAACTCAAACGAGGTAAAGAAGAGAAAGACAATTAAAAATGAATATCACTAACAAATAGTAAAGTGAAGATACTGAATGAAATATCAACAGACCACAGTAATGTATCTTTAAAAATATTCGTTATCACCAGGTTGGAATTATATCAGGAATGCAGGAATAATTAAGCTTTAGGAAAATTTTAAACTTGGAATACATGGAGCTTACCTTAATTTGAGAAATTAGATCTAAAATCAAAGGCTAGCATTATTTGTGATGGAGATACACTAAAAGTCTTTCCAGTGAGGTAGATAAGGGGTAAAATAAGGCTATCTACAACCAAATTAAGAATCATGCCTAAGTAGCATCATGTAAACCTCTCCAGGTTTTAAACACAAATTAAAACATCTCTGAGGTTCATTTAACATTCATAAGATTGATGATATGACAAAAAGATACAAATGGAAAATTTTTGAGGGGTTATGGGAAGATGGGCTATACTAATACAATATTTCCAAAGCTATGAACTGGTCTAACCATTCTGCAAAATAATTTAAAATTCCATTAAAAAAGGCACTTAAGTGTATGTACCTTTTGACTCAGTGATGTCACTACCACAACATAGCTCAAAGATGTCAAAAAAGAAGAAAAAGTAAAAATATTTACAAAAATATTTATAGCAGTACTTTTTTCTGAATAATTAATCATTTTATTAATAATGAAAAGAGGTAAATGGCACTCTTGAACACCAAAGATCCCTCATGGTCTTGGATTCACAGTTTACTTGCCTTTGGAAGATTCTGAGTGAGCAATCAACTCTGATTGGCTAGCAATTAATGAGAAAAAGAATATTATAGTGATAGGTGGGTTATATTCTAACAAAAGTCTTGAAATATGTGACACTGATCAAGCATATGGTAGTATTTTTGTAGCAACAAAGAAATAAAAGGAAAATGAATGCTTATTAATTGAGGAATGGTTGAATGAATTGTAGCATATGAATGAAAAGGAACATTACTATGCCATGAAAAATGATGAATATTAAAAATTCAGAGAAATTTAAGAAGACTTATATGAACTATTTCAGATTATAGCAAGTAGAAGGTAACAAGAAAATAAATCTAAGGCATAGAGCCCTGGACTTGGAATCAAGAAGATTTGAATTTAAATCCTACCTCAGACACTTAGCATCTAAACCTAGGCAAGTCATTTAACTTTGATCAGCCTCAATTTCCTTGTCTATAAAATGGGAATAATATAGAACCTACCTCATAGGATTGTTGTGAGGACTCAATAAGAAAATATAAGTAAAGCATTTACAAACCTGATAACATTATATAAAGTTAGTAGTAGTAGTAGTAGCAAGTAGGACTGAAGGTCAGTTTACACAGTGACCAATAATGTAGAGAAAAACAAATCAAGACTTTAAAATTCTGATCAATTTAGTGTCTGGTGGCAACTTCAGAGTTGGTTAAGCCAAGTCTCCTGTCTTTTGGCACAGCAGAAGGACTATATAAATTATAAACATAGGCATATGTTTTCAGGAATGGCCAATGTAATTTATTTTGCTTAATTGCATTTATGTATTACAGGGTTTTACTGTGCACGTATGAGGAAGACTTAGTCCTTGGGAAGGATTAGTGATGTTAAAAAAGAAATAATCATTAAGAAGATAAAAGAAAAGGAAATTTATACATATATACACACATTTGCATACATTCATACATATATATGGTTTGCCATTTCTTTGTCCAGCTCATTTTACAGATGAGGAAACTGGAGCAAACTGGGTTAAGTGAGTTGCCCAGGCTCGCACAGCTGTGGTTGGATTTGAGCTCAGGTCTTCCTGACTCCAGGCTTAGAGCATTATGCATTGTCCAATGTATCTATGTATGTATGTATGTATGTGTGTGTGTGTGTACACGTGTACACACATAATGTGCACACACATTATAATATTTGGGGAAATCTTGCTGAATAGTCATCTCTTTGTAAATAAATGCATTTTGAAGATGATAATTAATAAAATGATGATTAATCATTTTAATTGATTTAACTTAAATAACATGATAATAAAATGATGATTAATAAAAAAGTAAAAATAAACAAAAGTATATTGACCAGAACAAGGGAAATGATAGATAGCTTCCTTACCATATGCTTTGGTAGGACAAGTGAAGCTTCTTGAACAGCCCCATTTTAGGGAGTCCCATTTTAGAGAGCATAGCCTCCCTAGGCAGGCTGGAACACACTATGACAAGAGGGCTACTGGGTTGGAGAGTAGACTTACAACCATCCTATAGGAATCTCACTTAAAAGAACTGCATGCATTTAGCCTGGAGAAGAAAAGATTCAGAATTGATCATTTTTACTCCCCCATATATTTGAAGTGTCTTTTAGCACTCTCTTTTGCCCTGAGAGATAAACTAGGATCAATTCAGATGGAAACTATAAACACGGATTTTGACTCAGAGTAATGAGAAACTTCCAAATTAGGGTTGTCTAGAAGTATAATGGGTTGTCTCATAAGGTAGTGAGTTCTCTATCATTTGGGGGCATTCAAGCAGAGGTTGGATCACCAATGGGAATTTCTTGCTTTTTTTTTTGGAGGGCAATTGGGGTTAACTGACTTGCCCAAAGTTAGATGTTAAGTGTTAAGTGTCGGAGGTCAAATTTTAACTGAGGTCCTCCTGACTCCAGGGCCAGTGCTCTATTTACTGTGCCACCTAGCCGCCCCACCAATGGGAATTTTGTAGACAGGTTCCTATTCAGTCACAGGTTGAACTTTTTTGGGGCCATGGACCCATTTGGCAGTCTGGTGAATCCCTTTCTGAGAATAATGCTTTTAAATGCATAATATAAAATACAAATGATCACAAATAAAAGCAATCATATTGAAAAAAGTTCATAGAACCGCCAGGTTAAGAATCCCTGAATTAAGTACATTCTTAACTTACTTCCAACTCTGATATTCTGTGTTTCTAGAGCAAGAAGAGACCATGGTTTGATTAAATAATAAAGAGTTGTAGCTAGTGCAGCCAGTAAGAAACTTCCTCCAGATAGGTTACCTAATGAAGGCAAAGGCACAGTATCTTTGAGAGGGGCCCTCAGACAGTACATAAGAGCTACACTGTAAGGGCTGATCAGAGCGAGATTGCAGGGATCTCTGCTGGTGCTGAGGTAGATTCTCTTGCTTTGCTTTTGCTTGGATCTGGGCTGCAGTCCTGGGTAGTGGTCCTGGGGTGAGGAGGAGTCCTGGCATGGCGGAGCTTGTAGTTGTGGTGGTGAAGGAATCCTCTTCACAATTCCAAGGCAGAAAAGAGTGCTTGTGGTCACTCATGGACCAGAACACAGACCATGAGAGGAATAAACACCTCTCTTTTGATCACGCAACCTTGGAAAATCTGAAAATTTACAGGTGCCTAGAAATATCTTTGAAAACAGCTGCAAAAAACCCCTGAAGTTTAGGACAGTGGACTCTCCATTCTGGAAGCAAAGTCCTACCTTAACAAAGAGCTAAAAAGTCAAGTAATTGGCTGGGAAAATGAGCAAATAATGAGAAAAAATCAGGCTATAAGAGCCACACAGCCTAATACTCTAGGTCTTCTTGGACCTGAAGTAACCTCTGAGAATGTCTTCACAGGGAAACAGGAAGACAAAGAAAGTTGCTCTCACTGTATATTCCTGTACTATTGCTTGAACTACATCTTATCTCAACAAAGTAACTGTCCATTTGTCTACCTAGGCTTTGAGTATTTATGTAAGTTAGGATCCCTGCCTAGAACATTCATATTAGAGCAGAATTTGGATTTTTGTTGGGGTAAGAGAGAAATAAATCAGGTACAAAGGATGAGCTTGATTGTGGGTGGCTCTGAATTCCAGGCTGATGCACACAGCTTTGAGCCAAGAGGCAATTTAAGGCCATTGTAGTATGTCAATTGATAAATATTTATTAAATCCCTATTATGTGTCAAGCACTGTGCTAAGCACAGGGTAAACAAAGAAAGGTAAAAGACAGTACCTCTTCTTGAAGAGCTTACAATTTAATGGGGGAGATAATGAGCCAACAGCTATATACCAGCAGCCTAAATACAGGATAAATTGGAAATAATGAACAGAGGGAAGGGACTAAGATTAAGAAGTATTGACTTACGGTAGAAAGTGGACTTCAACTGAGATTTGAAGAAAGTCAGGGAAGGCAGAACATTAATATGAGGAAGGAGGTAATTTTATGTGCAGAGGACAGCCAGAGTCAGGAGATTGAGTGTCTCGTTTGAAGAACAGTAAGGAAGCCAATGTTACTGCTTTAAAGAGTACATGGGAAATGGAAGGTCTAAAGAAACTGGAAATATTTCGGGTGGAGTGGGGGAAGAAGGAAGGTTATGAAGTGCTTTGAATACCAGAGAATTTTATATTTTAAATGAGGTGATAGGGAGCCACTGATTAAGTACAGGAGGTGACACGGTAAAACCTGCCTTTTAGAAAGATTATTTTGATAGCTAAGTGGGGAGAAATTTGTGGCAGGTAGATCAAGCAGCAGGCTATTGTAATAGTCCAAGTATGAGGGGATGCAGGTCTGTACCAGAGTGTTGGCAGGGGCAGAGAAGAAAGGGACTATAGGAAAGAGATATCACACAGGCAAAACTGAAAGATCTCTGCAACAGATTGCATATGGGGTGGGGTTGAGAAAGTGAAGAGCCAGGGATGCCTCCTTGGTTGTGAACTTCAGTGATGGAGGTGCCTTCAATAGTAATAGGCATGTCTGGAAGAGGGGTGGGTTTGGTGAAAAAAGATAATGAGTTCAGTTTTGGGTATGTTGAGTTTCAGACGTCTACTGGACATCTGGTTTGATATATCCAATAAGGTGTTAGAAGTATGAGACTGTAGGTCAGGAGAGAAGTTTGAGAATCATCAGTATATAGATGATAATTAAATCCATGGGAGTTGATGAGATCAACAAGTGAAATAGTATAGGCTGAGAAGAAAGAGGACCCAGGACACCTACATAATTAATATTTTTATTTAGAAAAATTGGTCTGGTAGTAATATGCAAGGTATTTGGAAGAGGAGCCTGCAGGTGAAGAAACTAGTTCTAAGGCTTCTGCATTAATACAGATGTGAAATCATAAGGGCTTAGCCTAGGGGTGATTATGAGAATGAAAGATAAAAACTGGATGTGAGAAATACTGATATAAGAATCAACAGAACTTGGTGGCTGGTTGACTATTAAAATGAGACAAGGTGAGAGGAAAGTCTAACATAACTCCTGGAGTTTGAGCTGGAGAAAGTATCCATTCTCCTACTTTGTTGTAACAGAAGAACATCTCAATGGAAAGGTCCTAGAGGCATTTGGAAAAACAGATGGTTGGGTAAAAGATCAAGAAGATTTAGTATTAGAAATCATAAGTATTTAAATGAATTGAAGAAATATGATAGTTGGTAAGATCTCTGAGAGACAGGAAAATAGTGAATGCATAAATTAAAATAAATTAATGGAAAAATCATTTATTATGTGTTAAGTGCTAGAGCACAAATAGAAAAGCAAAGATAGCACCTACCATCAAGAAGCTTACAGTATAATAGGGGATGAGAGTGATTTCCAGGAAAGGATATTTTGGTTTGGGAAGGTATGGGAGGGGAAGTGAAGCCAGGATGGCAGAGTAAAAGGACAAACTTGGGGTGGGCTCCAGCTCCAACCATTTCTAATACCTGTAAAATTACTGTAAACAAATTTTAAAGCTACAGAACCAACAAAGTGACAGAGACAAACAAATCTCCTACTGAATGCAGTCTGGCAGACCATCAGGAAAGGTCTATTGCAGCACATTGGGGGCCAAGTGTAGTCCCCTGTGAGCTGCAGGTTCCAGCCCCAGGGCAATGGAGGGGAAGAGCAGGAAGGAAAAAGGGAATAGGTCAACCTTACTCTCATTGAATTTGGCTTAAGAGGGGAATAACATACACATTCAATTGGCTATCTTACCCTACAGGAAAGCAGGGGGAAGGGGACAAGAGGGGGTATGATACAAGGGAGAGCAGATTGGGGGAGAACGTAGTTAGAAACAAACACTTTTGAAAAGGGACAGGGTCAAAGTAGAAAACAGAATAAGTCAGAGGTGGGATAGGATGGAGGGAAATATAGTTAGTCTTTCCCAATATAACTACTATGGAAATGTTTTTTGCAACTACACATGTACAACTGATGTTGTCCATATTTGTCTCCCCAGTGGGGGTGAGTAAGGAGGGAAGGAGGAAAAGAATCAGGAACTTGAAGTTTCAAAAACTAATGTTAAAAAAATGTGGGTTTTTTGCATGCAACTTGGAAATAAGATATACAGGCACTGGGGTGCAAAAATCCATCTTGCCCTACTAGAAAGCTGGAGGGGGGGAATTGGGGCAGATATAAGAGAAAACAGATTAGGGGAAGGGGTATTCAGTAGGCTCACTGTTTTGGGGTAGGGTAGGGGAAAGATGGGGAGAAAAATTTGTAACTCGAAATCTTGTAGAAATGAATGTTGAACACTAAAAATAAATAAAGAAATTGGGGAAAAAAAGGAAAGGTATGGGAATGGTGAGTGTGGTCATAGGGGAGTATATTGGTACATCCAACATAGCAGCTGGCAAGGAAATGTCTGGGGAATAAAGTGAAGTATGGCTGTAGCTAAGCCTTGATAGAGTGGCTAATTGGAGGAAGTGCAAATTGTGACAGTGGTGCCCTGTCATTCAGGAGTTGCAAAGATGAAAGGGTTAAGTCCTTTGCACCATCGTTTCTCATCAGAATGGCTTGGTGGCTTTGGAGAAATCATCCTGGGGGATAAATCAAAAAAAGCAAAGCAAAGATTGATGCTCTTTAGAGGGGAGAAAAGAGGATCTAGTGAATGGAACAGAAATACAGCATTTGGAGATGCAAGAGGAGATTCAGAAGCATAAAGGGTCACAGAATAAATTAATCAACAAGTACTAATGAAGTGCTTACTTTGTGCAAGGGACTGTAGATATAAGGACTAAATTAAATCCCTGCCCTCAAGGAGCTGACATTCTAATGTATAAGTATATACAAAATATATAGATACAGCAACAATATATGTACATAGATACAACATAAGAACATACAAAGTTTATTTTAAGTATGTAAATGTTGGAGGGGAGGCACTAGAAACTGGCGGGATCAGTAAGAGCCTTAAATAGGCCTTTTAATTAAAGATTAAAGGAAACTAGGGGTTATAAAAAGTGAAGTTAAAGAGAGAGGGAATCTCAGATAAAGAGGACTGTGTGCAAATATGCACAGGCTAGAGAGGGAATGTGAGTAAGAAACAGTAAGAAGACAGTTTGGTCTTTGGGATTCATGTGTAACAAGGCTGGAAATTTGGGTAGAAACTAGGCTGTGAAAGGCTTAAAATGACAGAAGACTTTATATTTGATTCTGGAGTTAATAGGAAGCCCAAGAGATTATTGAGTAGGGAAATAAAATGGTCAGACCTGTGCTTTAGGAAGATCACTTGGATAATTTTGTGGTGAAAGAATTGGCAAGCAGAGGGACTGGAGGCAGAGAGGTCAATTAAGAGGCTGCTGCAATAACCCATGTTAGAAGTGAGTTTAATTATGAATTTAATGCTCAGAAAAAGCATTTATGAATTTAATGATCAGAAAAATCATTTATCCATATAAAGTAGATCAGAAAAAGAGAATATGTAAAATAATGATTCTTTATTATATCTAGCTACATATATACACATATGTATATACATACATATTTACATCTTGCTTTTAAGATATATATGTATATATGATTTGACATGTTACTATATATATCATTTATCTATCTATCTATCTATCTATCTATCTATCTATCTATCTACCTATCTGTCTGTCTATCATCTATCTATGTATCTTGTATACACCCAGGTATTCATTTACATGGCTCTCCAATTGAATATATGCTCCTTTAGGGCAGGAACTAAGTGTTTGAATTGGGGGTGGTGGTGGATGTTTGAGTGGTAAGAGGATGTTGTAGAAGTAGAATTGATAAGACTTGGCAACTGATTGGAGATGGGGGTGAGAGAGAGTGAGAATTAGAAGATGACTCCAAGTTTGCCAGACTCGATGTCTGGAAGGATGGTGGTATTCTCAACCGAAAGAGGGACGTTTAGAACGATGGGTTTTTGGAGAAAAATAATGAGTTCTGTCTTATACATATTGAGTTTTGAAATGCCTATGGATACATCCAGTAGAAATGTCAAATAGAGAGTTGGTGACATGGGGCCAGAGATTATGAGAGAGCCTAGGGCTAGGTAGAAATCTAGACAACAACAGCAACAACTACAGCAATGGTCAGCATTTGTATGGTGCTTTAAGGTATGCAAAATACTTTACAAATATTACAAATATTATTTTATTTTATTCTCAAAGCAACCCTGGGAAGTAAATGCTATATTGTCCTCATTTTACAAATGAGGAAACTAAGGCAGACAGTGGTTAAGTGACTTGCACAGGGCAACATGAACATATAGGTAATAAGCAAACCTATGAGAGATGAGAGAAAGAGTAAAAAGGAAGAAAAGCCTAGGATAGAACATTAAGATCCACCCAAAGTTATGGGGTGGTCTATAGATGACGATTTATGGAAAGGATTTAAGAGTTTTGATAATAAGGACCATATACAAGCATAGCAGAAATATTATAAAGGTCATGGTGGACCAAATACTTGCTCTGGGCACTTGTGTACTGATCCTACAAACATGAGAAAGTCTCTATTATTATCTTCAACTATGGAAGTTCTGCTTATAAAATTCCTCACTCTAGGATTATAGAATTAAAAAGTCTTAATTTTTTAAAAAAAATTATGAGTTTAATGATCAGAAAAAGCCTTTACCCATATAAAGTAGATCAGAAAAAGAGAATATGTAAGATAATGATTCTTTATTATAGCTCTCTACATATATACATATGTATATGCATACATATATACATCTTGCTTTTGAAATATATATTATATATATGATTTGACATGTTTATCTGTCTATCTACCTATCCATCCATCCATCCATCTGTCCATCCGTCCGTCCGTCCATCCATCTGTCTATCTCTCTATCTCTCTATCTCTCTATCTCTCTATCTATCTATCTATCTATCTATCTATCTATCTATCTATCTATCTATCTATCTATCTTGTATATACCCAGGTATTTACATGGCTCTCCAATTGAATATATTCTCCTTTAAGGCAGGAACTAAATACTTGCTGAATGACTGGTACCTTGAGGATATTCACTGCGTTCCCCATTATAGGACTGAGTGCACTAGGGCTGCTTCATGTGATTTGCTTTCTAACTGTCATAGCCCCTGTGTCAGTGCTCCAGCGATGTTTGGCATAGGCCCAGAGGTCTTCAGTGAAGAAATGACTAGAATGTAGCATGAACCTCTTGGAATCTCTTTAACTTAGTTGATGCCCCTGAGGCTATGAAGATGTCCCAGTGGCTGCTTGTTCTTAACCTCCTCAGACTGAAAAATAACAAAGGTGGAGGAATTCAAACCTGACCTAAACAGAAGCCTAATACACCTACCTGAATCCATTCCTGGTCTCCCTCCCCAGACTAACAACCTTTGAGTCTCCTGTGCTCTTAAGTCTGGCCTAACTACCTCTCAGGATCTCTTTGGTTCATTCTATCTCAGGCCTAGCACCCAGACAAGTACAAAGAGGGCCTGGACTCTGTAGTGATGGTAGGAAGTTCATTCTGATGGATGAAATGAGCTAGGTTGGACCCTTACCTAAGTTTTTTGACCCCCTTGGTGAATGCAAGTATGTGAATTGAGGTGGCACTGGTGACAGACGTAATCTCTGCTGGGCACCAACTAAAACCAGAAATGCACATAAGAAACCTGGGTCATTTTCAGGTTCTGTGCAGTCCCCATTGCCAGGTATCCCCAGCTTCCTCCATGACCCCTGAGGCTATAAAAACAACTTAACTCTTCTAATGAGCAGCTACATTGTTAAAAAGTTATTAATAACACATTAGGGCAACCTAGGGAGCTTGGCTGAATGGGACTCCCAATGGTCTATCTCAGTAATGGTGGATAAGCCCAGGGTGGCAACCAGAGTCAGAGATGGGTAAAAGTGCTAATTAACTCAGCCTGGAGAACCATTCCCAAAGAACTCTGCTCAGAAAGCAAGAGGCCATCTCTGGGATTTGTCTCCCTACTGGGAAGTGGTAGTGGAAAGAGGCCAAAGTTAGCAGAAAGTTTGCCCTAAATTCTCAGATCTATTTAACCTCTACCTGCCCAGATCTACCTGACCTAGAATTTTAGTTTCAGAACCCAGGAAAAGCCGGTCAAGGTGGGCTAAGGGATCATGTGAGGGTCAGGTTTGTAGGTAAAGAGGTGAAGACAGAGTATTTTCTCCCTACTCTTTAAACTATAAGATTATTTCTCTAGATTCTTCTCTGATCCACCTGGATCCTGAGATTCATTCACAGTAAGAAAGTCTTTGTGCTCACCCATTCTAACAGTTCTTGGGGAAGGAAACCTTGGCAACTAAAATCGTTCCTGAGACTGGGCTCTCAGGTTCATTTTCCCATCTTTGCCCTTCAGTCACCATGAGCAGCTCAGTTTTTCCAGCCTTCAGTTTCTCTGTTGGATGGAATAGTGGTTTAGCTAGCACCAATCACTTCTCTGGGGGACCAAGTGAGGAATGTGATGACAGGGACAGAAGACAATGCACTAGCCATCTCCAATAAGCTCAGAATTATAATTCCCAATTATTAAACTATGGGAATGTTGAGAAACAGTTCCCTAGTTCAACTCTGTGTCACTTATTAAACTTGACTACTTCATTAGTTTCCTAATTGGAGCCCCCTTCTAAAGTTTCTCACCTCTCTCAACCACCCTTAACACAGCTGTTCAAATGATTTTACTAGAGCCCAAATCTAACCAGTTTTCTCCTCTTTAACTCCAGTATCTTCCTTTTTCTTCCAGGAGCAAATAGAAACTCTGTTTATCACTTAGAAACCTTCATGAATGGCCCCCAATATACTTTCTAGGCTTATTGAACATTCTTCCTCTTTGCACACACTGCAAGTTCAGGCACACTAGCCTTGCTGCTTGTCATTCTGTGACTCTTGTCAATATGTCTTTGTGCTGGCTGCCTCTCTTGTCCAGAATGCACTTCTTCATGGTTTTGGCCTCTCATAATCTCTTTCTTTTTCCCTTTGAGAAATAGCTCAAGTGTCACCTTTTACATGAAGCCTTTTACAGTCTTCTCAATGGCCAGTACTTTTTCTGCTGAATGACATATTTTGTATGTCCAACATATGGACATGTTATTTTTTCTTAGCTAGACTGTAAATTCCTTGAGGGTAAAGACTGCTTTTTCTTTTGTCTTTGTTATTCCCAAGATTTAGCACAGTGCTGACACAAAATTCTTGTTCATTTTTAATTGATTGACATCACACAAAAACAATGTCATGGTTGTTCACAGTTGGGATTGATGAGGATGGGAATTTCTTTTATAGGGACAGTAATTTCATAGAAACGGTTACTTCTGTGACATGGGTATCAAGTGGATTTTGGATTCTTTCATGGAGATGGGTATATTAAAATTGGAACCCCCACTTTGTCTTTATGAGGAATAGTGTTTTATGGGATTGGAGGTCTTGTAGGTTATTATAGAGAACAAGGATCTCTTTTGAAAGAGAAATCTCACAGGAACACGTTTTGTTAATTGGGGCATACCTTTTCCCTTCTAAGTGCAGGCATGCTCAACATTTTGGCTGTTTAGACAATGCTGTAGCTGTGCAGGCCATCCCCAGAAAAGTATTATCTTCTTACTGGGGGAATGTCATCTTTATGTGCATTCTTGTGGTACATAGTTGTCATACCCCCACAGCATTCATAGGGAGTATCACAAGAACAAGATGATCATAATACTATCAAAAGTCTTATTGCACTTTTAAATTTTAATATTTTTAAACAGTGCTAAGATTTTTTGGGACATTCAATCTTTAGAGTGCTGATAGCAACAACCTAAAGTGCTCTTCCTCTTCCTACTGATTGTAGCTCAGGATCTGGCCCACATTTGTGCTCTCCCCCGTACCCCACTTCTCTGTGGAAAATAAGAGCATAGAGGGATACAAGGGGAAATTTAGGCTATTAAAAATAAAAGATATCAATAAAATTAATTTTGTTTAAATAAAAGACTATGGAACATTTGAGAGGTCCCATGCAACTGAAGAAGGGTAAATGACTTCATTTACAAGAAATGGAAAGAAAGAGAATGGAGGCTGGCACTTGTGGGTCTATAAACTTGATTTTGACTCCTGGCAAAAAGCAACAGGTAGGCACACCCAAAGAAAAGAGATACAGATTTTGAAAAGGATATACAAGAAAATAAAAGACAACAAGATTTTTAAAAGAGTAAAAGTGCCAGAAGCATGCATCTTATCCCTATATGTCTTAAATCTGGGGTTCTTCATCTTGGATCTGTAAACTTTCAAAATATATTTAAATAACCATGTTTCAATATAATTTTTCTTTGTAAGCTCATTTATTTTATTTTATGCATCTAAAAACAACCTTCTCAAGGTTAATAAGAATCCATGACTACTCTCTTGGTCTGGTCTTTTAGGTAGTTCTGAATCCATATTAGTACATTTGCCATATAGTCTAAAATCTCTCCACCTTCCCCACAAGGATAGTATGGAAGATTTTGTTAAATGCCTTGCAAAAATTCAGGTATATTTTGTCTATGGCATTCCTCTGATCTATCAGTTTGGAAATCCTATCATTAAAAGGAAATGAAGTTAGCTTGGAATTCCCTCTTGTTCTTTTATATTAGTTTTTATTGCTACTTTTTGTTTTTATGTCCCCTAAATTTCTCCCAATTTCCCTCACCATATATCAAAGAGTGTTTTTAAAGTTTGATGCCCAGCTCATAGGTTTTCACTCCTCCACAATCCTAGCCTCATGCTAAGGAACTGCAACATACATATTGCTATTTCCTCGAACACCCTAATATACTACTTCCTCAATTTACTCATCATGACTTACTCCTTTATCCTATCTCAACTACACATAGAAGGCTTCATAGAGCATCTATGCACAGATCAGGGGTCATACTCTTTTCCATTTCTCACAATTGCCTTATTGCCATTTTCATGAACAATAAAATTCCATTATGTGATCTTAATCTATTATCCCACCTCTCCCTCTGTCTGGCAACCCCAAGCCCTGTTCTTTGACTTTAGTGTGACTTCCAATTCCTCTACCTCTTAATTCTTTGCAAGGCCTTTATCCCTGCACTAACCATGCTCTTCTGTTCCATATCTTGACCCATTGGTGGACCAGTTCAACTCTACATTTCCTCATCTCTCAAGTTCCTCATCTCCTTTTCCTATCACTGATCTTGTCCTGCCATCCCTCAAACTACTCCAGTCCATTTGCTAACTTCACTCCTACTCAAGTGTTGCTGAATAAATCAGGAGAAAAATCATAAAACTGTGCTTAGTCTATTACAGATTTATTATTTATATTTTCAACTGTGTCTTCACTCCACCAAGATAATTTTTATTACTATTCAGTCTTTTTCAGACTCTTCATAACCGCATTTGAGGGTTTCTTGGCAAAAATACTGGAGTAGTTTGCCATTTCCTTCTCCAGCTCATTTTATAGATGAGGAAACTGAGGAAGAGTTTAAGTGACTTGTCCAGGTTCACACAGCTAGAGTCTGTGGCAGTATTTGAACTCATCTTCCTAACTACAGTCTGGATGCTCTATTCACTGTGCCACCTAGCAGCCTCAATTTTTTTTAAACCGCCCTAATCAATTTACTATCTTACTTACCAGAGCAACTTTTCCAAACTTTTTCATGCCTTCTCACATCTCTCATGGTTTCTCTTCTCCTCACCCTCTCGGCAGAGAATCTTCCCCCATATTTCATTGAAAAAAAAATGAGGCTGTTTGTCAAGAGATCTCTTTTTTTCACATTTCACATAACTGAGATGTTCTCCTTTACTTCTGTCTCACATGAAGAGGTCGTCCTTCTCTTTACTCTTCTATATGCATAAATGACCTCCTTCTATTTCCCAATATCTATCCTCTTCCTAACTTTCCTGTCGCTGTCCATGGTCCTGCCATCCTCCCAGTTACCATGGCTTAAGAACTAGAAATCATCCTTGAGGCTTCATTCTCTTTCTCATTCCTCATATACCATTAGTTGCCAGATTCTGTGGATTATACCTTTTGTAATATCTCTCATATACTCCTCTGCTGCGGCCACCACCTAGGTGCAGGCCCTTATCCCTTTGTACATAATTATTGCAATAACCTTCTGGTTGGTCTCCTTGATTCAAGACTCTCCCCACTCCAGTCCATCCTCTGCTCAGCTATCAAAAGGTTTTTTTTTAAGTGTGGGATTTTAGCATGTCATTCCACTCCCCCCATTCAAAAAACTGCAGCGACTACCTAGACTTCCTGGATCAAATATAAAATCCTCTGTTTGGCTTTTAAAGCCCTTCATAACCTGCTCTTTCCTAACATCCCAATCTTTTTGTATCTTATTCTTCTTCATTTACTCTGTGATGCAGTGACAATGATTTGCTCAGTGTCTCCCCCCACCCCTGATAACACTTCATCTTCCAGTTCTTTGCATTTTTACTCCCATGCCTAGAATTCTTTCTCTTCATCTTCCCTGGCTTCCTTCAAGTCTCAGCTCAAATCCGACCTTCTTCAAGAAGCTGTTACTGATTTCCCTTAATGCTTACCCCTTTGTTTTGTGATTACCTCCAATTTGTTCTGTATACATCTTGTTTGTACATATTTAATAGGCATCTATTATTAGGCATATTATTATCATCTGCTAATATTATTTTATTATCATTAACAGGTATTATTATTCTTTGTTAATAAGCATCTACTTTATTTCTAGTCCTTTGCTATCACAAAAAATGCTGCCACAAATATCTTGATGTATATTAGATCTCTGTTCTTATCACTGTTCTTTTTGGGTTATATACCTAGCAGTGTAATCTTAGGGTCAACAAGTATGAATATTTTAGTCAAAATTCCAGATAGCTTTAGAAACTGGTTGTACTGATTAATAGCTCTACCAAGAATGCACTGGTCTGCCTGTCTTCCTATAACCTACAGCATGGATTGTTCCTGTCTTTAATTATCTTCAGTAGGCATTGTTCTTGATGAAAATGTAATGGCTCATAGTGATCACAATTTCCCTTTCTAGATGTTTAAAGTATCTTCTTTTAGGATTATTTTAATAGATCTGTAATCTTACCAGTGTGAATGTTCCCTCTCAGTAATCATGGACCTGTTACTGTCTTTTTTGACTTTGAAATTATGGTCATATCTTCTGATAAGTCCTTCATAGAAGATTTATCTAGAGCACTTTTCTGGGCATTTTAACATTTTGTGAATGCAATGCCTAGGCTGTCCTTTTGTTCTCAATTGCTCTTACAACATCACTTGTCAACCCTTATTCTCAACATTCATTTACATGAACATATGTATTATCCCTTTTCTTGTATTCAAGACAATTGACAAGATGCTACAATCTACCTATTCCCATCATGCACCTCAGAATTAGATTTTTTTTTAGTTATACTCTACACAGACACGTATTTTTATGGAGATACTGGTCAACTTAATTGTTCCAAGATTCTATTTGTTATGGTGAAAGTGGCTTTGCTTATTTTGTTTCCCAGCTGACTGAAGCAGGGTAAAAATGGGTGGGGAGATGTGGGAAGATCTTAAGGTAAAGGAAACCTCTGGAGTTTTGTATAGGAGTGTGCTGGAGCCAACTCCTACTGGCTCAAAATATCTCTCAAATTTTCAGCGTGAGTGTTTACACCTTAAAAATTGGCAGACACTATAAATCAGGGCTTGATTTATTGAGTATTAATTTTCCTTATACTTAAGAAAGTATGACAAAAATGTTAAAATGCACATTAAACTTAAGCTGTGCTTTTCAGAGAGATGGTTGTTAAACATTAACCAGCATATCACTGATTTTCTGCCTCTATGTATCCCCTTTCAGTTGAGGAAGGGACAGCTAGTATACTGAAATAATCAATGAAATCCAGAAGAGGCTTGTAGTGGCTGGGAGTGAAAAGGTCTATAGGAATGGGATTATTTTCTATAAACTTTTGGGATGATCAGTAAAGGGTAAGCTATTCAGAAGGAACAACTTTTTGCTTGTGAAAAGCCTAGATCCCATAGGTCACTGTGCACAATTGTCATCATATTGTGAGTGGGTACTAGGAAGTGAGTGGGGCAGAGAAGAATCAAAAGAAGATTAATTTAAAGAATCTGAGGGAAAACCGACCATCCTTATCCCCCAACTTGACCTTCACATGACCTTTTAGCCCACCTGCCAGGATTTTCCTGGAATTTAAAAGTAGGCTCATGGACCAGATACATTTTGGCAGGTAGGGGCTAAGTGGATTTGAAAACTCAGAGCAAACTTTCTGCTAATCTTGGCCCCATTCCACTATTCCCTCCCAATGGGAACACCCATATCGGAGTTAGCCTCCTGCTACCCAGGCAGAGTTCATTAGAAGTGGTTCTCTAGCCTGAATTAATTAGCTCCCTCTCCACATCTAATTCTGGTTGCTATCCTGGGCCTATCCACCATGATTTAGATAGGCCACTGGGAGTCCCATTCAACCAGGTTCCCTGGGCTGCCCACATGCCTCATTAATAACTTTTTAACAAGATAACTCATTAGGAAAGCTAAGTTGTTTTGCAGCCTCAGGGGTCATGGAGGAAGCTGGGGACAGTAGGCAACAGTTACTGCACAGAACTAGGTTTCTTAGGAGAATCTCTGGTTTTATCTGGTGACCACCAAAATTAACCTCCAACTTGTCCACCATCCTGCAATGCCACTTCAATTTGCACAATCTAACTAGTCATGGAATCAGAAGTCTCATATCAGGGAACTATCTAGTTCTTTTCCTACACTAGGCTGAGTTTCCTACTACTGTCTCCAGGTCCTTTACAGAGCTATTTGTACTAGTTGGGTCCTCTAGGCCCAGGTCAAGATAAATCAAAGGGGACTGGAGAAGTGGGGTTTGGCTAGACTTGTAAACCCAGGAGACTCACTAGCTAGACTGAGGTTAGACTAAGAGGGAGGTGGAGTTAGTCTGGGAAGCAAGGTCAGGAATGAATTCAATTTAGTCCAGTGATTGCAAGTTTGGCCAGATTAGGGCTTCCCTACCTTGGTCATATTCAGTCTGAATAGCTCATGAATGAGAAGTGGTCACTATGACTTTCCACCTGCTCAGCAACTTCCTCTTAGTGTCAGCTGAGTAAAGGAAACTCCATGTAGTTCATGTTGAATTTCAGTCTTGTCTTCATTTGAACCAAGTATGTTCAGTTCTTGGGTTTATATGAAAACACATTCAGCTCTATATTGGATAACACTGCAGATTTTCTCAGGGAGATACAGTATATACAATCATTTACTTAGCAGAGGAAAATATATCTACTTGCAGGAGGGTGAGTTTACTAAGAACAATCAAATCAAACTGTTTGTAGTACAAAAAATATACCCATTATTCTTAATTTAATTAGAAAAGTAAACACAGAGATGCCTTAGATAAGAAGAGGAATTTATTCCCTTTCTCCCAGGAAGAAAGGGGTGCCCCATGAGATGATGTCTTACCCATGTTGATGCATGAGGCCGGGCCAGAAGAGAGAGAGAGCCTAGCCCTGTTCCAAGGTTTAAAAACCTAATGAGGACGTCCCCTCTCCTGGCCAACTGCCCTCTTCTATTGGTGAAAAATTCACCTCCCAACTTCCTCCCCAATGAGACTACAAGGGGGTTGGCCTTCAACAGGCGGGAAGAAATGAACAAAGGAAGATAAAAGTAATTGACAGGAGAAGGGGGAGGGTAGACACTCAGGAAGGGGGGGGGTTACATTTCAGACTGAGAAGTTTTCACTAATTTCGTGTCCCACACAAAACAAATGTAATTACCTTATTTTGTGGCATTATCTTTTTCTTTTTAAGTTATACTCATCAGAAAAGTAAGGGAACATCAGAGACCACGTGCAAGGGAAATGTAGGCTCCTTTCCCTCCTCTTTGAGGGAATTCATTTCCAAGGAGTATATGAGGTCTGCATGCCTGCATGAATCTTGATGAAAGTCACTTCTCAGGCAGTGCTGATATAATTTACCACCATTATTTTTAATTCAACAAACACTTTTTAAAATTAGTTTTATTTTTGCCACTTATTGATTTTATTTTTGCTCTTTATTTTTAACCTTGCAATAATACTATTCCCAACAAGGAAATCTTCCTTTAGTACAAAAACCCTACCCAAACCATTGGAGTAAAGCTGGTCCTATAACAGCTGCACCTGGTGGTGCTTGCCACAATCTTAGCCACGCTCCCTTCCTCCTGCTGAGGTATGTCTGGGTTCTCCAGGACCAAGATTTCAGAAAATACTTAAGCACTACCGTGTGGACCTCTAGAGCAGTTAGTTGACTCGGTGGATGGAGTGGCAGTCCTGGAGTTTGGGAAGGGCCGAGTTCAAATCTGGCCTTAGACACTTACTAGTTGTGTCACTGGGCAGGTCACTTAACCCTGTTTGCCTCAGTTTCCTCATCTACAAAATGAGCTAGAGAAGGAAATGGCAAACTACTCTAGTATCTTTGCCAAGAAAACCCCAAGTGGGGTCATGAAGAGTCTGAAAAAGTCTGAAAATGACTAAGCAACAATCACAAAATGTATGGTGCTGTACTAGGCACTGGAAATTACTGAGTTGAAATCATATACCATCTATGAATATTGAGGGACTTTTAGTCTCCTTATGGAACAGGGGGAAGAGAAGACAATACACAATTAGCTGCCATAAAAGGCAAATGCAAAAGAGGATTCCAAAGGGTTGTTAGATGTTTGAAGAAAAGAGCTCACTTCCGGGTTAGAGGTGTGGGTGGAGATCAAGGAAATCATTCTGAAGGAGGTGATGCCTGAGTTGGACACTGAAAGAAAAACTTTCAACAACTACAGGTGGGGTGGGTGGAAGACCAGAGGAATTCTAAAAATGGAGAACACTGTAAGAAAAAAGCATGGAGCTGGGAAAAGGGTCATTATTCTCAACATTTACTACACTACTGTTATGTTCAGGACACCATGATATGTTTGGGGAATGTGAAACATAATCTTGCCCTCAGGGATTTTTTGTAATCTAGCTGGAGACATAGTGCATACATACAAATGCACAATGTAAAGTAACCTTCCCTTCCTTCTCTGAAATGGACAGCTAGGTAGCACAGTGGATGGAGTCCTGGACTTGGGAGTCAAGAAGATGTGAATTTGGATCTTCCCTCAGACATATACTAGCTAAGTGACCCTAAGCAAGTCACTTAATCATTCAACCTCAACTTCTTTATGTGTGAAATGGCACTAATAACACCTTTTTTACAAGGTTGTTGGGAGGATACAATGAAATAGCATATATTAAGTTATTTGCATGCCTTAATGTGCTATATTAAATGTTAACTATTATTATTAGTTGAGACTAATAGGGGAGCACCACTTTGAAGGGAGAAGATGCCTTGTTAGGAGAGGCCAGATGAGTAGGCAAGAAGGTGATCGCCTAACACAGTGCTTTGCATACAGTAGACACTCAATATATGCTCAGTTGTTTCTTTGAGGTAGAGAGAGATGCATGACCTTAGATCATATCCCCTCTCTGATACTCAACTTCCTTATTTGTCAAATGAGGGGATTGAATCATTTGGTCTCTAAGATTCAAAGTAATGGAAAAAGTGCTGTGGAAGTTTCAGGGACTGGGTTCACAGTTTGGCTCTACTTCTAACTGGAGTCTTGAATGACTCATTAAGTTTTTTAGTTCCTGTCCTCAAGTTATAAAATGGTTTTAGGAATCACTGCTCTGTTACATCATAGGAATGTTGTAAGGGTCAAGTGAAATATTGGATGTGAAAAATGCTTTGAAAAAAGTATAAAATATGACATAAAGATAAGATTATCTGAAGATAATTGGTGAACTCAAGGGAAAGGGGTGATTTTAGGGGTAGGGTGTTGCCAGCAGCAAGAGATTTTTAGCAAGCCTGATTTTGGTAGAAAAAAGAGGTGAATCATGGAACTGTGACTAAGGACATTTGATCACTGGAGGACAGCAATTAGAATAATAGCCAGCATTTATATTTGACCTAAGAGTTTTCAAAGGGCTTTACAAAAATCATCTCATTTCATCCTCACAATAATTCTGAGAGGGAGACTATATTATTATTATTCTCTTTTTATAGATGAGGAAACTGAGGCAATATTGGCCAAGTGACTTGCCCAGGATCATATAGCTAAGGCTGGATTCAAATTCAGGCCTTCCCAATTCCAGGTCCAGTACTCTACCCACTATATCACTTAAATGACTCTAAATTCAGCAAATCAGAAACTTTGTCATATTCCCACCTCTCCAAGGGGACTTCTGGGTAGCAACAGAATGTATTGCCAGCTGGGGTAGGGAGATCCATCTTGCCCTACTGGAAAGTCAGAGGGGTGATGGGGGAGGATATAGGAGAGGGCAGATTGGGGGAGGAGGGATATAGTGGGATTGCTGTTTTGGGGTGGTGGGTAGGGGAAAGATGGGGAGAAAATTTGTAACTTAAAATCTCATGGAAATGAATGATGTAAACTAAAAATAAAAGGTATTAATAAAAAAAGAAAGTTTTATGACTTTCAAAAAATGTATTGCCAGGATCTTTGAAGAGCAGCCTACACTGGCACAGGTTTTTGTTGTTTTTTTTATTTTTATAGTGGTTTAAGTTGGATGAGAAAATTGACCACTCCTCACAGGGCTGTGTCCAGGCTGATTTGTGGGACTGGTGCCCCTACTTGGCTGGGTATGGATACTCTGGCTACTCTTTTTTCTTCCATGAATTGTTTTGAGGAAATTATGAGACAGATTCTGGAGGTAGTGGAGGATGAGACTCTAATATTCAGGGAAAAAGAGTTTCAGAATCCTCAGAAAATGAATATATAAGATTTTAGCCTGAGTCTTGCTTTCTCACCTTTGTTCACACTCTTCCCTACTCCTGGAATGCCATTTCCCTGTTATCATTGTTGCTGTTGTGTGTGGTTTGGAATGCTACATTTTAGAAGAATATCTACAACCTGTAGTACTTCTAGAGGAAAGTGATTGTCTAAGTCAATCAATCAACAAGCATTTATTAAGCCTCTTAAGTGGTAGGCAATGTGCTAAGAGCTGACAACGCAAAGACAAATGTGAAACATCCCTGGCCTCAAGAAGTTTACGTTCTAAAGAGAGACACAATATGCACAAACACACATACATGCATGCACACATACATTTACATATAGACACATACACACATATATTGCAAATACAAAGCAGACAATAATGGTGAGGGAACTTTAAACCATGCTTTATAAGGACTTTTTGAAAGAAGTGATAATGAACCTGGAAAAGAGACAACACAGAGGTGAGTGTCTTTAAGTATTTGAATGTCTATCATGGAGAAGAGTAGTGGATAGAGCACTGTGCCTGCAGTCAGGAAGAATCATCTTCTGTGTGACCCTGGACAAGTCTCTTAACTCTGTTTGCCTCAGTTTCTTCATCTGTAAAATAAGCTGGAGAAGGAAATGGCAAACCATATCAGTGCCTTTGCAAGAAAACTCCAAATGGCGTCACAGTCACATATAACCGAAAATAACTAAACAGCAGCAACAACAACATTTAAAGAGGAGACAGATTTGTTTTGCTTAGTTCTAGAAGTGAGCATTGTAGAGAGATAGGTTCTGACTCAATTCTAGGAAAACTTTATCACCATTAGAGTTGTCTAGAAATGTAATGGAATGAGGCCAATATGAGAGGTCTTCTAGAATCGCCTGGATAACCACTTGTTAGAATAAGAAGTAATAAGTGTAGACCACTTATTGGAAATTTTGTAGAAAGGTTTCCTAATCACATTTGAGTGGGCCTGGAATGTTTGAGCAAATTTCCAACTCTGAAATCCTGCAATTTGTTTTAAAAGGGAAAAAAGGATGCTGCTTATTCTTAGTCTCTTTCTTTTGGAGGCAGAGAGCAGCTGTATAGTAGTGAGAAAAGCATGACATCTAGAGGCAGATCTCTTAGTTATAATCTCAACTTCCAGGTCCAAATCCTATAGTCTCAAAATGGATTAGAATAATAAATGAAAGTATGAATTTCTTTTTTCTTAAGCATTTAAAAAAGTCACAATAAGAAATTTTGAAATGCAGGGAGAGTTGGGGCATTTAATGAAACTGTATTGGGTCAAAGAATTGGCCAAGTTATACTGAAGAAGGGTTAAAAGGAAGGAAAACACCTTATGAGAGAGAACACAACATGAGTTTGATTAAGTTTCAGAAATTCTCCTCTTTCCTAGAATTAACTGAACTTTGAGAATTGACTCATAACTCTCTATTACAAAAGATAACATATATAAATTCATTAAAAATTACATATGGTTCAAATTCTCCCTCAGTAGTAACATCTAATCAAACAGGTCCCAATGACAGGGAATCTGCTGATTGTATATTACTACTGAGAGAGACTATTAGCCCAGTGCTTAGGAACTATCAAATTTTCTTTTTTCTTTTAAATGTTAAACTGATTTTATTTTTCTTTCTTTTTATTATTAAATTTATTTATTTTTAGTTTTCAACATTCACCTTTATAAGATTTTGAATTCTAAACTTTCCTGCCTCTCCCCCCCCCACCTCCCCAAAGTGACATGCAATCTCACATATGTTATACAAACCATTAAACTTTCATTGATGTTATTTTTTATGTAGAAGGAGAAAGATTCAGCATTATCTCAAGGCTTGATATAGGAAATAAAGCCATTAACTGAATGCATCAGTGAGATCTGGTGCCCACAAACTACGTTGGCCAAACAAAACAAAACTGCATTTCCTTCCACTGCTCCATAAACCTTCACAAGAAAGAGTGATGGATTTGGAGTTGGAAGACCTGGGTTCGAAATCTTTGCTCTATGGATAATGATAGATATGACATGGTAATGGAATTGTTTTAATTTGCATTTCTCTAATCAATAGTGATTTAGAGCTTTTTTTCATGTGATTGTAGATAGATTTTGTTTCTTTATCTGAAAACTGCCTGTTCATATCCTTTGAACATTTATTAATTGGGGAATGATTCTTTTTTTGGTAATTTGATTGGTATGGCACTGAAACAGTAAATTAATTTAGATAGATTTGTCATTTTTATTATTTTGACTTGTCCTACCCATGGGCAATTAATATTTTTCCAATTGTATAGGTATGAATTTATTTGTGTGAAAAGTGTTTTGTAATTGTGTTCATATAGTTCCTGGGTTTGTCTTGGCAGGTAGATTCCCAAATATTTTATTCTGTCTGTAGTTATTTTAAATGGAATTTCTATTTCTTCCATTTCCTGCAGCTGTATTTTGTAGGCAAATGCATAAATGAAAATTATTTATGTGGGTTTATTTTACGTCCTGCAACTATGCTGAAGTTGTTAGTTATTTCAACTAGTTTTTGAGTTGATTGTCTAGGATTCTCCAAGTTTACTATCATATCATTTTTAAAGAGGGATAGGTTTTGGGGGGGCGGAGCCAAGATGGCGGCGTAGAAGCAGCAAAGCACCGCAGCTCCCACACAAACAGGCTAAAAACTCATAAAATGGGACTCTAAAACAGATTTTCAAGCTCCAAAACTCTCCAAAAGACAGAAAACACATCCGTTGCTACAGGCAGCTCAACAGGTGGGGCTCTTCGCAGCAGTTTGGGAGCCGCGGCCGAAATCCTGGCCCAGCCAGGCCCCAGGGCATCAGGCGGAGCCCAGTCTATAGGAGAGCAGATCGGCTGCACTGGAGGCACAGTTACCACATTTATCAGGCCAAAAGAAAAAAAGGCCAAGAGAAAGGTCAGTGGATTTTACTAAATTTGGGGAAGAGCGGGTCCAGCCAAACTACTCCCAGGGCAAGGAAGCAGTGGTAGGCAGCTGTAGCAGCAGGAATGGCTGAGAGCAGCAGTGGCCTCCACCAGGCTGCTTCAGAGCCCTTGGCCTGCGGATAGCAGGGGGGCTGAGGCGATTGATCAGGGCCAAGGGCTCTTGCGTTGAGTGGCCTGGATCTGTATTGTGGTCTTGAGTGGTGGTCCTGGGGTGTGCTTTCAGTGAGCCAAACCTGGTGGGGTGGGCGAGAGCTGTAGCACCTTACTAATAGCTCTGGCAGCTGTGAAGGCCCCAGCAATTTGGGACACAGCTTTCTTCCTCCAGGAAGCAGAGTTCCACAGAGCTAAAAAACAAAGCAATTAATAGACTGGCCAACATGAGCAAAAGGAAGCAAGGTAGGAACAGCAGTAAAACTCTAGAATCCTTTTTTGTGGACAAAAGAGATCAAAGCATGGAGCGGGAGGAAGACAACTCAGTCAGAACTCCCTCACCAAATGCTTCCAAGACACTGGAAGAATGCCTACTAGCTATGGATTGACTTAGAAAGGACTTCGAAAACCAAATAAGAGAAGTGGAGGAAAAATTGGAAAGAGAAATGAGAATGATGCGAGAAAGTCATGAAAAGAGAGTCAACAACCTGACTGAAGAAAACAATATCTTAAAGAGCAAATTAACTCAGATGTCAAAGGAGGCCCAGAAAGCCAATGAGGAGAAGAA
>CM053595.1:81639334-81654645 GCA_028646575.1 Pseudocheirus occidentalis
GCTGTTCCAGCCTCCGCTCCAGTGGCCGTGCTGAGCCCCTGCTGCTGAGCTGCCTTCAGTGAGAGCTGTGTTCTCTGTATTTTTGTGAGTCTGAGATTCCTAGACTTTCCTAGACTTTGTCTGGGCTCGTATTTTATGGGTGTTTAGGATGGCGGTGTGGGAGCTGCGGGGCCTTGCTGCTTCTATGCCACCATCTTGGCTCCGCCCCCTGTAACTGTGATCTTTGAGCCCAAGACCTGACACTGCTTCCATTTCTTCTCCCTCTATTTGCCAGGAAGTGATGGAATCAGTTGCCAAAATCTTAGGGTTTTTTTATGTTAAGCTTCAAGCCAGTTTTTACATTCTGTTCTTTCACCCTCGTTGGGAGGCTTCTTAATTCTTCTTCACTTTCTGCCAGCAGGGTGATATCATCTATATATCTGAGATTGTAGGTATTTCTCCCAGTAACCTTAATTCCAGATTTTGACTCATCCAGCCTGGCATTTTTACATAAAAGTTAAGTAAACAAGGTGACAATATGCAGCCTTGTCATACTCGTTTTCCACTCTTAAGTCAATCAATTGTTCCACGTTCGGTTCTAACTGTTGTCTCTTGGACTGCATATCAGAAACAAAGTATCCTATACCAAAGCTTGTTTTTAAAAATACAGAAATCAGTATAATAGGATATGGAGAATATTTGTTCCTGATAAAGAACTAGCTAAAATTCTAGGCTCAACAGTAAACTTTCTCACAAAGAGGACTCTTCTAACCCTGTTTCCCTATACCCTTACTAGGCACAACAAGGAACGCTGTGCCTTGAATTGCCTACTGGGAAAAATGTAACTTCTGATTAAAGCAAAAGGTTCCCAGCAGACCCCAGAATGCTACTGGAGGCCCCTACTACTTATGTCCCTGTTGTAATCATAAACTTCCCTCATCTACTCTCATGCTACTGAAAGGAATAAGACAATGTCACTGGTAAGGAAGGATTTCTTTCCTCTGGTGACTCTGCCGTAGAAGAAGAAAGGAGATGGGATTCACTATGGCACTCCTAGTTTCATGGAAATCAGAGTTTCTCAGTAAATGTTTTTGAGAAGCTATGGGACACTGAGGGAGGGAGCAACTCTTCCCAAATATCATTTCTGGGTGTGTTTTTTTCCATTCCCAATCATTGCCTCTTTCTCTGAGAATACTGAAAAGTTTGAGATCATTTTGCAAAGCAGAGTATCTCTGGATCTACAGGGTTTGCCCCATATTCTGTAGGGATAAGGTGAGGCTTGGGGGTATTTGGATCAGAATCTTATCAAGTGACATTCCTACTATAAATGAAAGTAACTTAAAGGGATTACTAAAGATGGTTTTTACCCTTCCTCAAAAGACAACAGGAAACATCATTTCACACAATTTTGGTTACTTGTAATCCCAAAACCATGTTTTATAAACAATAGTCTCCATGCAATGTACCTAGTGATTACATTGATAACATTGCCCATTGACTGTCTTTTATAAGGACAATTGATGGCTTTCCCTACCCAATGTTATTTACGACATGCAGGGCAGACATATCCATGCCAAGTCAGAAATATGGCAAAGATACAAAGGGATGGACAAACTGGCATGCTCCTTCAGTCTCTCCTGGGTCCAAACACGGTATGGTAATACCAGTCCCCTGAGCTCTAATTACCTGCCCAGCCATCCGCTCAGAAGGTGGAAGCTGTGGCTAAAACTTTCTTCCAATCATGAGGACAGAGTCTTTAGGAATCCCATCTCACTCTCCTGACAGGAGATAGTTTTGTGATTTTACATATGACTCTCAAGAAAGAACTACCCTGGAGAATTCCCTATTCCCTATGGTCTCTAGGAACAGCTAAAAAAAAAAGTCATTGTAATCCAGGCCAGAGTTTCTCTTAAGTAAGTAACAGACCCAACCTGGGCTCTGCTGAAGTCTTAGACACAGGCCAAATACAAGGCTACTCTGAAATGACTGAAGCAGATGACCTTATCAGGTACATAAAGGACAGGAGCTGGGGGAAGGCATTATGAATTTTCTATACAAAGAATAATCTCTCCATTTCCACCATTTCTGTTTTCACATCTCACTCTCACTAGGATGGGAGGCATAGAGGTCAAAAACTGGAGGCATAGATAAGAATGTAAGAGATTGGGGTAAAAGCCTGGAGGTATCAGCAGGCTTTAGAGGATTAATGAGTTTGGAGAAGAGGCAAGAAAACATTTCCCACCACCATTTTTCCTAACTCTGGGAGACTGGAAAGAGGAAAGGAAATACAGATAGGAAAGAAAAAAGGGAAGGGAAGGAGTGAGAGAGGGAAAAAGAGAAGGAATAAAGAAAAGAAGGAAGAAAGGGAAGGAAGGAAAGAAGGAAGGAGAAAAGAAAAAAATGAGATAATTATAATTGTTGGGATTTCTTAAGGCACAGTGACTGGGAACTCCCAAACACAGTGACTAGGAATAAAGGATAATTCCTCTAGAAGACCCTGAATTGTTGCCAGAAGGTAAGTGGCTTTCCCATCTCTATTGCTCCTCAGTGTTTTATTAGAGCCACATGATTGAATAATCCTAGGATGTCTGCAGTCTCTTCTCATCTCAGTCTCTTCTGTCTTCTCTACCTCTCATGTTGTTTTCGCTTAAATAAAAATTTGTTGGGTGAAGTCTAGGCTACTTTGTCTTGGGTTATTTCCCAGACAGAGCTACAGAGACAAAAAACAATAAGAGCGATGTTTCAAACTTTCCTATCACCTTCATAAGATCCTAACACTTAAAGCTGGAAGGAACCTTAAAGATCATCTAGTCCAAGCCCATCATTTACAGGGAAGTAAACTAATGCCTGGAGCAATGGTTCTCAACCTTCCTAATACCGTAACCCTTTAATACTGGTATGTGGGCATATCTGCATGTTGGTGGAGTCACCTGGAGACAAACAGAGGAGGTTCCTAAGACCATAAGAAATATGTGTTTTCCAATGGTCTTAGGAGACCCCTGTGACCCCTGTGAAAGGGTCATTCAACCCCCAAAGGGGTTGTGACCCACAGATTGAGAACCCCTGGCCTAGATGGAGTAAATGATTGACCAAGTTCACAAAACTAAAAATTCAAAACCAGAATTCAAACCCAGAACTTTGACAACAAATCCAGCTTTCTTTCTACTTTTTGTACTTTTCAAAGTGTTTTCACTTCTAATATATTATACCCACCAAAAGCCCTGTGAAATGGGTTCTATCTCCATTTTACAGATGGAGTAACTGAGAGATGGAGAGGTTACAATCACATCAAGAGCTAGTGGCAGGACTGAAGTTTCTATCTTGTGTATAGTATAGTATTTTATCAGTTACATCAAGCTTGCCAGCAGCCACCTCTGAATCTCCTGAGGTATTCTGAGTTTGGGTTTTTTAGTTTCCTTCCCTAAGCAATCCTGCTTCCTTGGTCCTCTTCACTCAACTCTCCCAACTGCTTCCTACTTTTGAAAAGATTTTAGTTATTCCAGAAACTCCCATTTCCTTGAGTGTGTCTAGGAATGTGGTTCTCTGATTAAAAGGAGCTGACCACAGTAGGATATATCAAGGACAATTTACAAGTAATATTTCAGGCCTGACGGCACCTGAGGATTATCTAGAGACCTAAGAAATGTACTTTCCTTAGAACAACTCCATGAAGTAGATAGTGTAATTATTGTCTTTCCTCCTTTGTACAGATGAGAAAACTGAGGCTTTAAAAGGTTCGGTTACTTGCTCAAAATCAAAGTTAGTGAATGTCTGAGACCAGATTTGAATGCACTTCTTTTCACTAGAAGTCAATCACTCCTTCCTCCACATCTTGCTCCCTCCTCTCCCTCTTCTTCTGACCTTAGACCTTGAAGAGATCCAATTATACTTTCATATGAGTACAGTAAGAGTACAGATTTGAATTTCTGAAAACTCATTTGACTTTCCTTAGTGCTTCTCCCACTGCCACACCCCAATTCACTTCATTCCTTCATGTCTTAAGGAATAAGCTAAGGGGTCTTTTCCATCTGTACCCGACCCTTGATCTACAGGAGTTTTCAGAGTACCTCCAACACTCAGACCTTTTAGGATGCAGATCATATTTGTCATTTTATGTTTGAGAAAAGAATAAAAGAGTAAGAATGAGAGTACTCTGGGGTGGCTAGGTGGCGCAGTGAATAGAGCACCAGCCCTGGAGTCAGGAGTACCTGAGTTCAAATGTGACCTCAAACACTTAACACAAAAAACTAGCCGTGTGACCTTAGGCAAGTCACTTAACCCCAACTGCCCTCCAAAAAAGCAAATAAATAAATAAATAAAAGAATGAGAGTGCTCTGTTTACTGACATTTTGTATCCGTAGGTGTATATGTATAAAATTCCTAGACAGGTATGTCTGAGTAATGCCTACCTTTGTAGAATGTCAGAACTAAGAATGGCAGCAATAAGAGAAGGCATGAACATAAGATAAAGAACCAAGGCCAGGAAATCTTAAGAACAAGGAAAGCCAGACATAAGATGGGCACAAAGGTGGTTCAGTGGCTCTAGATGGAGCTAGAAGCCAATAATCATGGAAAAGCTAGAGGTTTGGGGAAAATAGCACGGTCTGGAGTGGTAAATAGAACCAGAACACCAGACAAAAAGTAATGGAGCAAGAAGAGATCAGAGAGCCAAGCAAAGGGAGAAACGGCAATTAAAGAAGTTGAACCTTGGTGTGATACCTTAGTAATACAGCACAACTACCAAGATTATTATCATTAAATAGATTATATGCAAGCATTCAGAAAGCAAAGCAGTGATCACTATGAATTAGCATAGGTTAATTTAGAGCAACTCATACTACATTAATCTCATTACTTTTGTGTCTTAAAGGATTACTTTTTAATCAGAGAAATGTACTTTTCAACAACAAATCTGATGAAGTTTTTCAGGATATCCTCATGAGGAAGATGGAAAAATAAAAGTGCAATTAGGTAAAATATTAACTGATTAAATGATCAAAAGTGTAGATGAATGGATTGATGTCATGCTGGAGAATGTTAGCATAAAGTAAAAGGCAGTATAGTCAAACTGCAAAATGGAAGGAAGCAGGTGTGGGCATGGCATCAGGAAGCACATTGGCGCTTCTGTTTGGAAGGGGCTCTGAATAGGAGTATACTAAAGCCATGGACTGCAATGGAGATTGCTGCTGTTGGAACTTTAAATTGGCCTCCACAATGCTGTCAGCAGAGACTGAATGCAAAAGCTAATGGGGATGTTGAGGAGGAAGGAGATTTCTGAAATAGAAAGGTTTTGTGTGACTGTGCTAGGTACCTTCCCTTCCATGGGTGGGGTCTGTGTGCATACACATAAGTGTGTGTGTGTGTGTGTGTGTGTGTGTGTGTGTGTGTGTGTATTCTATTTCCCATTCAGGAATGGCAACCAGCAGGGGGATGTGCCATTCTGTATCCCTGATATAGTACCATAGATTAAGAAACTTTAAAGCACATAAATCCCATCATTTTAAAGAGAAGTAAATCAAGACCCAGAAAGTTGAGGTGACTTACTCAAGATCACACAGGTAACAAGTAACAATAATAATAATAACTACATTTATATAGTGTTTACTCTGTGTTAGACACTGTGTTAAGTGCTTTACAATTGTTTTCTCATTTGATCTCATTCCATTCTCACAACAACCCTGGGAGGTAAGTGATGTTATCATTTGCATTTTATAGATAAGGAAACTAAGACAAACTTTTTTTTTAATGGCTTGCCCAGAGTCACACAGCCTAGTCTGGGGCCTTCCTGATTCCAGAAACAGAATAATGATGCATGCCTATACAGGTAAATATCTACCAATAAGTTGCTAATCAGAGAATATTTAGGGTCTCAGGATCAGCTTGACTATATGCTGGAGCCTCCATTTCTGAAAACATTTTATTTTCCTCAGCCTTTTGCTCCCTGAGAATAGCTGAGGACTCTGTCTATTATCTGTGGAATTCCCTCAAACAGCCTGTTTCAAGTGATTTGTTTTTTAAAGGTGGGAGAACAGGTACATACAAGAATAGCTGAGGTAGGAAGATGTGTGTAAGAAAGATGTAGTCATGGCATAACAGGAATATCCCACAAATGTCACATGGTTACCACTGATTGCCCCAGAGTCTACAATAGTCTCATGGTCTTGAGTTGATGGGAATAAGTGGATTTTCCTGGGCTACTGCAAGTGTGAGGTTCAAAAAAGAAAGATAGTCCTTGCACTCAAGGAGCTTATAATCTAATTGGGAAGACAGCACACAAAAGGAAGCTGAAAGAGGGAAATGTGAAATGGCTGGGATTTCAAGCCCTCTATAAGGAGAAGCTATGGAAGGAGTTGTTTTGCCCCACTCTCCAGTCCTCTAGTTAGAGGGAAGAAGCAACTGAGGGCACCAATAAAGTGTGAGTACCAAGGTTAATACAATCTCTAGTATCCCTTTAGTATCCTCACAACAGCAGCAGTAACAACCATTTCTTGTCCAACTAAGATCATAGGAAGATCATGCTGTCCATGAAATCTTGGGTAGCATTGAAAGTGAAAAGACTCAATAGACTATAGGGGGCATGGTCTGAACAGATTTTCCCAACCACTAGTCCGTTTAGGCTGCAGCAACCTTATTCAAATTCTAGCCATACTAAGTAATCAAGGAGCTCTTTAACTTTCACTAGTTATCATAATGATATTGTAAATGATAGTGCGAAGTAGTATATTCTGTGGCAAATGTTTGTTGGTCTAATGACCTTCCATGAGTAAAGGCCCTTTTTAAATGTATAAAATTTAAAAATTGGTATCTCCTTCTCCTCACATCCAGCTCTCAATCCTCTGCTGTGAGCATTTCACAGATGATAAATTGAGACTGTAAGGGACAGAACATGAATCCAGGGAGAGTTTGTTCCACCAAAGGCATTTCAAGGACCTCCATCAACCATCATGGCAAAGGTAGAGAGGAAAAAGATCAAAGAAAGGAGATACTTTCACGCAACAAAGAAGGAAGCATTGAGGAGGTGGGAAAAGGAAGGAGAAATCATGGATGAGGAAGAAGCTAAGGCAGCCATCGTAACACTAAGAAGAGTGTTTCTATTTTGGAGCTGCATTTATGCAGGATACATAAGCAACAGGGAATAGACATTGTTGGTATAAAAAAAAATGGCTGTTACTTGACCTTGAAACTTGTGCCTACTGAGCTCTACCCTCATCAGATCACAGTGGTAATTCATTGCTCAAGGGCACCACATTTCAAGAAAGATGGTGACAGTCTGGAATGAAGATATGGAAGGTCAACCAGATTTTTAGGATCATAGAATTAAGGCTGAAAGAGACTTCAGAGGTTTTCTAATTGATTCTGCTTATTTTATGGATGAGGGAACCTAGGCCCATTAAAGGTAGGTCCTCAATAAGAAAAGTTTTTGACTACTTGCTATGATTAATGACTTTCATTGGCCATAGTTTCAATCTATAAGAAACAGGGTCAACGGACAGTAAAGGGAAAAGATCTTGATCAGCTATTGAGGATATTAGTTGAAATAAGATTGCTGCAGCCAAAATTCCCAATGTGAATATAAGGGTGAATTTTAAAAACTGAGGATGTTTAGTCTTCAGAAGAAAAAATTTGAAAGACCATGATAGCTCTCTTGAAATATTTAATGGACTCTCCTTCTGGAAAGACTTGTTTTGTTCAGCCCCAGGTGGCAGAAGTTGCAGAAAGCAAACCAGTTAAATATAAAGAAATTAGAGATGAAGGGAAAAGAGAAAATAAATACGTGTTAATAAAAAAAAAAAAAAGAACTTCTGATCAGAGTTTGCCAAAGCCACTTGACTTAACTTGTTGGGGGATTTGAAGAAATAGATTTGATTAGATGATATTTCTTGTCTGTGCAGTTTTAAGTCTATAACTGACATAACTACATTGGCCTGGTTATCTTTCACATGACCTGGAGTTTGGTCTTTATTGTTTGTCATGAAATACTGTAGCTATGAAAATATAGCTACATACACATTGACACTAACATAAGTTCATAGGCATAATAAGAAATTTTAATGAAGGAAAAACATCCACCACCACCCCACCCCACTCTACCATGCCCCCCCAAAAATAACACATCAGAGAAAATTAAGACTCATTCTTCAGACAAATGAGGTCTCCCCCTGGTGTTGAAACTAACATGAATTATTAGGCTGATCTGAGTAATAGCTAATCCCTCACCTGTGTCACAGATTCCCTCTTGTGTCTGATGGCACCTCCTGTGGTGCTGAGGGCATCAGACGAAGAGGTCTGGGATCCTATCCTTAATTTCTGTGTGCCTCCCTTTAGGTTGAGAGTTCTTTGAGGGTAGAACTTTTTTTTTTCATTAAACAGTTTTCTAGTAGGAAGAATTGTACCTTCTCCTTCCTTTGTACCCTCTATGGCATCTAGTCCAGAGCTCTGATCACAGGGAAGGCAATGATTAGTTGATAAAGAAGAGTTGTCTTAATTACAATGTTTCCCAACTTGTGTTTTGCTGATAAGAATC
Organism: Pseudocheirus occidentalis; assembly: GCA_028646575.1. Taxonomy (NCBI): domain Eukaryota; kingdom Metazoa; phylum Chordata; class Mammalia; order Diprotodontia; family Pseudocheiridae; genus Pseudocheirus; species Pseudocheirus occidentalis. The sequence goes on from CM053595.1 coordinate 81,647,838, forward strand.
CCATCTGATTTTAACAGCTTTCACTGTTGCTGCAAGAGCCTTGCTGGATGCTGCTTCATCTCTTAGAAAACTGAGGGATAAAGGGAAAGAGGGAAGGATACAATGGTGAAACATCTTTTGTGACGAACCCCTGTAGAGAAGCCAGATCATGAAGAACTTGCAGGGTTAAAGGTGATCTACATGTTTTTATTTATCCTATGGGATGTGGAACAATGCCAGATGTTTGTCTTTTGAAAGATGTGGGTACTTGGCCCTTCAGAAACTTGAGGAGAAAGTGAGGACAAAAAAGTAGAACAGAAGATTCATATGAAGGCATTTTTCTGTAAGGCAGAATGAAAGTGTAGACAGTGGATGATAAATACTCCATCCCCTTGGGGTTGAAAGGAATCCTTTCACCTCCCTAATGTTTGAACACTACAAGTTCTGACCAAGAATGATTTGGGGGAACTGGACAATAGTCAGTGAATTTGTCCTTGTGAGTTTCTCTGTCCTGCCCCCTGAGCTACAGATTCTACTGTTCCTGTTGTTTTTGATAATTTATTTTGTCACTTTTATGGGTAATGTCCTTATCATCCTGGTCACTACAGCTGATTCTGCCCTACATAGTCCCATGTACTTCTTCCTCAAGAACCTGTCCTTCCTGGAAATTAGTTTCAACATGGTCATTGTGCCCAAGATGCTAAGCACCCTGCTGACCAAAGAGACAACTATCTCTTTTCTTGGCTGCGCAACTCAAATGTATTTTTTCTTCTTCTTTGGGGCTGCTGAGTGCTGCCTCCTTGCTACCATGGCCTATGACCGCTATGTGGCTATCTGTGATCCTTTACGTTACCCCATCCTCATGGACCAGAAAGCCTGTATCCAGCTGGCTGTTGCCTCTTGGTTCTCTGGGTTTCCTGTGGCCACAGTACAAACAACATGGATTTTCAGCTTCCCATTTTGTGGTCCAAACAGAGTGAATCACTTTTTCTGTGACAGCCCTCCTGTAATTGCACTGGTCTGTGCTGACACCTCCCTATTTGAGCTGGAGGCACTGACAGCCACAGTCTTATTTATCCTCTTTCCTTTCCTGTTGATCCTGGGGTCCTATGTGAGAATCCTATCCACCATCATTAGGATGCCCTCAGCAGAGGGAAAGCACAAGGCTTTCTCTACTTGCTCTTCCCACCTGGTTGTTGTCTCCCTCTTTTATAGTACTGCCATCCTCACCTACTTCCGGCCCCGATCCAACACCTCACCTGAGAATAAGAAGCTGCTCTCACTATTCTACACAGTAGTGACTCCCATGTTGAACCCTATAATCTACAGCCTGAGGAACAATGAAGTGAAAGCTGCACTGCAGCGGACCCTCCAAAAGGCCCTTGGCTCCCAGAAATTATGACTAATTTTGCTGGAGATGGAATTGAGTAGGGACAGAATTAAAAGACAGATGTAAAAAGGCAGCATGGTGAAGGAGATAAAGAGGTGAACTTGGAGTCAAGAAGACGAATACAAATTCCATCCCTGATGGCATAGTATCTTTGTGCAAATCACTTAAGTTCCATGTGCCTCAGTTTCCTCATCTCTAAAATGGGGATACTAATACCTGTAGTATTAGTCTGTTGTGAGGCTCAAATGAGATAATGCATGTAAACACTTACTCAAATATTGACAAAGAGCAGCGTGTTGATGTTAGAAATACAATTAAAATAGTTAAAATTCACCTCAAATTTCACTTTAAAGTGGCAAAGATGACAAAAGAGGCTCAATGTTAGTCAGTTAGAAGGGCTATAGGAATACAGTAACATTTTTTGTGGATCTATAAATAAATTGGTCCAAACATTCCAGAAAACAATTTGGAATTCTGCTTTAAAAAAGTGACAAAGTTGTTCATATCCTTTGAGCTAAAAATACTATTCCTAGGCAAAGACAGAATGAATGGTGCCATCCAAACTATGATATTCCTAGCAGCACTTTTCTGCAGCAACAAAGAGCTAGAAATAAAATTAGGTTCCGTTTACTGGGGAATATCTAAACAAAACATAGTATGTGAATGTAACAATATTACAACACTATCATATTCTTTGTAATAACCTCTGAATATGAAGGATTCAAACAAAGATGGGAAGATTTAAGTGAACTGATGTAGAGTGAAGCAAGCAGAACCAGACAACAATAAAGTACAATAAAAATAAAAAATTAAACACCAAAATATTATAATGACCAGAATTGTCCCAGAATCACAACTCTCTTTCTTCAGTGCATAGGTGGGAGACCATGAAATATTGAATATACTTTTAGACACATCATTGATACATTTGTCAGTTCTGCTAAACTGCCTTTTTTTTCTCTTTGTTTTATAAACTTTGTTACAAAGAATGGCTTGATGTATAGGGGAAGGCTAAGAAATATAAAAAGAAATGAATGAATTAGAAAAACAAAAGGTATCAAGAAAGATGAAACAATTTATTTTTTTAATTATCATAGGTCCCAGGAAAAAAGGAAACACATGAAAAATAATAAAACTTGTATACTATAGTCATACAATTTAACCCCATGGTCCTTTCTTTTGAGCTTTGGAAATGGTGGCTTCTATTTTTTCCCTGTATACACTGAACTCACCTGGTTTTACAGTGGAAAGGGTAAACAACTACAGACCAAGGGGAGAGACAGCATTATAGAGTTGGAGTTAGTCTTCCACTTGGTAAACCCAAATTCAGTCCTCTAAAGGGGAAGAGACCTCCATTCCTCAACACAAAAATGACTTTCAAGACATTATCCCTGGTGGCACAAATAGAAGAAAAATTACATCAGTGGTCAAGAGAGATACTAAACAGAGACAAAATCTGATACAATGCTAATCAACCATAAGAAAATATCTTAACCTGAAAAAAATTACTATTGGAGGCAAATGGAGAAAAATATAAAATCAATTCTCATCATTTTAAATGTAAATAGAATTAAATAATCCAATTAAAAGAAAAAGAGTAACAGATCTGGATTTTAAAAAACCAAACCATGACCTAGATGTTGCTTAGAAGAAACACATTTTAAAATGCAAAAATAAAGAAAGAATAAAATTAGGGTCCAGAAAAAAATATTATTTAGTAATTGAATTTTTAACCATAGAATTGCAATCATGCTATCAGACAAAGCAAAAACACACACTCAAAACATAGAAAGGGATAAACAAAAAATTTCATTATGCTGAAAAGAACCATAGACAACAAACCAATATCAATATTAAACTTTTATGCTCCAAATGTCTTGGCATTCAAAATCATAAAAGAAACATTAACTGAGCTGCAAAAAGACATAGACAGTAACACAACAGAGACAAAGAATTTCAATATCCCTCTCTTAATTTTGGATAAGTCAAACATAAAGATAAACAAAGCAGAAAATGTGTAACTGAACAAACTGCTAGAAAAACTAGAGTTAAAAGATTTATGGCATCTCCTAAATAAAACTGCTAAAGAATATACTTATTTCTTAGTATCATATGGAACTTTTACAATAAGTAACCATGTATGAGGGCAGAAAGATATTATAAATAAATGTAAAAAGGCAGAAATAACAAATATATTCTTTAAAGATCATAACACAAAAATACTTACTAAAACATAACACTAAAATACTTTCTTACAAAAGATAAAGACCCAAGTGGAGACTTACCAATGAAATCTGAAATAATGAGTGGGTCAAAGAAAAATATTAGAAACAACAATTATGTGAAGGAAAATGATAATGATCAGGGGCGGCTAGGTGGCGCAGTGAATAGAGCACCGGCCCTGGAGTCAGGAGGACCTGAGTTCAAATCCGACCTCAGACACTTAACACAAAAAACTAGCCGTGTGACCTTGGGCAAGTCACTTAACCCCAACTGCCCTCCAAAAAAAAAAATGATAATGATCAAGCAAAATACCAAAATTTCTGGGATGCAATTAAAGCAATCCTTGGGGAGGGGAGAATCATATCTCTCTAAATATGCGTGAACAAAATAGGAAAAGAAAGGATTAACAAGCAGAATGTGTATTTTATAAAATTAGAAAGCTAACCAATGATCAAACCTAAAACAAAAAAAACACCAAAAAAAAATATTAAAGAGTAGAGTAAAAGTGAAGAGTATAGAAGTGATAAATAATTAAAAACTGGTTCTTTGAAAAAGTTAGTAAAATTGATAAACTTTTAGTCAATCCGATTAAAAACAAGAGGGCAGAAAATCAAATTAACAAAATAGTAAATGAGCAAGATGAAATCACAATAAAACCAAAAGAAAATTTTAAAGTAAGTAGCACCTATTACGCTAGTTATATGCTATCAAAAGTGAGAGCACAAAAGGAACTGAGAAATACCTTTTAAAAATTCAAACATTCAAATAAAAGGAGGGGCAGCTAGGTGATGCAGCACATAAGCATTGGGGCTTAGAGCTGGGAAGACTCAAACACTTGCTAGCGTGCCCTTTGGCAAGTCATTTAACCTCTATCTGCTTAATGCATCATCGCCAAAAAGGTGATCCACCAGAGAAGGAAATGGCGAACTGCTCCAGCATCTCCGTCAAGAAGATTCAGTGGACTAACGTCTATAGGGTCATAAACAGTAGGATAGGACTGAAGGACTAAACAACGAAAGACCAAAGACAGATCTTAAATAAAGAAAACAGTTAGCTATACAGGAACTATCTGATGGGGTGGGGTAGGAGAGGGGAAGCCCTAGTCCTGATGGACTCACAGGAGAATTCTATCGAACTTTTAAAGAATAATTTATACCAATATTAAATAATTTTTTCTTTAAAAACTGGGAGAAAAAAACACCCTACCAGATCTCTTTTGTTGTTTTGTTTTGTTTTGTTTTTTTTGGAGGGCAGTTGAGTTTAAGTGACTTGCCCAAGGTCACACGGCTAGTTTTTTGTGTTAAGTGTCTGAGGCCGGATTTGAACTCAGGTACTCCTGACTCCAGGGCCGGTGCTCTATTCGCTGTGCCACCTAGCCACCCCCAGATCTCTTTTATGAGATATAATCTTAATACTAAACCCAGAGAATGACAAAGCACAACAAAGAGAACTATATACAAATATCATTAATGAATATCAATTTTTAAATGTTAAATAAAATCCTAGGAAAAACTACAAAGATGCCTCCAAGAAATCATTCATGATGGCCAAGTTGGTTTATATCAAGGAAGAAAAGATAATTCCCTATGAGGAAAACAAAATAATCAATCATATTTTTAAAAAAAACATTCAGAACTACATAATTATCTCAATGGATGTAGAAAAACCTTTGACAAAACATAATATTTATGCCAAAAATCACTACAAAGTATAGGTATAAAAGGATTTTTTATCATCATAAAAAGTATTTTAAACCAAAAGCAAGTATCATAAGCAACCATAATACATTAGAATCTTTTCCAATAAATATGGCTTTAAAGCAATGATGTCCACTCTTCCTACCATTATTTGACATAGTTTTGGAAATACTAGAAATATCAATAAGACAAAACAAAGAAATTAAATTAATAAAAGTAAGTAAAAAAAAGACAAAACTATCTTTATTTGCTAATGATATGATGGTTTACTTAGAAAATGTGAGCTAATCAGCAAAGATAGGAATTGATACCATAGCTCCAACAAAGACTCAGGCTACAAAATAAAACCTCAAAAGTCAAAAGATTATATAATAATAATAAAATTCAAGAGGCAACAATTCAAAGGAAAGTCCCATTCCAAATAACTCCAAAATAAATGAAGTACCTGTGGATCAAACTACCAAAGCACACAAAACACTTGTATAGATTCAGTTACAAAGTACAAATAGCTTAAGGATTATTCCATGCTCATGGATGGTTCATGCCAACATAATAAAACTGGTGGTACTATCAAAGTTAAAGTTTTAATGCTAGAAAACCAAATTATCAAAGGCATATTTTACAGAACTCAATAAAATAATAAATTCATTTGGAAAAATAAAAAATTAGAAGATCAAGGGACATAATGAAAAGAGGTAGGAACAAGGGAGGAATAACACTTCTAAGAACTCAAACTATATTATAAAGCAGCAGTCAAAAAACTATCTGGTATTAGTAATTATGTGTGTGTGTGTGTGTGTGTGTGTGTGTGTGTGTGTGAGCTTGTCTGTGTATCAAGGGCTCTATGGAACAAACCAGACAAGGGTAGGGAGGAGGGGATTAGAAAAAAAAATGGAACTCAATATCTTAGTCTTACATACTAGAAAACCTAACCAGGATAAAAAATCCATTAAAAACTGTTGGGAATGGGAATTAAGATATACAGGCACTGGGGTAGGGAGATCCATCCTGCCCTACCAGAAAGTCAGAGGGGTGAAGGGAAGGACATAGGAGAGAGCAGATTGGGGGAGGGGTTATACAGTGGGATGGCTGTTTTGAGGTGTTGGGTAGGGGAAAGATGGGGAGAAAATTTGTAACTCAAAATTTCGTAGAAATGATGTAAACAATAAATAAATGAATACAAAAAAACCTGTTGAGAAAATCTGGATTTAATCTTGTCCCGTCCACCAGGACGTGATCAATCGTGGGGCCGAGGGGGACCCAGCCTGAAAGAGAAACGGGCGAGAAAAGAGAGCGAGACCAAGCAAAGTTTTGTCAAGGTCTGTTTTAATGTTCTAAGGGCACGGCTTATATAGTTAAACTATAAGAAAGAAGGTATGAAGAACAATGTAGGGGCATTAATTGCTTCATGGTACAGAACATTCTGCGGTTGGGACATCTACTGCAGGGGGGGGCTGCGGTTGGCTGATTCTCGGAATTGTTCCCAGAATCGGCTCTTGGGGGTGATTTTCTCATGGAG
>CM053595.1:81655145-81674253 GCA_028646575.1 Pseudocheirus occidentalis
TATAAGCCTCTCCAGATAATTATGAAGTCCATCTCCTCCCCATTTCTTATAGCACAATAGTATTCCATTACATTCATATACCACAACTTGTTCAGCCATTCCCCAATTGATGGGCATCCCCTAAATTTGTAGTTAAACTAATGGTTAAAATGATCTTAGGATTCCCTAGCTCCCTTTCTCCTATTACTGGTTTAGGACTGGAAACCTGTAAAAGTGAGTACCAAAATTATACGTACTTAAAAAAAAAGACAGCTTTTTATTATTCAGGAATATGGCTACATTTATTTTATTTCTGCTGCACAAGAAAGATTGGCTGTTCCTTCTGTTAAAAAACATTGTGTACAACATAGTCAGTTTTTATCAATTGAAAGTAAAAAGCAGTCTACCACAAAATCTTGTTTCACAGATCTCTTCAAATTCTCCCTCTGCTTCAGATTACCAGGTAAATCTTTAGAGAAACTTAGCTTATTTTTGATGTGATTTAATGCATTTTCAAATATATGTATATGTACATGGGTGTGTGCGCATGTATATGTATATTCATGTATATAATTATGTGCATATATGTGTATATGCTCAAGTAGTATCTTTATAATTCTGTTTAAGTATTTCTTTTCTCTCCCTAAGACTCTCCATTGAAAAACAAATATGCACACTGAAAACACTTTAAAAAAAAACTTCATTCTCAGTCTTGATATATCGAATGCAAAAGGCCAATGAGTAGAATTTTCATGAAGCTACCCAATTTGTGGGTGGTTGGATCTCTAAAACTGATAAAAGTAGGAATGCGGAACAGCACCTAGACAAATAGCAGTCTCGTGGTAGAACTTAGAAGTCAAGCAATCACTAAACGAGGTACTAAAGATCTTATACTTATCCCCTTATTATAAATGAATTTTAGCTTTAATTAAATTACAGCTTTAGCAGACAAACGTGAAAAATTTGGGAAAACTGTCATAGCAGTAACAGTAACAAAAAACTGATGAATAAACCATGCATTGGTTTGTTTGGTGCTGTTCCTTTTCTGCCATTTCCTGTTGGTGAATAGTTTCTTGTGCTGTTTGCTGCATTTTCTCTAATTTTTCAAGAGGTAGGGATTTTAGTGGCACAAGTTTGGGTTGGCACAGCATCATGGCGGCCACATCTTCTACAGACAATTGCCCTTGTTTGGGAAGGAGTTCCAGGAACATTGACTTCACCTCTGCCATATCAGAACTGCTATTTCCCTTTGGGTTCCTGTCCTGTTTAGATCTGGGCGACCCCTGGGGGAAGAGAACCATAGCTGCAGAACCCTCTTTGCTCCTAACCTGGAAGGTAATATAACATATTCTCAAAGGAACAGTTTGAAAGCATTTGGAAAAGGCTATAGTAATAGTTAAGAGGTAAGGAGGTTTCTTCAAGAAGAGATGATAATCTGCTTATTGAAAATGGTATCAAGATTGGAAGTCTAGGCAAATGTTATATAAGAAGCACACACAGATGTCTTTAAAGGTCTGGATGAAGTTTGTCATGATATAGTGTGTAGGCTATGCAATTACACACTTACCTGGAAATGGAAACATGCAAATGACTGGACTCAGTCAACTTGGAAAAGCATCTTGATTGGTTCTATTCTTGGCCATACATGTAAAATTATTACCAATGACATGAAGACCTAGAAGGCATCCTAATGAAATTTGCTGAAGATAGAGCATAGAAAGGAACGTAAATATTTTGAATAGTAAAATCAGGATGAAAAATGTTTTGGCAGCCAAGAAAGATTCATTTGAACCCAGTGTGATAATATAGGCAAAAATGTGAACTTCCAAATCTGGGTTAAAAATTAAACTTCACAAGTACAGTACGGGGGGAGGTAAGATTACAGAACCATTCACACAAAAAAAAATCATGTTACGTTTGAGAAACTCAGGTTTTAACAAACTCAAAATGAGTCAAAGTTATATGATATTTCAAAATGCTACTGCTATTTTAGGCCACATTAAAAAGTATACAACAACCAAGATTCGTTACCATCAATTAACACACTCTTGATGATATACCTGGAATGTTGTGTTCAGTCCTAGGTTCTACATTTTAGGAAGGACACCAGCCACCTGGTAAACAAGATGTTCAAGATGGTTGAGGGGACTATATACACCTTGCTCTAGAAGGGTCATAGGAGAGAACCATTGTTAAGGTAATCACAGCAATGACCTAATCTTGTTTCTGCCTTTTAGTGGAATGGGGGTGGGGGTTCCTTCTACAAAAACAAAAACCTGCATTTCTCTCCCAGCTGCTTGCAATTCTTTGGTCTTACTTTGGGTCGATCTTTGAAGAAAGTAGAATTCTTTAACTTGGTACTGATTATTCATCAAAGAACCACTAACTTAAGATGTACACTCCCATGTGATATCCAGATTAGATGTGGGGCCAGGACACACAATGATTCATAGAAGAAAAAGAAGAGGGAACTTATTCTATTCATTTTTCCAGATAGAAAGTTAGGAACATATATTATTCATAGATTACATTAGTATCAGATTGATAATATATGTGGATACAATGGAGTATAGACACTAATTACATACAATAAATCTAATGTCATGAAAGTTATAGAGATGCATGCACATACATATGTGTGTTTATATCTATGTGTATATACATATATACATATACATGCATACGTGTGTGTGAGAGAGAGAGAGACAGAGAGAGAGAGAGAGAGAGAGAGAGAGAGAGAGAGAGAGAGAGAGAGGGAGAGAGAAGGTAGTTTAATGATTAGAGAAGCAATTTCAGAAAGGCCTGAATTCAACTCCCATCACTAAAACACTTTAATCTCATGACCCTAGATGTTTTGGAATCATCCCATTCTTCGGCTTATAGGGCAGTTCCTGGGATATAGGAGTCCCTTTCTGTTGGGACATGGGTTTCAATGAGAGAGTTCCCAGTGTCAAGGTCCCCCAAATATATCTCAGTTCCAGTCAATTCATGGGCTAAAGAAAGAAGAGATTCTCGACGCAGCAGCACAGGGTTGAGAATCAGATCCTTTGTGTTCGTATGTTATATCTTTGTGCCATCCCCATCAAGACTGTGGGCTGCTGCTAGTCCTAGCCCCAAACAGTACCTCATATAATAGAACTGGCCACCACTATCTCAGATCTTATTTGTTGGGTACCAGAAAGAACATGGAAGAGTCAGTCTCCCAAGTCACTAAAGGGAAGGGTTTGCTTTGTTTTGTTTGTTTGTTTTTATGGTGCACACTTTACCACAGGTAGCAGTCAGCAGTAGGGACAGTGAGGTCCAGGGGCAAGACAAATAGATTGGCAAGAGGAAGATGGAAGTAACCTGGAGGAGCAGCTAAGAGAAGCTCTTGGTAACGCCTGTAGGGAGAATAAAGTTTCCCCAGGTATATGCCCAGGGTGGAAGGCACCGCTATAGCCTTGGGTCAGAGACAGGAGCTCTTATTTGGAAAGAGACTTCTGGGAGCTTTTAATGTTTTCCCGCCAGTGGAATCTTACAAGGAATAGCAGTAAGTCTGTGAGATTCCAGTGGCAGGCTTCTGGTTTGGTTGGTTCAAGAGTTTTCTAGGGGGTCTGAGGGTAGGGCCTTTCTTCTGTACCTGTGTTCTTGACCATCTGTCAAGTCTTGCCGGCCACCAGAGAAGGTTGTCATAGCCCCTCAGGAGTGGATAGGGAGGAGAAGAACATACTTCCACTGGCTACAGGAGCATGAGTGCCACAGACTGAATAAAAAGGAAGTAAAGGGAATTCTGGGCATCACCATGTCTTTGGGGTTAGATACAATACACAGCATACTAATATCAAAATAAGACATGAGCATACCTTGCACTACACTAGACAAGTAATTTAACAATTAAATGCCCCCAGGAAACATTTCAGAATATGTGGTGCAGAGGCGTTCATCATATGCATTGATGAAGGGAGTTTCCTCCCTAGGAATCCCATACTGAAATTAAATCAGAGACTCAGTTTTTTACAATTTGAAGAGAGAAAGAGAGATAGAAACATAAAGATAGGAAGATTATTACAAAAAGGATGTGTATATTAATGAGGATGGGAAAACCATTTATTGCTACAAAGTATGATTCCATAGAAGTAAGATCTTTTGAAAGAAAGATAGATCTTTTGAAAGAAAAATGCTTATTGATCCGTTCTTGCCTATATAAGGACACCAATAAGTCTATGTACTACGTGCAATAATTCTATGACTTGGCTCTTCCTGTAGGCAGTCTTCCAACCTTGAATTATACTATACAGATTTCTAAAAAGGACACCACAGGAAAAGCATAAGCATCAATTGTTAATGTCTCCCAAATACCAAAGAATAGATCAAAAGATTGTAGATATAACTCTGTAATTGACTCCAGAAATCATCAATTCCAGTCACCTCCATTTGCAAGGAGGAAACTAAGGTCCAGAGGTGATAAGTGACTTGCCTAAGGTCACAAAAGTAATAAGGAGAGGCAGATTTAAACCTATGTCCCCTAAATCCAAATCAAGCACTCTTGCCCTTTTATCACATGGCATAATGTAATTTCAAGGAAATAGTCATAAACTCAACACTGACTTGTTGACATTTTCCCCAAAAGAAACACCCACCATCATCATCTTCATCTTCATCATCAGTAAGCATTTTTGAAGTGTCTGCCATGTACCATGAATGTTACAAAACACTAAGAATACAAAGAAAGGCAAAAAACATGGTTCCTGGCCTCCATTAAGTCACATGGAATGCAGGAGACCACATATGAACAAGTATAGATCTACAGGATGTGTATAATGAAAATGGAAGGCAATCATAGAAAGGGGGCACCAACAGTGAGGAGGGACCAGAAAAGGCAACTTTCAGAAGATGGGAGGAAGGAAGACAGGGAAATAAGGAAATTAAGGTCACAAAAGAAAGTGTTTTGGGTATGAAGAACAGCCAGTAAAATCAGATAGATTGTCCTGTTCATAGAATAGCAAGAAGAACAGTGTTACTGGAGCAGAGAGCACACAGAGGGAAGAAAGAAAAGGTAAAAAGGAGCCATTTTGTGAAGGGCACTAAAAATATAAAAGTATTTTCTATTTGATCCGGAAGGTAATAGGGAACCACTGGAGTTCATTGAGAATAAGGAGGAGAGGCAACTCAGTCAGATATGTGCTTTAGGGAGATCATTTTGCCATCTGAGCAGAAAATGGTCAGGAGTAGGGTGAAACCAGAGGCAGGAAGAATGACCATAACACTATGGTACTATCTCCAGTCCTGAAGTGATAAGAGCCTGTGCCAGGGTTGTAGTTGTATGAATGGAAGATTGACATGAGAGTAGATCTGAAAGGAAAAATGACGCACTGGATAGGTGTGGTGAGTGCAAGTGAGGATTCAAGGATAACAACAAAGTAGGAACTTAATGAGTGCTTACTGACTTGACTTTATATCTTCTACAAAAGAAATGAAGTTCGGAAGAAGGGAGGGCTTAGGGGGAAAGATAATTACTTCAGTTTTGGATGTGTGGAAGTTTGAGATGCCTTTGAGATATTTGGTTTAAATTATCTAAAAGATAATTGGTGATGTTTGACTGAAGTTTGGGCAGATGTTAGGACTGAATATCTAAATCTGGGAATCACCTCTCTAGACAAGATAATTAAATGCATGGGAACTGAAAAGATCAATAAGCAAGATAATATAGAAGGAGAGGAGGACCAAGACCAGCTCTTGTGGGATGTGGGAATAACCTGGATGAAGATCCAGGAAATGAGACTGAGGCTACAAATAGAAGAACAAAGAAAGAACAATATTATGAAACCTTGGGGGGGGGGGGAAGTATGCAGGAGAAAAGGGAGATTGACAGTGTCAAAGAATATAGAGGGGTTAAGAGGATAGGGATTGAGGGGGGAAAGCATATATTTAGCAATTAAAAGCTCACTGGTAAATTTGGAAAGAGCAGCTCAGTTGAATGATGAGGTTGGGATTCATTACAGAGAATTTAGATGAAGGGATAGGAGGTAGAGGTCCCATGTGTTGATTGCTTTCCAAAGAAATCTAACCTTTGTAACATTGCTTCTATTTGGCCTTTTCTCCCCTCTGACATTGCCACCAGCATGGTGTAGCACCTTATCTCATGATTGGACTATTGCAATACCTTCTTGTTACTGTCCCTGGATCAAGTCTCTCCCCACTCCAGTCTATCCTTCACTCAGCTATCAAACTGATATTCTTAAACTCTGACCATATCATTCCCCCTCCCTCTTCAGTCAATTCCAGGGACTCTGTGTTGCTTCCAAGATCAAATATAAAATCCTCTGTATGACATTTAAGAGTCCTTCATAACTTAGTCCCTCCTACCTTTACAGTCTTCCTACACTTTACTCCCCCTCCCATACTCCATGATCCACTTATGCTGGTCTCTTGCTGTTCCTACCATACACAAAATACTCTATCTTCTGAGCATTTTCACTGGCTGTCCCTCATGCCTGGAATTATCTCCCTCCTTATCCCAAAATCCTGACTTCCCTGGATTCCTTCAAATCTTGAGTGACATACCACTTTTCACAAGAAGAAGCCTTTCCAGTACTCCTTAATAATAATGTCTTCCTTCTGAAATTACTTCCAATTTATCAGGAGCATATCTTTTTTTTGCGTAGTTGTTTAAATGTTGTCTCCTCAATTGGAAGATGAGGTCCCAGAGAGCAAGAACCATTGCTTTTATTTGTAACTCTATTACTTCACACAGGGTCTGGAACATAGTAGGCACTTTTTAAATGCTTGTTGTCTTGATATGTCTTTATCCCTTTTCTATTCATTTTTATGCTTTTTCACTGTCAGACAGCAAAAATACACCGGGCAGTAAAATGCAGATACCAGCAATGTCATTTTCTCTATACTATACCAAGCTGTCCCTCGCTATATAAGCACACATACATTAGGGAACACTTTCTACTGACAAATAGTAAAATTACTCCCTTTGGTTATATTGCTCTACCTAACATTGGGGATGATGATTATAAATTTGATCACAGCAGCTGTTCAGGATTAAGGTTGAACCAGATGACACCTCAGGACCCTTCCAACGCTAAAATTCTATTATTCCCTAGGTTACATACCCATGTCAAATATCTGTCGAGTCTTTCCTAAAGAAGCAGAAAGAATATGAGCCAGAACAACCAGACATGGGTGACAGAATTCCTCCTCCTGGGACTCTCTGATGACCATCAGACTCAAGTATTACTCTTTGTACTTTTTCTAGGAGTCTACTTGGTTACTGCACTAGGAAACCTGCTCAATATCATCCTGGTTCTGGCTGATTCAAACCTCCATATACCCATGTATTTTTTTCTGTGTAACTTGTCTCTTGCTGACTTCTTCTCCTCTACCAACATTGTTCCTCAAGCTCTCATCCACATGCTGTCCAAAAGGAAGGTTGTATCCTTCATGAACTGTGCAGCACAGCTTTTCCTATACCTCTTTTTTGGCGCAACACAATGTGCACTGTTAGCTGTAATGTCCTATGACAGATACTTAGCAATCTGCAACCCCATGCACTACTCTATCATCATGACTTGGAAAGTGTGTGGCTATATGGCCTTGGGGTGCTGGGTCAGTGGTGGTCTAATATCCTTGGTGGATACTACATTCACACTATACTTGCCCTACCAAGGAGACAATAGGATTGCTCATTTCTTTTGTGAGGCCCCAGTTCTTTTGGCCTTGGCATCTGGAGACACCCACAGATCACAGATGGCCATTTTCCTTATGGGTGTGGTGATTCTTCTTGCACCTGTGTCCTTGATCCTGGTTTCCTACAGCTCTATCATGGTGACTGTTATCAGGATGAGAACAACTTCAGGGAGGCTCAAGGCTTTCTCCACATGTGGCTCCCACCTTATTGTCGTTATCCTATTTTATGGATCAGCAATCATGACTTACATGACACCCAGGTCATCCAAAGAGCAGGGAAAGCTGGTGTCTGTGTTGTATGCTGTGTTAAACCCGATGCTTAACCCTCTCATCTACAGTCTGAGGAACAAAGATGTAAGGAGAGCACTCAAGAATGTAGCCAATCGAGCACCATCCTGGAGATAATGATTCTCTTATTATAACTTTATCTATCAGTATATCTTAGCTTCAAAAATTGTAGTATCAACTACACCTACACCACCACCCATTCCCCCACACACACATATACTTCCAAATAGGGGAAATGCATTTACCCTCATGGTTGATGGTAGGGAATGCATTTTATTATCATTCTATAAATTTATATAGAATATTTGTATATTGTACACTTGCAATATGTCTCAGGTGTATAATGAGGTATGATGATGCCATCTATTACTCTACACAATTACATGAAATTGTGCTAGTATGGAGGACTTAGGGATGGACGTTATTAATGTGGAGTTATCATAGTTTCTGGATATTCAGCACTAGATTTTGTGAGTACAGAGCAATATGTGATGGAAAAAATCTTGGAAACCAGAAGAGAGAGAGGGAAACATTTGAAAATCTAGTGGAGATCTACAAAAAAAAGCCCTAACATGATCTTAGGCATCTATTAATATAAATATGGTGTTCAAAATGTATGAAGTTACTGAATTATCATTCTCTGCCTACGTAGGATCATATCAGCAGAATTTTTTCTGTGTTAAATACAGTGTCTTGTACTTAGTAAATGCTTAATAAATTCGTGTTGACTTGATTTGATATGGTCAGGCTGGAGTACATGCAGAGGAAAGGAATAAAAGTGAATTTAAATTCAAGGTGTGAGAAGATACACTCCAAAAAATTTGTCTTCAATCTTTTTGATAGAAGAAGTCTATGAGTTAGCTAATTTGCCTATTCCTGTGCATCCTTGAATCTCAGTCAAAGCAGTATCTCTTAAGGTAGCCTATCCCAATTTTAGGCAGCTCTAGTTATAACAAAGTTTCTTCATGCATATAGCAAGTTTGCCTCTCTACATACTCTGCCATTCTCCTTAATTCTTCTTACTGGGACCAAGCAGAATAAATCTAATCCCTTTTCCATGAGAAAGTCATTCAAATATTTATTGTAATTCAACTTATTCTTGAAGAGGACTAATGACATCACTAAGGTGAGTGTGAATTGGATTTAAGTGATGCAGAGCTGTGAAAAGTCATCCGTCTCATTCTCTCCTCCAGAGTCTAGTTGAAAGACAAGAGTCAGGAGGAATAGCGATGAGCCAGATGCAGAGGGTGACCTTGAGCTTTTTTAAAATAAGGGATTTCCAGAATCTCAGTTTATCTGAGGCAATGTCCATTCAATAACTAAGGGCTAGGTAAAAATGGAGACAAAAGATGACCCAGATTTCCACACCAAAGCATAGATCTGGGAAGGGAAGACCCTCAGAGTATCTGGCCAGAACAGAAAACAATTAATATTTGTACTCTAAGCCATCAGAACTCAAACAATGAGCAACAAAGACTTGGGCATGGGACCTATTATTGGCCATTCCATGAAAGTCAGAGTGATTTGGGTTGAAAAGTGCAATCAGGCAGATCCATTTGAATTACAACAAGATTTTTAAAAGCCTGTTTCTTCAAAGCTATAGTATAAATGAGAACTGTATAAGACACAGAAGAATAACACAAAGCCAAGGACAGACAATTGTCTGATTCTTCCTGACCAAGTTTGGGGTTTTCTTGGCAAACATACTAAAATGGTTGGCCATTTCCCACTGCAGCTCATTTTCATACAAGGAAGACAGGCAAACAAGATTAAGTGACTTTCCCAGAGACACACAGATAGAAAATATCTGAGATCATATTTAAACTCAGGAAGAAGAGTCTCCTTGACTCTAAGCCCAACACTATCCACAGTGTCACCTAGTTGCCCAGAAGTTTGTCTATAGGTTGACATCAATTTGATGTGGATATAAAATATGGTGCCCTAGGGGTTAAAGAGAATATTAAGGGTTGCTTTTCTAGTACTTTGAGAGGACCCTCCAAGAGGGGATTGAGAGCCTGAAACATTGTTCGGGCCCTGGTGACCCAGAGTGAATGTAAATAAGAATTGTTTCAGTTTTGGCCAGAAGCACTGAGGATCTTCCACCATAGATTATTTTTTAACTAAGAAAAAGAGGCCATTCTTTGCCCCATTTCTTATCTAGCCTTAACTACTGAATAGGCATGTCCTCAGTCAAAACAAGACAAGGAAAAAAACCTTACCCTAAAAAGGCCAACTTTGTCAGGGCCATCTCTAGTCATCTTAATCTATATGTTGCCACTGAGCACAGATGGCTCTGTAGGAGAAAGTGAGGCTGGTGACTGTGCAATTCACGCCCCCCCCATCCTAAATACACTTCACTTGTAAGCCATGGCATCACCTTCCTGATGTTATCATCCTCTCTGAGAACAAAGGATAAACAACAACAACAACAAATATAGAAGCTTTTCTTCAATAAGAAAACAGGATTTGTTTTGATAACCAAGAAATATATGTAAGGGAATATAGACTAATTCACTTGGAATGAGCACCAGTTCTAATGGGTAGCATTTTATTAATAAATTATTACCAAATCATAACCAGATGTTCTTATAGAAATTCACTTGTAAATTAGGGGTTTGAAATTTGGACATCAGTGCTCAATAGAAAATGTATTGTCACTGGTACCATACTTTAAAGCCTGTTATAAAATGGTACATTTTCTATCAGATATGGAAGAAAACACAGTTGTGGTCATCATAAAACATCATAAACATAAAATTAAACTAAGCCACACCTCAAACTTGAAAAAGAGATTCAGGTTTTCCTAGAATGCTGGTGCTTGAGAAATCTAGATTGAATTAAAGTAAGATGGGAATTAGACATAGCTATTTGGGAAATTTTCAAGATGTTACTTTAGAAATCACAAGACTTTATAGGATGATTGCACCAATTTCTCTTTTTACCTAAACTCACTTCAAAAATTACTCTTCTCCATTTTCCTTGTTTTTTTTTCCTTTTTGGAGGGGATAGGGCAGGGCAATTGGGGTTAAGTGACTTGCCCAAGGTCACACGTCTAGTAAGTGTTAAGTGTCTGAGGCCAGATTTGAACTCAGGTCCTCCTAACTCCAGGACCAGTGCTCTATTCACTGTGCCACTTAGCTGCCCTTTATTTTCCTTGATTTCATTAAATCACCTTCATTATTCACAAGTTTATTGGCCATATTAGGCTCACAAAAGAAATTAAGGCCAAGAGAAGTTGGACAGAAAGGTAGGTAGAAGGAAGGAGAGTCATGAAAACTGAGACACAGAGACAGATAGAGATTGAGCTTCTTGTAAGATTAGAGAGAAGTGCTAGGGAAGAGATATGAATCAGATGACTTCCCACAGATCATCAGGTAGTATTACAGGTCCATGATAATCTGATTGCTATCATCAATGAGCAGGGGGAAGAGCATCCCAGTAGGTGAAGCAAGAGAGGGGGCAGAGACCAACCAGAAAAATGAGATTTGATATATTTGTGAGTTTGGTGTGACCTCCTTGTGGGAATGAGTGCATAGTTCATTAGAGAATAGAAGGTATTTTCACATTCACTATCACTAGATCCTTGAGAAGAGTTGGAATTCATATGTACACTTGGCATCATCTTCAACAATTTATTGTCAATGAACTATATAAAACAGTGTGGTTGAAATGTCCTAAAATTCATTTCATACCCTTCCATAAAATATTAATTAATGAGGAAGCATCCATAAAAGTTGAGGCAAAAATGTTTCTTTCCATAAACAAGTGATCTACATCGTGGAGGAATAGAATCTTTGGAGAGAGGGCTCCATGACTCCTAATAAGGCATTACATACAGGGAGATAATGGTCTCAAAAATCCATGACCTGATATAAGGCTACTTTCTCATGTCGGGGCCTCCTCTTCCAACTCATCTCAATACTCTGCACCCATCACTCTATTCTGCAGTCAACCAACCCTAACTGAAGGACTTGTTATCTTTCATGCACTGTGTATACTTCAGATCCAATGAGAAAAAAATGAAACAGTCTTCAAAAAACATACCTTCTATTGTCTTTTTTGTCCAAATTTACAAATTTGGTGAGTGTGTGTGTTTGTGTGAGTGTGCATGTGTATTAAAGTTAACTCAGGTTGAAGGTTTCCGAAACCTGTATAATAACGATTCAGATAATAATTCCAAAAATTCGGAATGGAGCTTGATTGCTAATTTGCTTATATTTCTGACCTTTCTATACGATTAAATTCTATAACGTAGTATGATGGAAGAGGACCAGAAGGGAAGAGGAAGGGGAAATATTGTCTCAATTTTCAAAAATAGAAGGAAGTACATAGATTAAACATTGGTGAACTTCTACTGAAGCTCAATCAAATTAAATTTAGCTGAAATTCAATCTAAAGCATATTCTTAAAAAAGTCAATTTGTGAGTAAGAAAGAAATAACTACTGAAAGCTAACATTGCTCTTTTTTTACTCTTTTTGGAGCAGGGATTGGGAATTAGGGTTAAGTGACTTGCCCAAGGTCACATGGCTAGTAAGTGTCTAGTGTCCGAGGTCAAATTTGAACTCAGGTCCTCCTGACTCCAAGGCTGGTGCTCTATTCACCGCACCACCTAGCTGCCCCTAACATTGTTTCTTTAAAGTAGAGAATATCCCAAATTAATCCTATTTGGTTTTTGAAAAGCATAGTGAGATTAACATTCTTTATTGTAGAGTTCCTGTTCTATTCTTGAATGAATATAGGATATACCAAGGTTTCTGCAGAATATTTTTAGCAACATTTCTGACTGAAAAAATGTGGTCAATATAATTATAAGATCAGATGTATTTGGTATTACTTGAAGAACAGAAACAAAGTGGTGGTTTGGTTTCTCAAAATTTTTTGACAATGCAGAATTGAGTCCATTTTAATAAGATGACACTAAACAGGCAGAAATGAGAAGTCCTATATCAAGATAATAAAAGGTTATCTTTGTAATATAGTATGTGGGTAGCTCTGGCTGCATAACAGTTTATATGGGAAAAGATCTTGAGGTTTTATCTATGACAAACTCAAAATGAATCAATAGTTTCATATGGAAGCTGAAGAAACCAATGCAATTTGGTTCTGTTTAAAAAAAAAAAAGAACAACCTACCATAAGCAGGATGAAGAAATGGATAGTTCCACATCAATCTTTACTTTTTATGCTACATATGGAATATTATCTTCATTCCCAGGTGCCACATTTTAGGAAAAGTATTTTCAACTGGCAAGATTTCCAGAATGCAAAGAGGACTGGAAACCACAACTCAAAGGGATTGCTGGATAAGAAGCACACCAAAGATGATCAGAGCCTGGAGTTTTATCTTGCTTCTGCCTAACTTTCTCTGAAATCTGGAAAGTTTTTCTCTTACAGCTAAGGAGTTCATTTTTTCTCAGTTGGTCTGATTTCCTTGAGCTTTGGTTTGTTTCCCTTTCTTGTTTGAATCTTGTTTATGTATGCCATGACTAAGCCAGGTGTTCCTTTGCTTTTAAGTACAACTGACTTTTTCTCATGGTTTGGGCAAGAGAGAAATTTGACTTGGAAAATCCCTACAGATGCCCAGGTAACAAGTGAGAAATAAAAAAGGATACAGAAAAATCAAAGCCCCATCTGCTAAGGGTTTTTTGCCTCGGGATATTTAAATTATTTTATAAGAAAATATTGACAAACTATGGAAAGCTATTAAATAACCCACCTCCTATTTGCTACCCATTTGTATTATAGTTTAGTTAGAAGAAGGGTGCATGAGGGTAGCATACATATTAGGTGTTGAAGTTATGATTGATTAATCACCAAAGGCTAGATGGGAACACAAGGAAAAGGAAGAGGAGTAAGAAGTGGAGGAAAAGATGAAGAGGAAGGGGAGGAAAAAATGAAAGTAGAAGAAAGAGGAGAAGGAGTAACAAGAGGCAGAGGAGAAAGGGGAGGAAAAAGAGGGGGCAGGAGAGGAGGAGGAGGAGGCAGTGGGGGAGGGGAGGAAAAGAGAGGAAGAGAAGGAGAATTGGAGGAAGAGTAGAAGACAGCAAGAGAAGACAAGAGAGGAATGGAGAGGATAGGGATAAGAGTAAATGATAATATAAAACAGGGAGAGAGAAGAAACAGAGAAAGAAGAAAAATAGAGAATGTCATGAAGATAATTACTTAATAGGGTATATATGTATATATAAGGATATGAATGCCAATTCTTGTTCCAAAATAAAATGCAACAGAACAAATATATATACCATCCACCATTTCCAAAAATATCTATTTATCATCACAACCGTGCAAGGAAATTGATAAGTATATATATATATATATATATGTTATGAATTCCCATAAAGAATCATCAAAATTTCAGTTGCACTGTAAAAATTATCATACAGGAAAAGCATAAACATTCAGAGATGTTGATAATCTCTGTTGAATGTCCAAGAAATGGTCATCAGATGACATAATTCAAGTAACTGTTTTAAGAGTGTCCACTTCATTCTCCTACATTTGCAGGGAGGAATAGAAATGTTAAATGATTTCCCCCAGAACAGATGAGCAATACATAGGAAAGGGGCATTCAGATTTATATCCTCTGCCTCCAAAACAAGTGCACTTTCCTTTAAACCATGTTTCATAGGACAGAAACCGCAACAGACTCCATATAGCCTCCATATAGATCTGCTAATAGGTTCCCCAAAGGAGGTTCCCCTCCTTTATCAAAGAAACAGATTGCCATGATCAATCAGCCTTGCTGTTCCACTGTATCCTTCCCTGATCCTTTTGCCTCTTCCTTGAAACTTTGCCATTGTGTGAAAGCAGAATTATGCCTACTCTGAAGACTCAGAACTAGAAAAGTCATATCCTTCCCACTATACGAAGATACATATCATACACTGGTTTCTTATATAAGGGAATATTTTTAATATTCTGAGTTGTCATCAAATGAAATGGCTTTCTTCTCTTAAGGTACACTTCTCATCAGTAAAAAAAGGAAATGTTATCATGGTAGATATTCATGGTTCAGTGGCAGGTTGGACCAGATGATATCTCAGGGGTCACTTTCAACTCTAAAAATCTATGATGCCAGGCTCACATCCTTTCATCAAGTATCTGTTGGCTCCTTTCAAAAGAAGCAGGAATATCCAACATGAACCAGCACAACCACACCTAGATAACAGAATTTCTCCTTCTGGGTCTTTCTGATGATCCTGAGACTCTGTTGCTGCTCACTGGTGTTACTCATAGGTAAGGTAGTTGGGAGCTTATCTACCTAGTTCTACCTAGTTCTAACTGACTCACAGCTCCATACACCCATGTACTTTTCCTCTGTAACTTATCTCTGGCTGCCCTTGGCCTCTCTACCAGCATTGTTCCCCAAGCCCTAATCCACATGCTAACCAGGAAGAAGATCATTTTCATTATGGACTGTGTTGCTCAAATTTTGTTCTACCTTGTTTTTGGATCTACACAGTGTTTCCTATTAACTGTGATGTTCTCTGACCAATATTTGGCAATCTGTGACCCCATATGTTACTCTCTCATCATGACGGGAAGGATATGTGACCAACTGATATAAGGGTGCTGGGTTTGTGATACTGTAGTTTTCTCAGTTGGCACTATATTCACAGCATGTCTCCCCTATCAAGATGACAATACGATTGCTCATTTCTTTTGAGGTTCGAGTTCTCTTGACCCTGACATCTAGAGATACTCCTAAAGCAGAAATAGACATTTTTGTCACAGGTGGAGTAATTATTCTTGCAACTGCCTCCCTGATTCTGGTATCTTATGTCTTTATTATTGTGACTGTCATCAAGATGAAGACAAGCTCGAGAAGACTCAAGGTATTCTTCACCTGTGGTTCCCATCTCCTTGTGGTTATTCTTTTTTATGGGACCCTAATAATTTTCTACATGATACCCAAGTATGCCAGGGAGCAGATGAAGTGGGATTCTGTGTTTTATTTTGTCAAAAACCCTATGCTTAACCCTCTTATTTATAGCCTGAGGAATAAAGATGTAAAGAGGGCATTCAGAAAGGCAGTCAATGGAAGTTAATCTAGGTATATGTGGTAGAACTACATTTGGCCACATCTCTTACCTCCAACATTAACTCCAGAAAATGGTCATTTCCTTGTAACAGGTAGTAGGGAATGTTTGTACAGATTGAAGAATACTTTTTTTACTTTCTCTGCCTCTTGATTTTTATGGGGAGGGGGGTTGCCACATATGCAATATGGAAATACATCTTGCATGACTTCAAATGTATAATTTATATTATATTGCTTGCCTTTAAAGTGGTTGGGGGAGCGGCTGGAGGGAAAGAGAAGATTTGGAAATCAAATTTTTTTAAAAATGAATGCTGAAGGGGGTGGAGCTAAGATGGCACAGAAAAGGCAGGAACTCACCAGAATTCTCCCCAAAACCCTTCCAAATAACTTTAATATCTCAAAACAAATTCTGGAGTGGCAGAACTCACAAAAGGATGGGGTAAAACAATTTTTCAGCAAAACTGCTTAGAAGGTTGGCAGAAAAGGTATGTTGTACCAGGGTGACAGTGGAGCACAGTCCAGTGCAGAGCACCCCATCAAATCATCAGTAGGACTTGGAGGCAACAGAATCAGTGGCAGCAGTGACAATTTCTGAACTAATCAGTCCACAGATTGTAAGGGAGTCAAACAATATTCAGAAGGACATTCAAAGGGTTCCTTTGCTGGCATCAGGGGCATTGCCTGATGAATTGCCCATACTTGGATCTAGGTGGTGGCAGTCCTCGGTCATAGTCCCAGGACAAGGAAAAGCCATAACACATCAGATCTTGTGGTTGCAGGGGAAGCGGGATTCCTGTTACAGTTCTAGGATGGAAAAGACTGCTTTTGGTTGCTAAAAGCGCAGAGCACAGGCCAGGAGAGTAGTAAACACACCTCTCCCTACATCATACTACCTTGGAAGAACTGAAAACTTACTGATCCCCAAAATTACCTCTTAAAATACAGTACAAAAACCAAAAGCTTAGACAGTGCCCCCTTCTCTCCAGAAGCAGAGTTGCACTTTAACATAGAGTTAAAATCAAGAAATAGGCTGGGAAAATGAGCAAACAGTAGAAAAAGAGTCTGACAGTAGAAACTTATTATGTTGACAAGGAAGATCAACACACAAATTCAGACAACAGTTTCAAAACACCTGCATCCAAAGCCTCAAATAAAAATATGAATTGGTCTCAGGTGATAGGAGAACTCAAAAAGGATTTTAAAAATCAGAAAGAAATAAGAAAAATAGAGGATAAATTGGGAAGAGAAATGAGAGTGATGTAAGAAAATCATGAAAAAATAGTCAACAGGGGCGGCTAGGTGGCGCAGTGAATAGAGCACCGGCCCTGGAGTCAGGAGTACCTGAGTTCAAATCCGGCTTCAGACACTTAACACAAAAAACTAGCCATGTGACCTTGGGCAAGTCACTTAACCCCAACTGCCTTCCAAAAAGCAAAAAAAAAAAAAAAAAAGAGTCAATAGCTTGGTGAAGGAGACAAAAAAATGGAAGAAAATAACACCTTAAAACAGAATAGAACAAATGATTAAAAGGGCACAAAATCCAATGAAGAGAAGAATGTTTTAAAAAGCAGAACTGGTCAAATGGGGGGGGAAGGGAAAATATGCAAAAATTCACTGAATAGAAGAATTCTTTAAAAAAGCTGAATTTGACAAATGGAAAAAGAGGTACAAAAATGCACTGAATAAAAGAATTCATAAAAATAAAAGTGGCCAAATGGAAAAGAAAGATACACTGTTAAGTGGATTTTCACTTATCTAACAATTCTGCAGAACAATTTGGAACTACACTCAAAGAGCTATAAAAACTGTGTATACCCTTTGACCCAGCAATATCACTACTAAGTCTGTATCCCAAAGAGATGAAAAATAAAAAGGAAAAGAATGTGTATGTACAAAAATATTTATAGCAGCTCTTTATGTGGTGGCAAAGAATTGGAAACTGAGGTGATATTGATCAACTGGGGAATGGCTGAACAAGATGTTGTATATGACTGTGATGAAATCATATTGTGCCATAAGAAATGATAAGCAGTATGTTCTTAGTAAAACCTGGAAAGATCCGCATAAACTGATACAAAATGAAATAAGCAGAACCATAAGAACATGGTGTAAAGTAACAGCAATATTGTATGATGATCATCTATCAAGGACTTAGCTATTCTCAGCAATATAATGACCCAAAACAATTCTGAAGGATTTAAGATGAAAAAAGCTAACCATCTCCAGAGAACGAACTGATGGAGTCTGAATACAGATTAAGCATGTTTTTCTTTACTTTCCTCATTTTTCTTGGGGTTTTTTAATCTGTTTACAATATGACTATAATGGAAATATGTTTTGCATGACTGCACATGTATAAACTATATTAAATTTCTTGACTTCTCACTGAAGGGGGAAGGGTAGGAAGAATAGGAAAAAACTTGACTCAAAAAATTTTAAATAATATTAAAAATTGTTTTATATGTAACTTGGGAAAATAAAATATGAATATTTTGATGTAAAAATGTTTTTAAAATAGAATTTTAAAAATCTAAAAGCTTTCTAAATGTTTGGAGGCAATTATATGTCCCCCTGGATCTTTTCTTTTTCAGGCTAAGTATCCCCAGTTCCATGAACTGATCGTTGCATAGCATAATTTCTAATCCCCTCATTAAACTGATCTACCTTTCCTTAGAGGCAGTATAGAATAGTAGAAAGATTAGTGGATTTAGAATAATAGAACATGAGTTCTGCAAATCCTATCTCTGTCAGTTTCCTACCTGTGTGATCTTCTGTAAATTATATCATCTATAGAAACAGGAAGTTGGGCTCTCAAGTCCCTTCTGAATCTAAATCTGTGATCTACTTTGTTCTAAATAAAACATGATATCTAAAAGTAAATACAATAATCTATTATTGTCTGTCCAGGAAATAAATCAGTGGATATATTATCTCTTTTTCTTCTAGATAATATGATTCTATCAACATAGCCTAAAACTGCATAAGCTTTATTTTTTAATTTTAATTTATTTTCTTGGTTACATCATTCATTTCCACAAGGTTTTGAGTTACAAATTTTCTCCCCTTTTTGTCCCTACCCCCCAGCCCAGAACATTGATCCCACTGTAAGACCCCTCCCAC
>CM053595.1:81674753-81747248 GCA_028646575.1 Pseudocheirus occidentalis
ACAGTTATCCCTTGCCTCTTTTTTATGGGATGATTAACCCCATTTTGTCTCTCCCTGTCTCCTCTCATTCAAGTCCTCTCCCTCTTCAAAATTTCACCTTTTGAAGTATCATCTCTTCCCAATTAATTGATCCTGAACCCTCTTGCATAAGCTTTTTGAGGAGCAATGTCACCCTATTGACTTGATCTTGAGTTTGCAGTCCTAGATCTTTTTCCACAGAAGTTGTTGCCTAATCACACCTCATCCATTCTGCACTTATATAGTTAATTACTATTAGGACATTATAATTGATTTCATGATACTACATTAAAACTCTAAATTAGTGGGTAGGTTTTTACCATGCAGACATGGTATAGATTATACTTGTGTTCTTCATACCACTGAATCACATATACTTTTCATGCCAGTTCTGATCTATTGGCAAGAGTAGTGATCCTTGTTTTTCTCCAAAGCATACCACATTATTCTCATACTATTTAGTCTAGAAAAGAGGGTCACAATTGACGTTGTTCATTGAAGCAATTCTGACTTGGCATCCACAGAAAAGTATGATTCCTTAATGCTTATTTCTTTTTCATTTTCCATTTCAAGTAGAGGAGGAAGAAATTCTGATATGTATGGACCTCTAAGAATAACTAGATATAAAAATGAGAAAAGAGGCTGTAATCAAGGTCATAACTAATACAGAATGATCCAGGTTGTGTGTCAGAGTGTCAAAATATAGAGGATCTCAAACACCATCTTGGGAAACAGCTCAGCAATAATGGCACCTCATTAAAAAGAATAATTAATTAAAATAGGAAGCAAAAAGATGATCTTCTGGAAATGGCACCTCAGACAAGCCTTTCCTCAGCCCACTGCTTTGCCATACAACAAGTATACTCTAAAATCAGCCTCCTTAGCAGGGTCTGAAATACATTTCATACAGTTTTCCAGAAGTTTGTTTTATCCTGCTTTCCCTAGACACAAAAAAATTACTAGTTACACTATTAGCTTTGTGGGGTAGCTATTCAGACAGTGTTGGCATGGATTATGATATGTGCCAGTTAAGAATAACAGAAATAAAACATGTGGGCTGGGAAAGAGTATGAAAATTAAAAACATCAGTATCATGACTAGGCAAAGATGAAATGGCAGGAGTATAAGACCTCTCTCCCAGAAAATCAGGCTTCACCACTGGACAGGGCAACTGTTAAATCAGTTAAAATGTGGATTTTTTTCCATGCATGTAGCGCTACAGTGGACAAAATATCATATTTGGAAGTCAGGACAATTTGCTCAAATTCTGCCTCAGACATTTGCTACCTGTGTGACCGTGGGCAGATCACAACCTGTTATCTTTAGTCTCCTCATGTATATAAATATGCTAATAATACCTACCTTACAGAATTGATGTGAGGATCAAATAATATGTGTAAAGTATTTTGCAAAACTTAAAATGCTATGTAATTGCTAGCTATTATTTATGTTATTACTAATTATTCCCTAAGCATGAATATGGTTCTGTGGTTCTTGAATCATAAGAGATAAATAGTTTGACATGGCATAAAGCAAGGTAGGTAAATAGGCACAAGGCCCATTTCCCAATGACCAGTGGTAAAAGGCCACAAAAATATCTGTTCTTACAAGAACATTGGCAAACCATTAATAATCTGTAAAGCCACGCATGAGCAGCTTTCCAGAGGACTGCTGTTGTGAACAATTTTCAAGGTTCTGATTACATAGTATAGTGGACTCTATTCAATAAAAATAAGAACAAAACATTCACAGAAAATCAAAATACAGCCTTCATTATGTCACAGCTCAACAACTTATCACTAAAATGGCCACATAGTTTTCACCAAAGTTATCACATAATTTTAAACAAAGTACCTTCATTTAGTAACTCAATAATTTAGTAACCAGATCATTCAATTATCCTTAAGGAAACTTGCCTCCTTAAGGGACACAATGTACAAAAGTCAAAGTCCTCCATCCATGAGGTGCAATTAAGTTACAATTTCATCAGTCACTACTCAGTACCCATGGAGAGGTCTTTTCATCTTGATTCAAGGGAGGCTATCAGCTTCCATGGTTCCTCTTCTATGGTCCCAGCTCCCCCCTAATCTAACCAACTGCCACCTGAGTTCAAAAGCAGATAGCTCCCAGTTCCTTGTCCAGCTCTCCATGCAGTTCTTGTTCCATACTGAGGTTCACAGTGTCCAGTTCACTTAAGATCTCTCAGTCTCTGTTCCTGGGAAGACAAGGCTTAACTAAGCCACAATAACATTCACTTACATTAACATAACAACAACAACATTTCTACCAGCACCATAGTTATGCTTCCTCAGTCTTCCACAGCTCTGGCTGGCCCCCTGAAGTTTTTGGCAGTTCCCAGAAGAAGTTGGCAGCTCCTCAGAGTAGTTCTTGGAAGAAGTTCTGCCACCACAAGTTTGGTTTTTGCCACCACACATTTGGTTTTGCCACCAGAAGTCTGAGTTCTGTGTCAGTTCTCATTTCTCTTCTCAATTCTCAGTTCACTCTTCAGTTCAGCAGTAGCAGCCCAGCCTCCAGATACTTGCTGAGAGAAATTCTCTCTCTCTCTCTTTCTCTCTTTCTCTCTCTCTCTCTCTCTCCTTTTCTCTCCCTCCCCAGCAGCAGCTGCTCTGCCTCCACAATGCTTAGTCCAAGAAATTCTGACTCTCCCAACTGGGGTTTTTCCTTATATATGGTATTATCTCCTCCCTGTTCAGCCCCTTCCTGTTATGTCAGCAACAGGGGTTCATACCTCCTGTTTCTTAAACAGAGGCTCAATATAATTAGCTTGACAGGAAGTGCTGAGTTCCTGTTAGCTTGTCAATACAAAAGGATCTTCAAATTTCATTGCTGTTACACAATAATGAGAAAGCTTCCTCTAAGTCACAATTAATAACACAAATACAAATCAAAGGAAATCTCAGATTTCACCTCACACAGAAAATTAGCAAAGGTAATAGAAATGGTCAATGTCAAAGGTGCTAGAGAAAAACATACAATCAATTGATACACATCGAGTGGAGCTGTGAATTGGTCCTAATAGTTAGACAAAGAACTTGAAATTATTTATAAATAAGTATATGAATGAAAAGGCATTTATTTACCATCTATGTGCCAGATTCTGTGCTATGTGCATACGCAAAAATGAGATAGGTCCTCCTCTCTAGAAGCTAACATTCCAATAGAGCAAGGCAAGACACAAAGGGAAATAACTGGCCAGAAAAGGTACTTTTTTTCTAAGGAAGCAAAGAATTGGTAAGTAAAAGCACAAAGCAATCCAAAATCATGCCATTTCCAGGAACAATGGCAGCTTTGATTTGAATGTTGGATGCTGATTATCTAGCATCAAGAGTCAATGACAAGAATATTCACTGTGAAGGGTGTGAGGTCTGATCATCTAAGAAAGTGACTGAAAGCACCATAAATTACTAAAAGACCTTGATATCTCACAGATAGCCATGTAGCCAAAGCATATCAAAGAAGACTACCACCAGCACCAGAATATCTATGGAAGCACATTTCATGGTAGCTAAGTGGGGGTTACCTCTGTTATGCACAATTATCAAAGCCAAGTTCTATCAATGATTCATTTCACTCCCCATCTTTTTTTTCATCGATTTGTTTATTTAATTTTAGTTAAGAAGATTCAGTTCCACAACCCCTTGAGTTTCACATTTTCTCCCATCCTTCCCCCTTTCTCTTCCCCCCAATGGTGGCGTGCAGACAAGTATAGGATCTGCAAATACTTTCACATTGGATATTAGGCTGGTTGTATAAAAGGATTGTAACCAATGGAATGAACAATGGGAAAACCAAACATGGAAAAGAACAAGAGCATGTAGTTTGCTTCAGTCTCTTTTTAAACTCTGTTCTTTCTAGATCTTTCTCTGAATATAGACATCTCCTTTCATCCTGAGACTTTTGGAGTTGTCTTATAACCTTGTGTTGCTGAGAAGAGTCCAGTTTATCAAAGTTGGTCATCACACATATGTTCCATCTGTCATTGTGTACAAATTTCTCCTGAGTCTGCTCTTTTCACTTAGCATCAGTTTGTATAAGCCTCTCCAAGTAACTATGAAGTCCATCTGCTCTTCATTTCTTACAGCACAATAACATTTCATTACATTCATATACCACAACTCACCATTTCCCAATTGATAAGCATCCCCTTAATTTCCAGTTTTTTGCTACCACAAAGAGAGCTGCAACAAATACTTTTGTACATATGGATCTTCCTCCCACTTCTATGCTCTCTTTGGGATACAACTCTAGAAGTGGTATTACTGGGTCAAAGGGTAAGCAATTATTTATAATTCCTTGAGCATAGTTCCAGATTGCTCTGCAGAATGGTTGAATCAGTTCACAACTCCACCAACAATGCATTAGTGTTCCAATTTTTCCACATCCTCTCCAGCATTTGTCATTTTCCTGTTTTGACATCTTAGTCAATCTGACTGGTGAGATGTGGTATCTCAAAGTTGTTTTGATTTGCATTTCTTGAATCAATAGTGATTTAGAGCATTTTTCATATGCTTATAGGTATCTTTAATTTCTACCTCTGAAAATTGCATTTTCATACCCTTTAACCACTTACCAGTTGGGGAATGACTTGTATTCTCATAGATTTGACTCAATTCCCTGTATATTTTAGAAATGAGCCTTTATCAGAGACATTGATTGTAAAAAGAGATTAGAAATGTTCTACTTGGTGTCTGAGAGAGGAACAGTAACTAGAAATAACTAGAAATGTTTGTCCCTAGGAAAAATTTAGCTGGAAGAGGGAGACTGCAATAGTACAAAGGATAGTGCTACCAATAATGAGGTTGGCTCACGATTGTGATGACCTATTCACCAGAGAGTGGGGTCTATGCTCCTATAAGAATTGGAAGCAAAATTCTATAGGAATTCAACAATGAGACTGGCACCCAGAGATAGCTATGTTGTGGGGAGGGCCCGGGAAAGATTGTAAGTTCAGAAGTGAGGACAGCTATCATCTCATTGATGAAGCATGTCCTCTCTGTACACGGTGTTCTGATAGGAAGCCCTATTAGACCCAGGCTAATTGCAACTCTGGCAGAAGATCAGACAAGGAAGATGAATGACAGTTACAAGGAGGTCAATTTCAACTGTATTAGAAAAAATTCTTTAAATGATTAAAAATTGTACAAAAATAGAATTGGTTACTTCTAGAGGTGGTGAGATTATATGGGGTGATCAAGCAGGATGAATATGTTCTGTTGCCAAGGATGTTATAGAAAAACTTGATCATTTGGGCTGGTCTAGATGACTTCTGAGGCACCAACTCTGAAATTTTCCCTTTGTAGTTCCTAATTTGAAATATCAAAGTATCACCAAACACCAGGATCACAGAATTACACTGATTATTGTAGTTTATGGGCATTTCAAATGATTTTTTTCCCTTAGGAAAACAAGTCATGAAATCTAGGGTCAAAAAATGTACATCTTCTTTTAAACAGATGAGAAGATGTCTGGTATCATGGCAAAAATCTAGTAGACTACATACCTAGTTATTTAGTCATCCTTCTATGTACCTACCTAAGAAGTCACAAAGAATGGGGGAGGGGAGAAAAAGAATATTCAGAATTTAGATCTGAAGATGTACCTTTGAGGTACCTGAATTATAATTTCTCCCTTGATAATACCTGAACACCATCCTGAACAGAAACATAGAACACCAGATCTTCGCTAATGAGGAGGAATCCTCCAGAGTATATTAGATACTCCAGAGACCAGCTGAACCACAGCCCATTAAACTGGAACTATTCTCACATAATCAGCCCTTACTAGAAAGGTAGGTACTCTGAAAAACCAAGGATGTTTTCTGAAGAAAGGCTTGATTTGAGCCTTCTACTCTTTTCCCTTTCTTTCCCCATTTTTCTCTTCCTGTCCTTATTATAAGAAGATGAAATATATTCTTCAAATTCTGGACAAGATCATTGTTCTTTTTATCCTACCCACAGGCTGCTTCTCAGTTGTCTGTTCTATAGTCTGCAGTTGAAGTCTTTTCATTACCTAGGAGACGTTTTTTTTTTCTTTTCTGCCCTCCAGGTGAGAATGCTTGGTTTAGGACAGAGAAGGGACAAAGTGAACAGGTTTAGTGAGGGAGGAAATTTTAATATTTGATGTTTCAAGGGGATTTGAATTATGCATCTCTCTGACTAGAGTTTTTGTTTTGAGAACATCTTTCTACCACATCTGACATGCCAATGATCTCCCTCTGGCAATGAAAATAGGCAAATGAGTTTACATATGGAGCTGTGTCTCCTATCACCAGCACAAACTCCTCAAGAACTAGTGTAGAATGAATCCTGAGTGACAGTTTGCGTGAAATGAAATTTCCTTTGATGTAGACAGTATGAAGCTGCAGTTTGTTTATCCAGAACTGGGAAAGGCAGATCAGTGGCTAGAGTGCTGGACTGGGAGATAAAAAGATTTGAGTTCAAATCCTGCCTCAGACAATAATTGTGTGACACTAGACAGGTCAACCTCAAATTCCTTATGTGTTTAAAAAAAGGTAATAATAGCACATACGTTCTAGGATTGTTATGAGTATTAAATGATAAAACCTATATAAAGTGATTTGTTAAAGCCCTATGTAAACATTAAATATTATCAATGCTCTGATGAAAAATTAATCTCTTTATCTATTCGTAATTATAGGCCAAAAGAGAGAGAAACTAATTCCCCATGGTCATACAAAATCTGTGCAAAAGTAGATGTTGGGAGACGATTCATATTTTTTTAAAAATACATGATTTCAAGTGTACTTAAATATTAATTTAACTAAATAATTGGACATGTTAGCCAAGAAAGTCAAACAATCATAGAAGCAAAGTTACCAGAGAAGAGAAGCCATACTAGGACTCTTCTGTTTTGTATACTTTTGGGGACCACACCTTGGGAAGAAAGAACATAAACTACAGCAAATTCAGAGGATAGTGATGAGACTTATATATATATATATATATATATGATATTAAGATGACTTGATGTCTCTGGAAATTTTTAGAGTGAAAAATAAGTTTTGGAGCAAAGGGAATAACAGTTCCTATCAAGATACAGATTGCATTAAATGAGCTCTCAGGCTACTCCCATTTATGTGAATATATGACTTTATGAATTTGTTCTTTGCACTCTCACTTCACATCTGACTAACACAAGATGGAGATTTGCATTCTCCTGGATTTACCCCCATTGGACCTTTGGAACTTAATCAAGATCTCAGGTTGGTAGTGTTAAGAAGTGGAGAAGGGGGATAGAGAAAATGGAAACACAAAAGGAGCAAATCTAAAGCAGGGTCAGAACCACAACCCAATCATTTTACCTAAATAATCCTATCTTATCTATTGGCCAAGAAAACAAGATTTTATAATATAGCAGGAAATCAGGACAATTAATTTTCATTAAGTTGTATTAATCAAAGGTACTATAAAGCTTAGTAAGTCTAAAATTTAGAATATTTATAAATAAAAGTAATTTATTTCTTTCAGATACTAAAAAATATAAACATCCTAGAAGACTTGCTTCAACAAGAAGATAAGATTTGTTTTGATAAGCAAGAACCACATAAAAGGAAATACAGACAAATTCAGTTGGAATGACCATCAGTTCAAAATGGTCAGTATTTTCTTTAAAAATTATTACCAAATCATACTCAAAAGTTATTATAGAAATTCACTTGTAAGTCAAGGGTTTGGAAAGTGGACTTCAGTACTCAATAGAAACCATGTTTTCTTTGGTATTTAGGCTCCTGTACCTAAATGGTACATTTTCTGTGAGAAGTAAAAAAAAAAAAATACAGTTGCAATCATCATAATTAAGCTGCATCCTAAACCTGAGTAAGAGATTCTGGTTTTTCTAGCATGCTAGTGTTCGAGAAATTTACATTGAATTAGAGGATGGGAATTGGACACAGCTGTTGAAGAAGTTTTAAGGGCATTATTTTAGAAATCACAGGCCTTTGTATGACGATTGCACCAATTTTTCTTTGTATTGAAATTGACTTCAAATTATGATTCCTTTCCATTTTCCTTGATTTCATTAAATCACCTGCACGATTCACAAGTTTATTGACCACATTAGGCTCACAAAAGAAATTAAGGCCAAGAGAGGTTGGAGAAAAAGGTAGGTAGAAGGAAGAAGAGTCATGAAAAAGGAGTGACGGATAGACACAGAGACAGAGACCTTCTTGTGAGATTAGAGAAGCACTAGAGAAGAGATATGAATCAGATGGCTTCCCACAGCTCATCTGATAGTATTATTGGCCCATGATAATCTGATTGCTATCATCAGTGAGCAGAGGGAAGAGCATCCCAGTGGGTGAGGCAGGAGAGGAGGCAGAGAACAACCAGAAAGATGAGATTTTGTATATTGGTGAGTTTGGTGTTACTTTCTTGGGGGAACAGATGCATAACTCATTAGAGAATAGAAGGCATTTTCACATTCACTATCTCATTAGATCCTTGGGAAGAATTGGAATTCATATGTGCACTTGGCATCAGTTTCAACAATTCATTCTTAGTGAATTGTATAATTATATAATTCCACAATATATATACAATTGTATAATTGTATAATTTCACTGAGTGGAATATCCTAAAATTCATTTCACCTGCTTCCACAAAATATTAATTAATGAGGAAGCATCCATGAAAGTCAAGGCAAAAATGTTTTATTCCATAATCAAGTGATCTACATTATGTAGGAATAGAATCTTTGGAGAGAGGGTTCCATGACTCCTAATAAGGCCATTACATACAGGGAGATAATGTCCTCAACAGTCCATGACCTTATGTAAGACTTCCTTCCCACGTTGGGGTCACTTCTTCCAACTCATCTCAATTGTAGTTCAATGCTCTGCATCCATCATTCTCTTCTGCAATCAATCAACACTAAATAAAGGACGTATTATGTATCATTTATTGTGTTAGATACTTCAGATACAATGAGAAAAAATTGGAGCAGGTACTGTCTTCAAAAAATATACATTCTATTATCTTTTTGTCCAAATTTGCATATTTATAACATATATATTAAAGTTAATTCAGGTTAAAGTTTTTTTTTACTTAATTCAGAATGGGGTTTCAGTGCTAATCTGTTTGCATTTCTGAACTTTCTATTTTACTGAATTCTATAATCTAGTATAATGGAAGAGATCCAGAAGGGAAGAAGAAGGGGAACTATTGTCTGAGTTTTCAAAAAAAAGAAAGTACATAGATTAGACATCAGTGAGCTTCCCTTCAAATCTAGATCAAATTCTAAATCAAATTCTTACAAAGATTTATTTGTGAATATTAATAAAGAAATAATCCCTGAGAGCTAACATGGTTTCTTTAAAGCAGAAAAATCCCAGAGTGACCCTATTTTGTTTTTGGAAAGGATGATAAGATTCTTAGACCCTGTTTTGAAGTTTTTGTTCTATTCTTGAATGGGCTTTGAAGTATACAAGGATTTCCTGCAGAATATTTAGAAAAAACTCTTATTAAACCCCTTTTGATAGACTGGAGAGATATGGTCAATATAATTATAAAATGAGATAGATTTGGTACTGGTTGAATGACTGAACTAAATGGGTATATGGGTTGTGATAGCTGCTTCAAATTCTTAATAGACTAAAATCATGAGTTTGCAGTAACAAAACAACATTTAACAGGTAAAAATGAGAAATACTCTATCAAGACACTAAAATTTTCTTTGTAATACAGTACAAGGGTAGCTGTGGCTATATAACAGTTTGTGTGGGGAAAAGTTTTGAGGTTTTACTGATTAAAAAGCTCAAAATGAGTCAGTAGTTTCATATTGAACCCAAAGAAACCAGTCTTATTTCATGCTATATTTAAAAAAAAAACTACCACAACCAGGTTAAGGGAATAGATAGTCCTATGTCATTCTTTTTTATGTAATATCTGGAGAACTTGTTCAGTCCTGGGTGTCACATTTTAGGAAGAACATTGCCAACTGGTGAGTAAGATTTTCAGGATGGAGAGAAGACTGGAAACCAAGACTCAAGAGGACTGCTGGATAATATATTAAAGGTGATTAGAGCTTGGAGATTAATCTTGCTTCTGCCTTACTTTCCCTGGAATCTGGAAGGCTTTTCTCTTATAGCTAAAAAATCCATTTTTTCTCTCAAGGGACCTGATTTTCCTGAGCTTTACCTTAATTCCCTTTCTCAGTTGAATCTTGTTTATGCTACTGTCCTGTCTAAGTCAGCTTATCCTCTACTTTTCAGTTTAGTTGATTGGTTTTCTTTAAGGCTTGGGGAAGAGAGAAATTTGACTTGGAAAAATCACTACATATTTTAGGTATTTAATAATTGGAAATGGAAGGAAAGTGTGCAGAAAGGTTGATCACCTATCTGATAAGCCTGTTGTGTCCTGGGATATTTAATTAT
The DNA here is from genome assembly GCA_028646575.1 of Pseudocheirus occidentalis. Classification (NCBI taxonomy): domain Eukaryota; kingdom Metazoa; phylum Chordata; class Mammalia; order Diprotodontia; family Pseudocheiridae; genus Pseudocheirus; species Pseudocheirus occidentalis. The sequence continues at coordinate 81,685,183 of CM053595.1, forward strand.
GTTTGTAGAAATATTGAACAGCAAGAGTCATATTAAGTAACCCACCTCCTTTTTGCTGCACATTCATATTAGAATTACACTAGAAGTGTCCAAGGGGGAAGCATTCATATTACTTGTTGAAGTGATGAGTGCCTAATTACCAAAGATCAGCCAGGAGGAAGAGGAAGAGAAGGAGTATTATAAGAAGACAAAAAAGAAAAGGAAAAGGAGAAGAAGGAAAAAGAAGAAAACAAAGAATAGAAGACAGAGCAAGAGGATAGGAGAGGAATGAAGAAAATAGGGGGAAAGAGTAAATAATAAGAAAAGAGGAAGAAGAAATAAAATAGAGAATATCATGAAGTAGATAATTACTGAATAGAGTATGCATGTATATAAAGGAATATGAATAGCAACTCTTATTGCAAAATGGAATACAGGGGAATGTATTCACTTCAGAATATATTTGCTAATCATCACAGCCATGGAAAGGAATAGGTAAGTACAGCCGTGTAACAACTAAGTGAGAACTTTTCACACAGATAGTCCCCAAAATTTCAGTTGCATTCTAAAAATTACTGTACAAGAAAAGCATAAACATTTATTGTAGTAGTTAATCTCTACTAACCATCCAAGAAAGGATCATCAGATGGCAGGTGTAAATCTTGAAGTGTCTTTAAAGAGTGTGTACATTATTCTACTACATTTTCAGGTGAGGAGTCAAAAGATGCTAAGTGTTTTGACCCAGATCACACAAGCAGTAAGTATAAAAGGGTCATTCAAACCTCTGCCTCCAAATGCCGTACACTTTCCCCTAACCTATGTGTCATAGCACAGTTTTGTAGAAACCATCATTGACTCCACATTGACCCTTCTCCATCAAATAAATAGCTTGATTCAGAGCAATACCTTCCAATTTACCATACGTATCAAGAGTCATTAAAAACAAATCATACAGGATCTTAAATAATAATTCAAATTCATCTAGTATGGTCACTAATCCTGGAATATTGGCAAAGGAACAAGGCAGACTCAGATAGTGGTCACACTGCTGCACCTGGAGGCATGGATGAAGTTCCCAAAGTCCTGAAAGAGGTTCTCCTTCAGTGATATAATCTATGTCATCATCTCTTGAGTTTCCTCTAGCTATTCCTTCAGTTTATCAATGATCACTGAGAAAGTTGCAAACTTTGGGGGCCCTTGCCCCAAATATTCCCATAGATATTCCCTGAGAAAAAGTTGTCTAAGAAATATCAATTCAGATGACATTAAATTGAGAGTAGAGCACTAGATCACTGGTTCATCCATTCAACAGACATAAATTATATATGTACTTTGAGCAGAATAATATGTTGGAAGCTGAGGAAATACAAAGTAGAGAAAAACCAAGTATCTTCCCTTGAGGATCTTTTACTCATTGTACAGGTAAGATTCTAGAACAGAAAATCATAATATAGAATTTCACATGATGATTGCAAAACAAAATAACGTAAGAGGGCAGAGGTGAAAGGTCATTACCAAATAAGGGTGTCAAAGAAACCATTCAGCAGCAAGTAATACTTGAGTTGATTTCTCAGTAGTCAAAAAACATTCATTAAGCGATTACTCTGTGTCAGGAACAGTACTTTCTTAAAGAGCAAGGTCCAACCTTGTGACACCCCTATTCAATAAACTCACGTGGTTCCCTTTCATGCCCAGAATCAAATATAAAATCCTGTTTGTTATTCAAAGCCATTCACAAGCTATACTCTCTCTTTACCTTTCCAGTCTTAAACACATATATTCTTCAATCCAGTAATACTAGCCTGCTTTTATTCCCAAAACAAGGTACTCTATCTCCCTAGACAGGGTATTTTCACTGACTCTATCTGATACATGGAATGCTTTTCCTCCCCATCTCCATCTCCTGGTTTCCCAGGCTTTTTTCAAGTCCAAGTTAAAATCCCATGTTCTACAGGAAGCCATTCACAATCGTCTTAATTCTGAAATCTTCCTTCTGTTGGTTATTTACTATCTGTCTTACACATAACTCATTTGTCCATAATTGTTTGCATGTCATCTCCCACATTAGATTGTGACCTCTTCAAAGGCAGGAGTTGTCTTTTGCCTTTCTTCATATCCCTAGCACTTAATACAATGGCTGGCACACAGGAGGCACTTTATAAATGTTTATTGACTGACTGACAAAAGATGGTCTCTAATCTCAACGAGTTCATAGTCTCAAGCGAGAAATATGTTCAAACAAGCAGGATACAGGATAAAGTGAAAATAAATGACAGATGCTATGCATTGGAATTAAGGGCGATTGAGAAAGGCCTCCTGAAGAATTTGGGGTCTCAACTGAGACTTGAAAAAAGAGAAGGAAACCAGAAGGTGTAAATGAGGAGGGAGAGAACTCCAGGCATTAGGAGGTGCCAATGAAAACACCCAGAGATGGGAGATGAAGTGTCTTGTCTGAAGAATAAGAAAGAGTTCAGTGTTACTGGATTGAGGAATGTGTTTTATGGGTTCTGGAAGGGGGAGCAGGGCTGGGCAGAGAGCATAAAGTATAGGAAAGTAGGTTAGTATTAAAAAGGCAAAGAGTCAGAAAGTGGATGATTGTTACTTATTAGTTTCATATTAGTGAATTGCAACATGGCAGCAAGACTTTTTGACCAATTACCAGTTAAGTTCATGTACACAAATAATAGGAAAGGAAGCTAAAGGCAGATATTACCATGATTATTCAGCCTTGCTGTTCCAATGGATCCTTCCCTGCTGCTTTTTATCCTCCTTGGAGCTTTGCAGCTGACAGACAGCAGACCTATGGTTGCCATTAAGACTCAGAAACTAAGTTTCATCCTTTCTACAACACTATGACATTTCCTATATTGGCTTATTATTTAGAGGATATTTCTGAATGCTTTGGATGTCAAACAATAAAATGGCTTTCTTCTGTTAGGGTTCACTACTCATCAGTGAAAACGATCTTTGGAAATATTATCAGGGGAGATATAGATGGTTCAGTGAAAAGTTGACCCAGATGACATCTGAGGTCCCTTTCAGCTAGAAGATTCTATGATGCCAAGGTTTTATCTCTATGTCAAATATGTGTTGGCTCCTTTCAAAAGAAGCAGGAACATCCAACATGAACCAGAACAACCACACATGGGTGACAGAATTTCTGCTTCTGGGACTTTCTGATGACTCTCAGACTCAGCTGCTGCTCATGATATTGTTCTTGGGGGTCTACTTAGGCACTGTGCTTGGGAGCTTACTCCTCATCTATCTAGTTCTAACTGACTCACAGCTCCATACACCCATGTACTTTTTCCTTTGTAACTTGTCTCTGGCTGACCTTGGCCTCTCTACTGTCATAGTTCCCCAAGCAATAGTTCACATGTTAACTCGAAGGAATGGCATTTCCTTCATGGGCTGTGCGGCTCAGATATTTTTTTCCATTGTTTCTGGAGCTACACAGTGTTTGCTGTTAGCTGTGATGTCCTATGACCGGTACTTGGCAATATGTGACCCCATGCATTACTCTCTCATCATGACAGGGAAGATATGTAGCCAACTGGCTTTGGGGTGCTGGGTCAGTGGTATTGTAACTTCCTCAGTTGACACTATATTCACACTATGCCTCCCCTACCAAGGAGACAATAAGATTGCTCATTTCTTTTGTGATGCCCCAATTCTCTTGACCCTAGCATCTGGAGACATTCATAAAGCAGAGATGGCCATTTTCTCCATGGGTGTAGGGATTCTTCTTGTGCCTGTGGCCCTGATCCTGGTGTCCTATGGTGCTATTATAGTGACTGTCATCAGGATGAAGACAACCTCAGGAAGACTCAAGGCATTCTTTACCTGTGGCTCCCATCTCTTTGTGGTGGTTCTTTTTTATGGGACACTAATAATTTCTTACATGACACCCAAGTCCTCCAGAGAGCAGATGAAGCAAGTGGCTGTGTTCTATGGTGTCATAAACCCTATGCTTAACCCTCTCATCTACAGCCTGAGGAATAAGGATGTAATGAGAGCATTCAGGAATGCAGTCAACAGGAAGTAATCCTGATTATTATGGCATAACTACATTTCGCCATATCTCTTACCTTCAACAATTATCTTTTAGCCCCCTGGCAGAAAATGACCATTTCCCCATGACCAGTAGTGAATACATAAACATACTGTCCTTTTATTTCACATATCTATACCTACATTTATATATATATATATTGTTGGAGTCACACAGCTAGTAAGTGTCTAAGGCAAGATTTGAATTCTTGAAGATGACTTCATGATTTCATGCCCAGTGCTCTATCCACTGCACCACCCAGTTTCCTCCTTTAAATATGTATGTGTGCATGTGTGTGTGTGTGTAAGTGTGTTATATTTATTGTACATCCTTACAATGATTCAATTACTGAGAGAAGTTTGAGGTGATACCTCAGTCTCTCCAGAGTTTTGGGTAGAGTTTTGCAAACATGGAAAATTCAGGGAAGAATATTAACAGTGTGGAGTTTTCAAAGACTTTAAAAATTCTCCACTAGTCTTTGGAGAATAGAGTCATTTGTGGTGAAAGGATTTATGGCACAAAAGAAAAGCAATCAGGCAAGGCACTAGAAATCTAATTAAGTGATGCATAAAAAGTTAACCTAACCTTTTAGATATATGTATATACCTGTCATTTTGTCATTATAGTGAACTTCAATTAGCAAAACTCCCTCTACCAACGAAGACTGGAAAATATTACAACATATAGTGTCTTAGAAAAGACTTACATGGAAGTTGCCCAGAGATATAGATGGATTAAGCAACTTGGTCAAAGTCACATAGCCAATGGTTGTGACTTGGATATCACATTTCTTGACACTGAGGATGGTTCATATTTACTAAGTGATCCTGCCTCCCGAACCTGATCTTGTACTAGTATTATTAGAAACAGAGTTGAACTTGTTCATTGTTTTGTGACAATGTGTGTTACTTTACATCTGAAGAACTATGCTTTGTCCTGAATGCAGCATTTTAAGAGAGGGAAATCCTAAAGTGGATTGTGTCCAGATTATACTGATGAGAAAAATAAGAGGATTTAAAACAAGCTACATGAAGATTTGTTCAAAGAGCAACAGAATCTGGATTTACACTAGAAATTCTAGGTCAGTTCAAAACTAGGAAAGTTATAAATCAGTGGTTCTCAACCTGTGGGTCGCAACCCCTTTGGGGGTCTAATGGGGTCGCCAAAGACCATCAGAAAACACACATTTCTGATGGTCTTAGGAACCGAGACACTGCTCCTCTAACTTTCTCCAGGAGGGTCCGCCCACATGCAGATACACCCACGTACAAGTATTAAAGGGTTGTGGCATTAGGAAGGTTGAGAACCACTGTAAATAAAATAGATATGATTACTAACAAAAGCAATAAATATCATGTGGCTATAGCAATAAATGCAGAAAAAGCTTTTGACAAACTATAAGACACTATTTTGTGAAAAACACTACAAATAAGAGGATTAAATAGAATTTTCTTTAGTATGATTTATAGTATCTGTCTAACATCAGATACATATTGGGTAAATGGGGAAATCCTTTCCCATAGCATTGGGTTGAAAGCAAGAACGCCTTTCCTTACCATGATTATTAAATATAATGGTAGAAATGCAAGCTATTATAACAAGGGCTATAGTCTAGCACCTCAGCGAACTTGGATGGAAAAAACATCTTTATTATCATTAAGATTTTTTAGTTCATTTGTTATTTACTTTTAGTTTACAAGATTCAATTCCACAATCTCTCGAGTTTTAAATTTTCTCCCTCACTCTCCCCTCCCCCCATGGCAGCTTGTGATCAAGTATAGGATCTGCAAATACTTTGACATTGGTTGGACATTCGTCTGGTTGTAAAGAAGGGTTATCATTAAAGTTTTGATTCCTTTGTAACTATTTATTTTATCTTGGGCATTTAGCACCATTATTCTCAGAAGTTTAAAAGATTTGCCAGGCTACAAAAAAGGCCCATGACACAAAAATTTAAGAACCCTTTTAATAGAGCTAGAAGAAAATAACAAAATTCATTTGCAAAAGGAAAAGAGCAATAATCTAAAAAGTTATCATGGGGAAGGAAAAGTTCAGAGAAAAGGGGCCTACTAGTATCACATCTAAAATTACACTACAGCTCTCTCCTCTCCTCCTCCTCTAGTGCCACTGAGTGAGGATCTGCCGCTGCAGCCTTTACAGTCCCCGGAACCGTGGCTTCTGGAGTAATTGTGAATGATGAAGTAATCAAAGTTTTTAATGACGTGAAAGTAAGGAAATCTTCTACACAAGAAGAGATCAAAAAAAGAAAGAAAGGTCTCTTCTGTTTAAGTGATGACAGAAAACAAATAATTGTAGAGGAAGCAAAGCAGATCTTGGTAGGTGACATTGATGAGACTATAGAGGACCCCTACACATCTTTTGTGAAGTTGCTACCTCTGAATGATTGCCAATATGCTTTGTATGATGCCACATATGAGACAAAAGAGTCTAAGAAAGAAGACCTAGTTTTTATATTCTGGGGTCCTGAATGTGCACCTTTAAAAAGCAAGATGATTTATGCTAGTTCTAAAGATGCCATCAAAAAGAAATTTATGGGTATTAAACACGAGTGGCAAGTAAATGGCTTGGATGATATTAAGGATCGTTCAGCGCTTGGAGAGAAATTGAGAGGCTATGTAGTAGTTTCACTTGAAGGAAGACCTTTATAAAATGACAGTGAAGTGCCACCCAGAAGTAGCTTCCATTTCTGCGACTACATCAGTTGGAATAGTGTTAGGTTTTTATCCCTTACCATACCTTCCCAGAAAACATAAAGAAGTCAGTAATTTAAGCAGCCTATCAGTGATTGCCATTAGACTGTTTCATCCTGGTAGTTTTATGTAGAACCTGAGGAATGCCTTCACATACATTTTAGCCAAAAGAAATAGCATGATATGCATCCCTTGCAGAACTAAGATGAATATGGTAGTCAGTATGAATAGCTTAGAAAACTGCAAAGGGTTAACCTAGTTGAATGCCTTGAAAGTATGATCCACTGGTAAGATGCTAAACTTCATTCAATATTACTTGGAGTTGTACTTGATTGCAGTTCCTGAAGTTCTTGTGCTTTGTACACCTAACCTGCCTTTAGCACACCTATTGTGACATGGCAGCACATATACATACATATGTATACACACATATGCATATATACATATATGTCTGTATATTTATATGTGTGACTGCATTAAAAGCACTTTTATGTGATAAGGTTGTCCCCTTCAAAAAAGAATGCCAAGTAAGTTGTCATGCCTGTCATCAAATTATTGTAGTACCTATCTTCCTCAGTGTCTATTCCTTTTATCTACATATCTTCTTAAGTGAAGTAGTTGTTAAGACCTTTTTATTTTCCATTGAATGTATACCACAGGAGTAGGAGCTAAGTGTTTACCATGTGAGTCTTGCAGCACTAAAGATATTTTGAATAATGTTATAAAGGCAATTTCTGTATGAAAAGAGCCTTAAATGGAACATTGTTTTTGAGAACAAATTCCCTACCCCCACAAAATTGGCCATGTTGCAATAAAACTTGTGGCTTACTACAAAAAAAATATATATATATACATATATGTAAATAAATAAAATTACATTACAAAATAGTTATCAACAGAAAGAATTTCAGAATGGATTAAAAATAGAAAAGTTGATAACTGGAACAGATTAGGTACATAAACTATTAGAAGTCTCTTTCATTCCAGAGTTCTACCTGCAAGGTAGGCAGACCATCCTACCCCAACATATCTACTCCAACAAAGCACTGGAACTGATAAAGAAACAAATAATTATTGTAAGTCCAATAGGAAATGAAGTGATTTCTTTTACCCCAAATCTGCAAAAGAGAGCAGTCAGAAATCCAAAGGCAATAGGAAAGGGGGCCTCCCACAAAATGAACTCAGGTACAAGGCAGCCTCACAGAGGGGTCCAGGAACACATGTAACCTACAAAACTCAGTGATCTGAGACAACATTAGTACAGTTCTCCCTTCTTAATGATTCAGAGTGATCAGACATGCCCAGATTGTGATGCCTGGGAAACTCCAGTGCAGGAAAACCATTACAATGTGACTGTTGCTTTGTTTCTAACACTCCAGGCCAAGAACTTTGAGGTCCCTAAAACTGTCCTAAAATCCCAGAAAAAAAATCCTGAAGATCCAGCACTCTACACCTCAAAGATCATAGGGGTGACTAACCCTGGGATATGGAGAGCAAAGTAAAAACCCAGGGTTCTGAGCAGGAGAAAAAAAAATTTCTATCTCAAACCAAATGCACAGTAGGAAGCAGAGCCAAGGTCTGTCACATAACCCTAGTTTAGAAACGAATACTGAAGAAATGACAAAAAAGGGGGGGATTGCAAATCTAGAGATCTCTTGAAAGAAGGAGGAAGTAATTCTGTAATAACTATTAGCAGTGATTCACAGTGAAAAGTGGATTTTCCACAAGGGTCACATGAAATGATCACTAAAAGTGAGATGAAATAAATATGAAATAAAAGGTCTGGATGATAGAATTGGAAAGAGAATTAGTAGAAGGCAAAGTGGTAAATGCCATCCAAGAAATGGAATGTAGAAACTAGAAGAGACCAAACAAATAAATTATTCCAAGGCAGAAAGAAATAGTTGAACAAAATTTAAAAGTTGAACCCTGGAACACAGGTCTTGGACAGGTGATTTTAAATTATCAGATTATCTGAAAACCAAAGAAATATTGTTTAAAACCTGAGCCTTTTCTTTCAACTCATAAATGATGCTATCTAAATCTATTAGAAAGCAAAAGACAAAGTGCTGGTAGTAAAGATCAATCATTTCCATAAAGGAACCCTAAAAGAAAAATGTTGAGAAATGTCCTAGTCAAAAGTCAAATCTCCCACATCAAGAAACCAATACATCAAACATCCACAAAATAGTAGGTCAAGTACCAAGGAATAACCTTCCTAAAAGAAAAGCACCAGTACAAGATGTATTTACAAGTGAATTCTATCAAATATTTACAAATCTACTCATTCCAATATTAAATAATTTGGAATAATATGTAAAGAAGGGATCCTACCAAATTCCTTTTATGAAGAAAATATGATACTGTACCTAAACCAGGAAGAATAAAATAGAAAAAGAAAACTATAGACAAATTTAATTAATGAATATGGTTGCAAAAATCCCACATAAAATACTAGCTCAAAGATTACAACAACATATTACAAAGATTATACATTGTGATCAAGATACTAGGAATACATGGATGGTTTCATATAAGAAAAACTATTAACATAATTTGTTATATCATAATAAAAGTAACAAAAATCATATCATTATATCAATAGATGCAGGAAAAGTTTTCAATACAGTTGACTCATTTTCATTTAAAATACCAGAAGTGTTTGTATAGATGAATTTTTTTCCTTAAATTGACTTTTTTAAAATGCATCTAAAACCATCAGCAAGTGGTATTTGTAATGGGGATAAACTAGAGGCCTTCCCAGTAAGATGAGGTATGAAACAAGGATACCCACTGTCACCAATATTATTCATTATTGAATTGTAAATCCAAGCAATAGCAATAAGAGAAGAAAAATAAATAGAAGGAATCAGAATAGGTAATTAAGTAATAAAACAATCGCTTTTTGTTAGACAATATGATGATATAGTTAGAAAATCCCAAAGACTCAACTAAAACCTTACTTGTAACAATAATTTTAGCAAAGTAGCTTGATATAAAATGAATTTGCTTAAATCATCAGCATTCCTAATATGACACAAACAAAACTCTGCAAGAAGAGATAGTAAAAAAAACACCCTATTTAAAATAACTCTAAATATAAAATATAAATAAATATAAAATATAAATATAAATATAAAATATCTTAGAATATACCTGCTAAAACAAACCAAGAAACTATATCCATGAAATCTTTTTTAAATTCAATTTTATGCTTATTTTTAGTTTACAACATTCATTTCCATAAGATTTTGAGTTACAAAGTTTTTCCCCACCTTTCCCCTACCCACCACCCCAAAACAGCGATCACACTGAATACCCCTCCCCCAATATGCTCTCTCCTACATCCTCCTCCATACCGCCTCTAACTTTCAGGTAGGGCAAGATGGATCTCCACACCCCAGTGCCTATATATCTTATTTCCCAGTTGCATGTAAAAAAATGAACAATAATAATAATAATAACAATAATAATATTTTTTTAAACATTTGATTTTAAAACTTTGAATTCCAGATTCTTTCCTTCTTCCCTCATAACATTACTGGGAAGATAAGCAACTCAATATAGGTTATACATTTGTAGTTATGGAAAACATCTCCATAGTGGATATGTTGTGAAAGACTGACTATATTTCTCTCCATCCTATCCTGCCCCACAATTGTTCTGTTTTCTACTTTGACCCTGTCCCTTTTCAAAAGTCTGTGCTTCTAACTACCCTTCGCCCCCAATCTGTCCTCCCTTCTATAATTCCCCCTCTCAATCCCCCCCTACTTTCCTGTACGGTAAGATATCCAATTTCGTGTGTATATTATTCCCTCCTTAAGCCAAATTTAATGAGAGTAAGGTTGACCCATTCCCTTTTGGCTTCCTGTTCTTCCCCTCCATTGTAAAAGTTTTCTCTTACCTCTTTTATATGAGATAATTTATTCTATTTTGTCGCTGCCTATCTCTTCTCGCTATATTCCTCTCTCAACTCTTAATTTTATTTTTCAAATATCATCTCTTCCTATTCAATTGATCCTGTGCCCTCTATGTATATCTGTACACATATATACACACACTCACAAATGTATTCATACACATGTACCCTCTTATACAGACATATATATGTATGTATACATATAGATACACTTATATTCCCTTCACCTATCCTCATACTGAGAAAAGTTTCATAAGTTACAATTGTCATTTTTCCATGTAGGCATGTAAATAGGTCAACTTTGATAAGTTCCTTATGATATCTTTTCCCTGTTTACCTTCACATGCTTCTCTTGTTTCTTGTATTTGAGTGTCAAATTTTCTATTCAACTCTGGTTTTTTCATCAAGAATACTTGAAATCCTCTATTTCATTGAATGACCATATTTTCCCCTGAAATATTATACTCAGTTTTTCTGGGTAGGTGATTCTTGGTCTTAATCCTATCTCCTTTGACCTCCAGAATATCATATTCCAAGCCCTTTGATCCCTTAATGTAGAAGCTGCTAGATCCTGTGTTATCCTGATTGTGTTTCCACAATATTCAAATTGTTTCTTTTTGGGTGCTTATAATATTTTCTCCTTGATCTGGGAACTCTGAAATTTGGTTATATTATATAAATTCCTAGGAATTTCCTTTTTGGGATCTTTTTCAAGAGATAATTGTTGGGGGGGGGGGGCGCGGCTAGGTGGCACAGTGAATAGAGCACCGGCCCTGGAGTCAAGAGTACCTGAGTTCAAATCCGGCCTCAGACACTTAACACAAAAAACTAGCCGTGTGACCTTGGGCAAGTCACTTAACCCCAACTGCCCTCCAAAAAGCAAAAAAAAAAAAAAAAGAGAGAGATAATTGGTGAATTCTTTCCATTTCTATTTTTCCCTCTGCTTCTAGAATATCAGGGCAATTTTGCTTCATAATTTCTTGAAAGATGTCATCTAGGCTCTTTTTTGATCATGGCTTTCAGGTAGACCAATAATTTTCAAATTATCTCTTCTGGATCTATTTTCCAGGTCAGTGGCTTTTCCAAAGAGATATTTCACATTGCCTTCTATTTTTTCATTTGTTTGGATCTGTTTAATAGTATCTCAATTTCTCATGAGGTCATTAGTTTCTATTTGCTCCAATCTAATTCTGAAGGAATTATTCTCTTCAGTGAGCTTTTGAAATTCCTTTTCCATCTGGTAAACTTGGCTTTTTAAGGCTTTCTTCTCCTCATTGGCTTTTTGGGCTTCTTTTACCATTTGAGTTAATCTATTTTTAAGGTGTTATTTTCCTCAGTCAGGTTGTTGACTCTCTTTTCATGATTTTCTTGCATCATTTTCATTTTTCTTCCCAATTTTTCCTTCACTTTCCTTCACTTGATTTTCAAAGGCCTTCTTGAGCTCCTCCATGGCCTGTAACCAGTTCATATTTTTCTTGGAAGCTTTTGATGCAGGATTTCTGACTTTGTTGTCTTCCTCCCATTCCATGCTTAGATTCTTTTTGTCCCCAAAAAAGGAATCTAACATTTGATTGCTGTGCTTGCTTTGCTTCCTTTTTCTTGCTTACTTTGTTACACCATTGCTTGACTTTTGAGCTCTTTGCCACAGTAGAACTCTGCTTCCAGAGAGTAGAGCTTTGTCCCAAATTGCTGGGGGTTTCTCAGCTGCCGCAGCTAGTAGTTAGGTACCCTCTCTGCTGCCTCCACAAGCTCTGGCTCACTGGTTACACACCCCAGGACCACCACCCAACACCATGATCTGGATCCAGACAGATTAAAGCAAGAGTGATTAACCTCTGAACGGTCACTTGGTCCCCCTACAATCTGCAGTCAAGAAGCCCTGAAGTAGCTAAGTGGAAGCAGCTGCACAGCCATGGGCCACAGCTCCTCCACTGCTTCTTGCTCTGGGGGAAGAGGCTAGACTGTGCTCCTAGTCTCCCTAGGTTCCAACAGAGTTTCACTGACCTTTTACTTTGTCTTTGGCATTCATGAGTTGCTATTTCTGGAAACTGCCACAGCTACTGGTGATCTACTCTCCAGAAGTCCACTTTAGCAGCTGCTGATCAGGGCTGCCCTGGGGCTAAAACCACAGGTTCAAATGGGGCTGGGCTCAGCTCCCAGCACACTTCAATAAACCCTTCCTGTCCACCTGCCAGGCTGCCTTCAGCATGAGATTTGTTTCTCTCTGTCATTTTGTGCTTTCTGTATATCTAAAATTTGTTTAGAGTCACATTTTATAGGTATTTGAGGTGGTTATGAGGGGAGCTCACAGAGTTTTCCTGTTTATATATGACCATCGTGGCTCCTGGCCCTCCATAAAAATAATTTTTTAAAAAAATGTTTAATACAAATCATACAAATAAAATAATATTTAAATAATTAGAGAAATATATAGGTAAGCTAGGCCAATATAATAAAAATATTATTCAAATTAATTTATATATTCAACACCATCACAATTTATTTACCAAAAAACATTTTTACTGAATTGGAAAAGATAATAACAAAATTCATTTGGAAAAACAAAAATTCAAGAATATCAAAAGGAATAATGAAAAAAGTATAGGGATGGAGGTTTAACAGTACCAGATCTTAAACTGTATTACAAGGTAGTAATTAACAAAACTGTCCAGTAATGGATAAGAAACAGAAAGCTCAGTCAATAAAACAGAGTAGATGTAGACTTTACAGCAGCAAATAAAAACATAACCTTGCTTTGACAAGTATAAATACTTTTGATTTTGGAATAAGAATTCATCATTTGGTAAAAAAAAATTGTTGGTAAAACTGGAAAGCAAAAGGGCAGGAACTGGGCATAGACCAGGATCTTACAACATTTATGGAGATAAAGTCAAAATGGATATGTGACCTAGATAAAGAGAGAGGTTTATGAGAAAATGAGAAGTATAGAACACATTATTTATCAGATATATGGATAAGTGAACAATTTATGAATAAACAAGAGATAAAAAGAAGAATGGAGCATAAAATGGATAATTTTGACTACAATAGACTAAAAAGATTTTGTACAATTAAAAAAAATATAGTCAAGATCAGAAGGAAAACAGAAAATACGGGAGGGGGATTTATAGACAGTTTATGAGATTAAAATCTGATATCTAAAATATATAAAGAACTTTGTCAAATATATAATAATGAGTCATTCCGCAGCTGAAAAATGGTCAAAGGATGTGAAGTCAACTTTCCAAGTAAGAAACCAAACAATTTATAGTTGTATAAAAAAATGCTCTGAATCATTATTAATTAGAGAAATGCAAATTTTAAAGCCTTGAGATTTTTTTACACTTACCAGATTTGCTAAAATTAGAGAAGGGAAAAGTGACATATGTTAGAGAAAATGCATAAAAATTAAGACACTAATTCATTCTTGGTGGAATTGTGAACTTATCCAAACATTTTGGAGAGCAATCCAGTATTATACCTAAAAGAGTTATTAAGATGCCTATTTGACCCAGCAATAACACTACTAGGTCTACTTCTGAAGATATGTAGGGGAAAAGAAAAATAATCTATATGTTATATAATGTTTATAGCAGCTTTCTTTGTGGTGGTAAAGAACTGAAAATCGAAAGGATGTCCATCAATAGGGGAAAGGCTAAACAAGCTGTGGTATAAGATTACGATGGAATATTACGGTACTATAAGAAATGGTGAGCTTAATAATTTTAGAAAAGCTTGAAAAGACACAAAATAATGAAGAGTGAAATGAGCAGAACCAAGAGAATATTGTATACAGTAAAGGCTATATTGTTTTAAGAATTACGTGGAATGAATAAGTTATTTTCACAATTATAAATACCCAAAATAACTATAAAGGACATAAGAAGAAAGATACCCTTCATTCGGAAAAAGAACTGATAAAGAAAAGTATGTATAGAATAATTTCACACGTATATATGTGTGTATATGTATGTATGTTTGTATGTATGTATGTGTGTATAATATATTTATGTGTGTGTGTAACATATATATATTATACACACATCTATTTGTGTCTAATGGTATTCATCTGGGGGAAAGAAAAAAGGAAAAATAGAAAAAAGAAATCTACATGGTAACTTTATTGTATATTAAAAGGAATAGCAAGTTGTACATAATAGATTAGCAGTTTCATGTGCAACTATCTTTTTTATTATATTATGTCATAAAAACACTTGTTTTAATCCGTAATTTTAAAAAAATTTTAAAGGAACAATAGACAAAGGGTACGGGGGTGATGAGATGTGATGAGATGATCAGCTAAAAAATAAAATTAATGGTTGAGAAAGAAAAATACAGCAGGAAAAGGGGAAAGGGAGAAATAGAATGAGATAAACTATCTGATATAAAACAGGCACAGAAGAGATTTTACAATGGAGGGAAAGATGGAATTGGCTCAAAGTGGGAATAACATATGCACTTATTTAATTATAGAAATGTATCTTTTTTTATTCATTTGTTTTGCTTTTTAGAGGGAGTAAGGCAGGGCAGTTGGGGTTAAGTGATTTGCCCAAGTTCACATGGCTAGTAAGTGTTAAGTGTCTGAGACTGGATTTGAACTCAGGTCCACCTGTGCTCTATTCACTGCGCCACCCCTAGAAATGTATCTTAATATAAAAGAAAGTAGGAGGGGAAGAGGACAAGAAAAGGGAGGACTGATAGAAGGGAGGGTGGATTGGGAGAGGTAAAAGTCAGAAGCAGAACACTTTTGAGAATGGACTGGGTGAAAAAAGAGAGAGAATAGGATAAATAAGGAGACAATAAGATGGAGAGATATACAAAGTTAGCCATCGTTACTGTAACAGATTTTTCCCAGCAAGTTTCTCTGATAAAGACCTCATTTCTCAAAAATATAGAAAACTGAGTCAAATTCCTAGAAATAAGAGGCAGTCCTCAGTTGTTAAATGATCAAAAGATATGAGCAAGCAGTTTTTAGATGAAGAAATTAAAGCTATCTACAATCATATAAAAATTGTTGTAAATCACTATTGATTAGAGAAATGAAAACTAAAACGGTTCTGAGCTACTACCCCATGTCTATCAGATTAGCTAATATTGTTGCACCCAAACCCAAATCCCAGGTCACTACACACCACCTGATTTGTGGCCCACCATTAAGCCCCTTTTGTATTTCTGTCTTTGTTCCTAAATTACGTCTTGTTATAGCCTGAAAAGGCATAAGACATGTCTGGGCATTGCTCAAGGCATAGTTTTCTGCCACCTCCTTCCTCAAATTAGCATTCTCTATATTCTCCTTGAATCATTAGAATATACAAGGTTCATTATGGTGCAAGGATCTTATTTAGAGACCACCGTGTCCTGTTCTGCTGACCAAGAAGGGCCCCTACCCCCTTTGCCCAGAACATGACTCTGGCCTATTCTAGGGAATTCCAATTTCCTTTACCCCATGACCTCTCCACCCTGTTCTGGGAAGCTGACTATGACCCTCTACCCTGTGCCCTCCACCCAGTTCTAGGAGGGACCCCCATGTCACAGGAAATTTGCACCCTTGTACCCTTGTGCCATATTCCCAAATTAGCCCTGAGCTATAGATCTAACCAATGGCTGTTCTTCACTTCTGTACATCATGGCTTCTGCCAGCTCCCCTCCCTGATTGTGGCTTTTGTGGTTTTATCCTTTATAACCAAAGTTTATACCCCAATGGATTACTGCAAATTTGAGTAGTACACATTCAGGTATTCATGCACTTAATCAATAAATCCACACCGAAATTTATCTTGAACCCAGATCTCAGCTCACTATTATTCTCTGCACAACAATATAACAAAAAGGGAAAATGACACAAGCTGGAGAGGATGTGAGAAAATTAATTAAATAATGCAACGTTGGTGAAATTGTATGCTGATTCAACCATTTTGGAGAGCAATTTGTAAAAATGTACAAAGAGCTATAAAACCACATGTCCCTGTAACAGCAATCAATTTAGCAGATACTTAGTCCTTAGTAACTTAGGGCTAAGTACGGAAGGTGTGAGCTCTTCTCCTCTTGCTGACATAGCAGGAGGGGTTTGGCTGAGACAGGAGGCCACTGTGTGTATATAAGAAGAGTTCTAGAGACACAGAGACAGAATTGGGAATGTTCCTCTTGGTGGCTCCAGGTGGAGGAAGCCAGATTATCCCAGCATCTGAGAGCTGGGCTGCTGGACTAAAGAACTGAGTTGGAGTTTTCTTGAGAGAGAGAGAAAGTTTCTCTCCC
Organism: Pseudocheirus occidentalis; assembly: GCA_028646575.1. Lineage (NCBI taxonomy): Eukaryota > Metazoa > Chordata > Mammalia > Diprotodontia > Pseudocheiridae > Pseudocheirus > Pseudocheirus occidentalis. Next base: position 81,702,098 of record CM053595.1, read on the forward strand.
GGCATCTGGAAGGCTGAGAGGGCTGCCTGGAAGGGCTGCCTGGAAGGCCACTTGGAAGGCTGAGATTCCTTCTAGGTCCTAGGGCCAGCCAAACTGCTGGAGGACTGAAGAAGCCTTGGTTGGTTTGTGGCTTGGCTGATCCTTGAGTTCCCAGCAACAGAAGTGGTGAAGGGTCTGAGATGCGCTAAACCCTGTGAACTTTGGTGTGTACCAGGGACTGGCTAGAAGACTAGACAAGGACCTGGGAGCTGTCTGCCTCTGAATCCAGGTGACTGTTTGGTGGATTCAGGTAGGAGCTGGGACCATGGAAGGGGATCCAGGGAATCAGAGAGACCACCCTGAATCAAGATGAAGAAAAGGCCTTCCCTTGGATGAAATTGAGGTTTGCTGGACATCAAGGGTTGGAGAGTTTGTGTAATTTTCTAATGACTGTGCTTAGTGATTAAAAATATTTAGTAATTGTGAATCTAGATAAGTGATTGATTAACTTAATCTATGATTGCCCATGAGTGGAAGATTGATTATTGTATTGTGAATTGATTGAATGATTAAGTATTGATTTGTTGTGAAATGACTGAATGATTAAGTAAGAAGGGTTTTCCCCCCTTAGGGAAACCAGATGATTATTCTTTTGTTCTTTGTTCCAAATACTGTGGCCACTGTAGTGAAAACTATGTGGCCATTCTAATGTTAAGCTGTCGTGAAAACTATATTGTGATTTTCTGTGATAAGATGTAATGTTGTGACTATTATACTGTGATTTGTTGTGAATGCTTGCTTTGATTTGTAATGGAATAAATGGAGTGTTCACTATAGTGCATAATCTAAACCTTAAAAGCTTTTCACAGTAGCATTCTTTTGGGAATCTGCTTGTGCGTGGCGTTACAGTCCCTTTTCACCTAATACCACTATTAGGTCTATGTCCAAAAGAGATAAAAGAAAACAAAAAAGAATAGAACCTATATGTACAAAATATTTATAGCAGTTCTTTATATGATGGCAAAGAATTGGAAACTGAAGGGATATCCATCAACTGGGGAATGGATGAACAAGCTGTTATATATGAATGTGATGGAATACTATTGTGTTATAAGAAATGATGAGCAGGATGCTCTCAAAAAAAACCTGGAAAGACTTACATGAACTGATACAAGTGAAATGAGTAGAATATGGTATACAATAACAGCAATATTGTGTGATGATCAATTGTGAATAACTTAGCTCTTCTCAGAAATACAATGATCCAAAATAATTCTGAGGGACTTATGATGAAAAATTACATCAATCTCCAGAGCAAGAACTGATGGAGTCTGAACACAGATCAAAAAACATTTTTTTCTTTATTTTTCTTGGGGTTTTTTGGTCTATGTTTTCTTTCATAGCATTATTGTAATGGTAATGGGAATTTGAAGATCGTCCCTACCCCTTAATAAGCCTAAGGAAATTTGAAGATTCCCTGCTTTGAAGATCTTCCTTGCCCCCTAATGATTGAATGCAATCACATGGTGTTTGCAATGGGAGGAATTTGCTGAAGGGTAGAGTAGAGCCCACAGGAAGTTGGGAGTCAGAGTAGCTAGATGGTGGGAGAGATGCGACAGCAGGCAAGGAGACAGCTGGGCTTCTGAGAGTTTGTTTGTGGGAAGGCTAATGGATGGCGTGGGTCCCTGATGTGCTATGGTGTATTAATGTCTTTGTTGCTATGATAGATTTGGTTTCCTGGTGTTGGTATTTGACTTTCTGTGTCTGAATAAATGTTTTCCTTCTGTCTTCTATGCAGAGAAAATATGGTTACAATACTGCAAATGCAGGCCATACTTGCCATCGGTGCTGTGAATATTGCAATGACTTTCATGGAAATATGTTTTGGATGAATACAGATGTATGACCTATGTTGAATTGCTTGCCTTCTCAATGAGGGGAGGGCAGGAAAAACAGGAAGGATAGGAGGGAGGGAATTTGAAGCTCAAAATTTTTAAAAAGAATATTAAAGTTGCTTTTACATGTAATTAGGGAAAAATAAAATATCAAAATAACAAAAATATAAAATTAAGGAGCAAGAAAGAGGGATGCTCTGGGAGAAGGAGAATTAGGTACAAAATATACAGAGGTAAACAAGCACAGTAGGATAGTGTTTGATGAAGCCAAATTCCAGCTGTTAGGGCATGAACTCACTATTTGATAAAAATTGTTGAGATAAATGGAGAGTAGTCTGATAGAAACTAGGCATAGTACAAAATCTCAGAGTATGCAAAGATAACCTCAAAAGGAGTGCATGATTTGGCATAAAGTATTACATCATAAGGAAAATGGGGAAGGGAGATAATTTGGAAGGAAAAATAAATAAAATTGAATTATAAATATCATCAGAGGCTCTTCCTGTACAGCACTGGAAAAGTAGATGAAAAGATATTGATGTTAATACCTCCTTAGGGATATGAACATAAATAATCCTCCATGGCATATTTGCCAAGGATGAAAAAATTTTTAAACAGGAAAGAGAATGTAATGAATCACAGACACACTGGCCAACGAGAAGGCCCACTCTTCAGTATCATGCACAATATGCTTTGTCTAATGCAAGCAACCATATGAATGCTTACTTGGAGAGTCTGCTTCAAGAATGCATGATGGAGAGCCTTACTTGCCACTTCCAGAAGCATGCCCACCAAACATCTACATGGGCCCATGTGTTTCTCCCATAACTGAGATCACACTGGCTAGTTTGCTATTAAACTGACAAAATATTATTAATTATGAAGAAGCTGGATTTATATGAGGGATGCAAGAATGGTTTACATTATGGGGACAATTAACTTAATCATACTAAGAACAAAAACATTATCACACCAGACTATTATATCAATAAGTACAGGACAGGTCTTTGAAAAAGAATAACACTTTCTACCTTAAAAAACACAAACATAGAAGAGATATCTATTGATATGACAAGTAGATTTCAAAACCAAAAGCTAAAATTATTTGCAATGGAGAAACTCTAAAAGTTTCCAAAGAAATAAAGAAATGAGGCTAGGATAATTTCCCTATATCCTAATCTAGGTATGCTTACAAAATTATTAAGACAAGAGAAAGGCATTAAAGGTATAAACTTAGGCAAAGAAAAGGCAAAACTATCCCTACTTCAGAGAGTTACTTAGAAAATCTCAGATCAATAAAGAAAATTTAAAAGACAGTTAAGAGCTTCAATAAAAAAGCAATATTCAAAATAAATCACAAAAAACCAATAGAATTTATATTTAGTAATTACTCAATCTAGAGGAAAATTCTTTAAAGGACATCCCATTCAAAATCACTCCAAAATGCACAACATATTTGAGAGTCAACCTACCAAAATATACTTCAAATTTATGTGAACCCAATTCCAATAAATTTTAGTGAAATAAATTTAAATGATTGGACACATTAAATGTTCGCAGTTGGGCCATTCTATTATAATTAAAACAAATGAAACTAGCTAAAGTAAGTTATGAGTTTTAGATATATCACACAATGAAGATTTTTATAGAATCAGACAATATAATAATAAAAGAATTAGACAATATAATTTTTTAAAATTATGTACAGTAGCCTAAGGTCTGAAATAGGAGAAAATAGATGAAATAAGGAATGAAAGAATAATAGTCCTTGCAGACCTCATATTATATTATGAATTTATTATCATCAAAACTACTTCTTTTAGTTAAAAATGTATAAAAGTTCACTAGACTTTGAAAATAATTAAGCCAAATTACTTACAAATTACCCAAGAAGATAATTTACTTTCTGCAAAACTCCTCATTTGACAGAAAATTCTGGGAAAATTGGAAAATAGAATGGTCAACCTTGATTCTGAAGAAAGGACTTCGTTTTCTTCTTTGGGGATGCATTTACATAATATATAATTCTACATTATATTATATCATATCATATTGCATTGTATTGCATTGTGTTGAACTGTGTTGCATTGTGTTGCATTGTATTCCATTGTATTGCATTGTATTGCACTGTATTATATTGTATTATACTATATTATATTATACTGTATTATACTATATTATATCATCACATTATACCATATTATACCATATTATATATATATATATATATACACACATAACAATTGATCTGTTGCTCTATTTGCTGAACCACAAGAGGCTAAAGACTGTATATAGTTGAAGACACCATGGTGATGCCCAGATGAGTTAGATACCATTTGCAAATGATGAGAAAAAAAGAAACTCAATGCTAATATTTATTGTGATAAATTTCTATTTCATGAATAATTTGTGGGGAGAAGTTTCTGAAGATGAACATCCACCCAGATCTCTGAACACACTACGAGGAATGAAATTAATGAGTACTAGAACATGGCGACCTATAGAAGATCCCAGAAGCCCAGCAAGTGAGTTGTACTGCTCAGGCCCTTACCTGCAAAATTACATATTTGCAGGCCAGGCCACATCATGGGAGATTACTGGCCTTGATTTTCACTGGCTGCTTGAGTAAACGAAGACCTGTGGGTTGTCTTTCCAATGAAGGTGCACCCCCAGCTTTTAGACATCTACTCTAATAGTCCTTCTATGAGGACCTCAGTTTAAAAGGCTTGAAAACCAGAAGCTTCTATTAAATCCCATTATCAATTGCTCTAAGACCACAGTCCTCACATCTGGGAAGATCCTAGTCAGCTATATTTTCCATTTGAACTTTATCTAGACCTTGGTAAATTGATGCACATCTCCTGGTGACCCTAAAATGAGGTTCATGAAGGGTATGAAGAGTCAAAGAAATTATCCTTTAAGCATAAATAAGAATTTAGGCTTCCAGAGTGAACAAAATAGTAGACCCACCAGGAGTAAATCAAACTAGCACCATTTACATATGGGCACCATCATTTAGAAGCTGCCTTGACAACTCACAATACATTAAGTATCAAAGGGCTGATACAGGATGGAGAGGAGTCTCTTAAATTATGAAAAGACTAAGAGCAGTTGTTATAATGGCCCTTAACACAACCTAGTCTTTTAGCAGAAATATAGAAAGGAAAATACATGGGAAGATGTATCAGTTAGGGACTCACTGAGACATGGCATAAAAACCTACATTTATGCAGAGCAGCCAGTACAGGAAACAACACCAAAACATTTTTAATGCACAAAAGAAATGATAGAAATAATTAAAGACAAGGAGAGTATTGAAAGCTACAAGTTGAATGTTTTATTTATTTTTAAATAAAAGCAAATTATACATAATAGAGATTCACAAATGCATGAACAATCCACTTTTCTTTGTTCAATTGTGGCTATGGAGATACACATTTTAATTTTGTGCTTTTAAAGTGCAGAATAAAAAAAATTCACATGAAATCAGGAAAAAACACTTCCTCACAATTGCAGTTGATCAAAAACAGAATGAGTTGCTTCAGGAGACAGTGAGTTCTCTACCACTCCAGGTCTTCAAATAGGGGTTTGAGGACCATCATGAGGGATGTTGTAAACAGAATACAAAGTTTGGGCTGAAATATTTGACTTGTGAGGGGCTGACATTGAATTATTCTAATAATAATTCATGGCTTAAAATATCCAAATACCAAACTGATGAGATCATAAAATCACATCAATCAATATTTCTATTCAATATATATTTAATCAACATATCCATTTATATTTTCTTCTCAGGTGAACAAACTTTGTAATCTATGATCTGGAATGTACACATTCTCATTAACTGCTAAATAGATTTCTGTTATCATAGGAAACATTTAATAGGCAACACAGGTAGTCAAGTAACCATCCATCCATATGCCTAAGGAGACACAGAAGAGATGGCAAGATAGGAGAGAAGATTTTCAGAGGTTGGAACCAGAACAAGAGCTTTGAATTAACTATACAAAATTTCTCCCTTGTTACCACCTGAGAACCCTTCTGAAAAGAAACACATGGTACCAGATCTACCATAATGAGAAGCAATCCACTAGGGTACAGTAAATGCTCCAGAGATCAACTCACACCAATTCCCATTAAATAGGCACTATCCTCAAAGAAACAGCCCTTGTTTAACAGGCAAGTCCTTTGAACCATCAATGAGACTTACTGGTCAAAGGACTGGTTTGAAGCAATTTTCTGTCCTTCCCTTTCACCCCAAATCTGTACCCTTCCCTTTCCCTGATCCCTGATACCAGGATTTGAAATGGCTTCTCTGCCTTCAGGACAAGATCCCTGTGCTTTTTCTCCCATCAACATTGCCCAATGATTACTTATCAAGCATTTTTTCTATGTTTGGCATTTGGATTCTCTTTAATGGCCTTGAGATGAATTCCTCATCCTTTCTGCCTTCCAGGTGAGGAAGTTAGGTTTAGGACAGAGAAGGGGGAAAGTAGGAGTGGCTACTGAAGGAGAGCTTTTATATTGGCTGTTTCAAGGGGATTTGGATGCAGCTTCTTTCTGGGTTTGTTCTTTTGGTTTTGAGATTCCCTGCCCACCAAAACTAATATCCCAATATTCTCCCCTTGGAGATTCAGGCAAATGATCTTCCATATGAGCTCCTTGTCTTCCATCATCACTTTCTCAGGAGCTGGCATAAAATAAATAGCTGGTGGCTTAAATGAAAGGAAGAATTACTTTGATGCTATTTGAATACTATTTACACAAATCTACTTAGGTGTGGCTACAGAGTGATACTCAAAAGGGAATATATGTATGTGTGTGTGTGTGTATATGTATGTATGTATGTGTATGTATATATACACACATATATATGTACATGTATACATATGTTTGCATATATACATACACACAAATATATCCATACATGTATAATCATCATTGTGAAAGAAACTGGTTTGGAGTGGAAATGACCATCTTTCTGACCATTCCTAGCTATAAATCAAGGGAAAGATAAGTCTTATATTGTGAAGGAACTGGACTACAAGGAGCATCCCTGGGGCAGGGGTGGGAGTGGGTAACTACATCTTCCTCACACAAACATGGTGATGATCTGGCAATTGGTTTATTGACCCACAAATGCTCAGAATTGAATTCCAGACATCAGAGGGCTGAGGGACAGGTGACATCATTATTTAACTCTTGCATCACCAGTGTACAACCTTGGGTTTGGGTACTGATGTGGCAGTCTGATATAATCTTCCCTCATCCCCCTAAATTTATGTTTTGTAGAACACATTTGATACACCTGAAAGAACTTCCGTTCCCTTTCCTTCCTCTGCTATTTATCAAAACTGCCTTAGATGTGCCCTTGCCCTGGGCCAAACTAAGGACAATTGGGCGCCAAAATCAAGGTATAATGTAAGACAAATGAGAATTCTCTAGAAGTGGAAAAGGCAAAGATTTCAGGAGAAAAAAATAGATGATAAGAATAAAGGTTGGAGGTAACAAGGAAAGGAAGTCAAATTTAATGACAGGGAATGAGAAGTGAAATATAAAATCAAAAGGGAAATTTGGACATTTTCTTTATATGATCTTTATTTGATATGAAGTAATATTGATTATAATATCAATTAATTTTATGATTCATTACATGATATGATGTGAAATAATATTGATTAATTGAAATATTGATGAAATATTGATTGATATGATGGGCTGATCTTTATATGTCCCTATTATATCCCATTTCCAGAGTTACATCAAAGCCACATTGAGAATTGAAATCTTTTACTTCTATCTGGTGCCTCATTGCTCAGTTCCTGGCCTATGGTGATATATGTGGTGATAACAGTGAGAGACTGATGGACCCTTGATATAATCTATTGGTAGAAAAGGGAAGCAAAGAAAAGGGACTGAGGATTTATAAAGCACTTACTTTGTGTCAGGCACTTCACAAATACTGCCTCATTCACATTTTACAGTCGAGGAAATTGACACAAACAGAGGTTAAATGCTTTGCCCTCGGTCATACAGCTAGTAAGTGTCTAAGTTCATATTTGAACTCAGGTCTTCTGACAGCAGGTCCAGCCCTCTAACTACTGCACCACAGCTGCCTACCAGGAAACACTACAGCACTAGAGATGTAAAGACACCTGGGCAAACAACTCCCCAGAGACCACATTTTGATATGGAAAAGAAAATGTGTTAATATCTCATAGTAACAGAATCCTCTCACTATCCTGGGAAGACCAAGGTTCAAGGCTGTATTCCTTAAAGTAGAGTGATAGAGTGGAAAGAGAACCTGCTGAAGAGTCAGGGAACCCGGATTCAAATCCCATCTCTGATGCTTGGCACTTTTGCAAGCTAAGGCCAATCAATTAGCCTTCTTAAGTTTTAGTTCCCACAGAGGAATGAACCTAGAGTGAAGAAGACCCAAGTTCAAATCCATCCTCTGACACTAACTAGATGTGTGACACTGAGAAGTCACTTGACCACTCTTTGCCTCAGTTTGTACATCTGTAAAATGCAGATATTAACAGTTACTTGCTAGGGTTGTTATAAGAATAAAAGGAGATGTTGTAAAGCACTTCCTGAAAGCATTATATATTTGTTCTATATATATGCTCTATATATAAAGCACTATATATTTGCTAATTATTTATAAAAAGTGAGTCTATTTGAAGAAATATCATATAGAACAGAAATTAGCCTTTTTTACCTTCACACGCAGAAGGCTAAACTAGGAATGATGGGTGATGTTGCAAAAAAGCACATTTATGACCAATATAAGGAAAAACTTGGTAAGAATTAGAGTTGTCCAAAAGTAGAATGAGATAAATCACAAAGTAGAAAGTTCCGCATCAATGAATATCTTTAAAAACTTACTAGGGATTAGGTAGAGAAGAATTTCAGTCACATAGAGATTGTGGTGAGGTGATACAATGACTAAAATACTGGGCCTGCAGTCAGGAAGACTCATCTTCCAGAGTTCAAATATGGCCTCAGACACTTATTAGCTGTGTGACCCCGTACAAGTCACTTAACCCTGTTTGCCTCAGTTTCCTCATCTGTAAAATGAACTGGAGAAGGAAATGAAAAATCACTCCAGTATCTTTGTCAAGAAAACCCCATATGGAGGTGCTAAGAGTCAGATATGACTGAAATGATTTAACAACAACAAGTTGAATGCATTAGATGTGGTTCCCCCTAACCTAATTCTATGCTGCGAGTAAGTATAATTCTATTCATAATTCCACAGTTCCATGATTTTGCTGTTCTCTGTGCCTCTTCACATCACATCAGGGAAACAAGACTAGGTGAAGGTTTTGTCTTCTCTTGAATCAATCTTTCCAGGTGTTTGGGAACCCTGGAAATAATCAGACTGAGCTGAGGTTGATAGAAATAAGAAGTAGAGTGGGAGAGAGGAAATATAGGAAATGGAAAGATGGTTGGGATAAATCTAAAGCAGAATGAAAACCAAAACTCAGGAATTCCATCTCCCAATCATTTTACCTAAAAATATCCCATCCCAGGAAGAATCATATCTTAAAATGTAGGAAAGAGTTATGAGAGACAGCTGTCCTTAAGTTCTGTGAATCAGGGTCAGATTGAAACTTAGGATATTTGCAATGAAAAACAATTCACTTTTTTCAAATATTCACAAATCATAGACATCCTAGAGGAAATCTTTAACAAATAGATAAGACTGGGTATCATAAGCAGCAGCCACTTAGAAGTTAATTCACATCATTTCAGTTAGAATAACCAACCATTCCAATTAATGTTTCTTAAATAGGTGGCATTTTCTTTCTGGTCCATTCAAAAATCATAATCAAATGCTATATAAAAATTTACTTTTAAGTCACTGAATTGGAATTCAGACCTCACTGTACCTTAGAAAAAATACTTACATATTACTAAATGTGTGACCCTGTACAAGTCACTTAACCCTGTTTGCCTCAGTTTCCTCATCTATAAAATGAGCTGGAGAAGGAAATGGCAAACCACTCCATCTTTGCCAAGAAAACCCTATATAGAGGCACTAAGAGTCACATATGACTGAAATGATTTAAGAACAACAAGTTGAATGCATTAGATGTGGTTCCTCCTAACATAATTCTGCGCTGTATGTAAGCATAATTCTAACTAAGCTCATCCTTTAAGAAATGGAAGAAAATAGTCAATAAAACTGAAAAACTCCCTAAACTTGAAAAAGAATTCTGGTGCTGAAAGAAGTCCAGATTTAATAAGAGGAAGAAAGAAATGTATATGACACTCCTAAGGGAATTGTCTTAAAACTCTCAAGGGTTTTTAAATAAGATTGCACTGATTTTTCATTTTTGTCTAATATGATTTCAAAATGTGATTGCCTGTATGATTCACAAACTTACTGACCAAAATTTATGTCTCATGGACCAAGTTAGGATCAAGAAGAGGAAGAAAGAAGAGGGAAGTGAAAAGGAAAAGATACTTCCCATATGTAGATGGAAAGTGTTAGACAAAGAAACAAAGAGAGGGATTCAAAAGCCAGCAATTTAAGTGAGTGAAAAACACTGGAAATCAACTATTTTGTTATAATGAATGTCAAATGAAAAAGATGAAGATGTTGATCTTCCTGTGGGATCTGAGAGGGAGCTGCAGGATTGAGATGTCAGTCAGATAGCTTCCTACACAGGAAATCAGACCATGCTGTGAATCAATGACAGTCTCTGCTAATCTGAGAGATCAGGAAAGAGAACATCAGCATGAGTGAAAGAGGAAAAAGGTCAGAGAGAAAGGGGAAATTTGATGTACAGTATACTGTATTTGTGAGGCTACTCAAGGGAATGAGTGCATAACATTTTATAGGTCCAAAAGTATTTTCACATCAATTATCTCATTAGAGCCTTAGAAAATTTTTGATTTTGTGTATATCCCAGCCACCAAAACTAACAATCAAATCTCACTGAACTGAAGATCATAATATGGATGGAAATGTCCTAAACTGATTTCAATTCCTTTAAGGTAAATTGGACTAGTGATGCAGGCATGTACTCACTTCTAGAAGGAAAGCTGAGATGAGTGGATACACTGAGTACAGGAGTTTTGAGCTTCAGTGTGCTAAGTTGGGGTATGTACATTAACCTAGCACCTGATTGGTGAACCCCCAGGAACTGGGGACAACCAGACGACTTAACAATGCTGCCTGGGAGAACCAACCCAGATCAGAAAGGGGACAGGTCAAAGCTTCTATGCCAATTAGTAGTGGACCATTCTGTGAGTGACCAGCACACTAACACTCTGGGAGACATAAAGGAACCAAGTCACACAAAAATATTCAAAGCAAAACAAGGAAGCACCCATGTAAATCAAAGTACAAATGTTTCTTTCCACAGTAGAATAATCTATACTATGTGCACAACAGAATGTTGAGGACAGGATTTCTTAACTCCCAATACAGCTAATAGAGGGAGATAATGATCTCAGCAATCCATGACCTAATAATGGGTTCTTTCCAGATGATGGAATGGTTCTCCTAAACCATCAGGGTTGCTACCAACTTATGTTCCATAATGATACAATTCCAGTGAGTGAATATTCTCTGTACCCATCACTGTTTCCTGCAGTCAATCAAAAAGCATTTATTCATTACCTCGTATGTTCCAGACACTATGCTGGAAAACAATAACAAAACTGAAGTAAAAATTTCTCTCAAGGAATTGACATTCTATTGGCGTATTTTTGTTCAAATTTGCATATTTGAAATATGTGTTGACGTTATTTGAGGTTAAAGTTTTTTTTAATGGATTTAGCATGGAGTTCTGTTAGTGTGTTTGCATTTCTAACTATTCCATCTTACTGAATTTGATGACCTAGCTTGATGAGGCAGCCTCAGTGTCACACAAAGTGAATTCAGGACACACATTTTGCCTATGTGACCCTGGCAAGTCTCTCAAACTCTCAGTGTCTTTAGAAAGTCAAACTGTATTTGATGCATAAGAGCTGGTCATTTTTACTGAGATGAAGAGAAAGATTGGGAAGTGGAAAAGACATAGAGACAAAAAGATAGAGGCAGAGACAAAGGAAGGGGAAGGGGAAGGGGAAGAAGAAAGAGGATATTAAGGGGAAAGAAGAAAAATAGAAGAAGAGAAATAACAGAATGTCATGAATAAGTTGATTAGAAAAAATAAGAGGATGTAATTATCAGGACTTGCTCCAAAACAGAATCAAGTAAAAAAAAAAGTGCAACATATACCACTTTGAACCAGTTTCCCTCAGACACCAGCAATGTCATATCCTCTTCACTACACCATGATGCTCCTCAATACATTAGCACAATATATAAGGGAAATTTTCTAAAACTTTGTGTCAAACAATGAAATGCTTTCTCTCTGTTCCATTGCACTACTCATCACTTGAGATATTCATTAGAAATGTGTTTGGGCAGCCAATGATGGTTGGGCAGGCGGTTGGACCATGTATCATCTCAGATCCCTTCCAACATTCCAATATTCTATAATTTTATAGGTAATATTTCCACGTGAAATATCTGTTCCCTCCCATCTAAAAAAGCAGGAAGAAGGAACATGAACCAGGCCAACCAGACCTGGGTTACAGAATTCCTCCTTTTGGGTCTCTCTGATGACCCTCAAACTCAGGTACTTCTCTTTGTATTGTTCCTGGGGGTCTACCTGGCTACTGTGCTTGGGAGCTTACTCCTCATCTACCTGGTTCTGACTGACTCACAACTTCATACACCCATGTACTTTTTTCTATGCAACTTGTCTGTGGCTGACCTCTGCTTCTCTACTAACATCGTTCCCCAAGCCGTGGTCCATATGCTGACAAGGAGGAAGGTCATTTCCTTCATGGGCTGTGCTGCTCAGCTTTTTCTTTTCCTCATTTTTGGAGCCACTCAGTGTGCCTTGTTAGCTGTGATGTCCTATGACCGGTATTTAGCAATCTGTGACCCCATGCACTACCCTATCATCATGACAAGGAGAATGTATGGCCTCTTAGCCTTGGGGTGCTGGGTCGGTGGTCTTCTAATATCCTTGGTGGACACTACATTCACACTACGGCTCCCCTTCCAAGGAGACAACAAGATTGCTCATTTCTTTTGTGAGGCCCCTGCCCTCTTGGCTGTGGCATCTGCAGATACTCAGAACTCACAAATGGTCATTTTCCTCATGGGAGTGGTGATTCTTCTAGCACCTGTGTCCCTTATCCTGGCCTCCTATAGCTCTATTATAGTGACTGTGGTAAGGATGAAGACAACCTCTGGGAGACTCAAGGCATTCTCTACCTGTGGCTCCCATCTTCTTGTGGTCATCCTTTTTTATGGGACAGCAATAATTTCCTACATGACCCCAAAGTCTTCCAAAGAGCAGGTCAAGTTGGTTTCTGTGTTCTATGCAGTGATAAACCCTATGCTTAATCCTCTCATCTATAGCCTGAGGAACAAAGATGTAAAGAGGGCATTCAGGAACGCAACCAACAAGGGGAAATCCTGCAGACCCTGCATCTGACAATATAATTACATTTAGCTACAGCTCTTATCTCCAACATTTATTGTGTGACCCCCTGGCAAGACATTGCAATTCCCCTGTAACTGGTGGTAAAGAATGCATGAATATAGCATCCTTTTGTTATATATACATATATAACATTTATTGTACATTCCTACAAAGCCTCGGTTATGGGGAGAAGTTTGACATGATGTATCGATCTCTCCAAAGATCTGGGTGACATTTCTTTAATATGGAGAACTCAAGACTGAATATTGTTGATATAAAGTTTTCATAGACCCTAGAAATTCTGCACTGGACTTTGGCGAACAGGCTCACATCTGCCATAAGGATTTGTGGGATCAAGTAAAAACAATCAGATGTCAGGGAACCTAGTTTAAAGATACATAAAAAGATAGCCTCACCTTCTTAGACATATGTATGAAGTTGATATTTTAGTATTGTAACGAACCAACATTAAGGAAACTTCCTTTTCAGTGAAGGCTGACAATTACTCCAAATTAAATTGTCTTTGATAAAAGTTGCCCAGGGGCACTGATCTTTTCAGTGACTTGTAAAAAGCCTACAACCAATCAATGACAGAGGTGTAACTTAAATACAATGCTTCTTGACGAAAGCTGCCTCATTATTCTCTAGGTGACCCTGACTCTATAATACAATCTTAAAACTAGCATTAAAAGAAATAGTGTTAAATATGTTTTTAAAGTTACAATAACATTGTGTCCTGTCATGATCAGACAACATTTTAGATCTGTACATTTGTGTTCTGAAATAAATATAGCATTTTTAAAAGGGCAATCCTAAAAGAGGAATGCATCCATACAGTGCTGACAAGTATAAAAAAGCAATCTGTATGAAAACATTTTTTAAAAAACAGAATTTGAATCTCTGCAAGGCATTCTAGGCCTGTTTGACATACTGAAAGCTATAAGCATAATATACCATATTAATAACAAAAATAATAAAAATTATATGGCCACAGAGATAAATGCAGTAAAATTTTTGATATAACACCCTTTTCATTTAGAAAAAAAAATGTGGGAGGAGTGGAGGCAAGATAGATTAGGGGCAAGCACCCAGCTGAATTCTCCAAACATCTGGCTCCAAACAACTTTAAAATAATGCCTCAAATCAAATTTTGGAGTGGCAGAGCCAACGAAAGACAGCGTGGGAAATTATTCTGACCTAAGAAAACTTAAGAGGTCAGCAGGAGAAGTCTGTGACACTGAGTTGGACTGGTCTGTCTGGAGCACACACACAGCAGTGGCAACAGCAGTTTTCAGGAGCTCACAACTCAGAGATAGTAAGGGGGTTGGACAACTGATCAGGAAAAGATAATAGAGGACCTTTTGCTAGTACTGGGTACTGAACTGGCCATTCTGTTGCCCATACGATGTTCTGCATCGTGGTTCCAAGGAAGAATGGATTTCTGGAGGTCAGTTGGAAAAGAACAAAAACTCTGTTCACATTTCCACACCAAGAAAAGAGTGCTTGCAGTTATTAGGGGATGAGGGATGCTTCCTGAGTAAAGACCATAGTGCAGACCAGGAGAGCAATGACGATCCCCCTCCTAGGATCATGCTACCTTGGAAGCACCAAAAACTTGCAGATCTTCTGATCAGGTCAGGAAATAGAAAAAAAAAACTTGAAGCTTGGGACACAGCCTCCTCACCCACATGTGAGCAGAGCACAACTTTAACATAAAATTCAAAGTCAAGAAATAGACTGGAAAAACCAGCAAACAATTGAAAAAGAATTTGACCATAAAAAACTACTACAGAAGCAGAGAAGAGCAAGACAAACTCAAAAGAAAACAACAATGTGAAAACAACTACAAAAAAAGTTACAAAGAAAGATGCTAATTGGACCCTAACCCAACAAGAATTCTTAGAAGAGTTAAAGAAAACGATAAGAATTGTAGACAGAAAACTGGGGAAAGAGATGAGAAAAATGCAAGAAATTTATGAAAAGAGAATTAACAGCTTGGTAAAAGGCAACAAAAAAAAACACTGAAGAAAATAATACCTTAAAAAACACAATTAGTCAAATGGTAAAAGAGACACAAAAATCCATTAAAAACTCCTTGAAAATCAGAATTGTCCAAATAGAAAAAGAGGTATAAAAGCTCATTGAAGGAAATACTTCCTCAAAAACAGAATTGTACAAGTGGAAGCTAATGACTCCATAGGAAATAAAAAGAAAACAATAAAACAAAGTTTAAAAGTATGAATAGAAGAAAATGTGAATTTTCTCATCAGAGAAACAACAAACCTGGAAAACAGATCAAGGAAAAATCATGTAAGAATTAATGGGCTACCTGAAAGCCAAGATGAAAAAAGAACCCAGACATCATGTTTCAAAAAATTTGTCTGAGATCTGGAAACTAAGATAAAAACTGAAAAAATTCTGCTGATCATCTCCTTAAAAAAATCAAAAACTTCCAGGAATATTATAGCCATATTCCAGAGCTCACAAGTCAAAGAGAAAATACTTCAGACAGCCACAATGAAACAATTCAAATATCATGGTGAGAATCACAACAGATTTAGCAGCTTCAACATTAAAGGAGTGGAGGACTTGTAATACTATATTCTAAAAGGCAAAGGAGTGAGAATTACAACCAAGAAAGACCCAACCTAGAAAAACTGAGTATAATCCTTCAAGGGGGGAAATTGTTATTTAATAAAAATAGAGGAATTCCAAGCATTCCTAATGAAAAAACCAAAGCTGAATAGAAAATTTGACTTTCAAACAGAACACTCAAGAGAAGAATGAAAGGTAAATATGAAAGAATAATCATAAAGAATTCAATAAAGTTAAACTGTAGAAAATGATACATAGGACTCCTAAGAATTTTATTCACTGAATGGGTGTTGTCTCAGTCAAACTCAGACCGGCTAAAGCTTTAAAAGACCAAGGTTTTCCACTGCATCTGGGATATCTCCAGTTGTCCTGATATGTGTCTGACCACTGGATGAAGATCACTGCAGAGAAGAAAATGACACTGGTGATTTTGCATAGCCCTCCCTAACTCAAATCCAATTCATTTGTATGTCATGGTATCACCTCCATGATGTCATGGTCTTCTTCAAGAAAAAAGAACAGACAAACAACAAGAAGAATTTTATTATTATTAAGGCAGCAAAAAGGAGTTTACATGGACAAAGGGCATGAGTTTGAGTCAATTATGTTGGAATAATTTCCAAAAGGGGGTCAGGGGATGTGGTGTGGGTTGAGAAAGAGGGATACACTGAGAAAAGAAAGATGGGTAAGGTAGCATAAGGAAAATTTTCTCATGTAAAAGGGGCACACAAGAAAGAGCTTTCACAATGGATGACAAAATAGGGTGATGGCAATCGGTACTTGAACCTCACTCTCACACTTTCATCCAAATTGGTTTAGAGAAAATAAATAAATATATATGTATATATGTATATATATGTATATGTGTATATATACATATATGTGTGTGTTTGAGTCATATATATGAATTTGAGTCAATTATGTTGGAATGATTTCCAAAAGGGGGTCAGGGGATGTGGTTGAGAGAGAGCAATACACTGAGAAAAGAAAGATGGGAAAGATAACATACAGAAAATTTTCAGAATTAGCAGAATCTAATATGCTTCAGCTGAAGGAAAAAAATAGGCTGGTGTAGCAACCATGATCTCAGACTAAGTAAAAACAAAAATAGACCTAATTCCTTAATCAGGGAAACAACATTATATTAAAAGTGACCACACACAATAAAGTAACATCAAAGAATTACAGCAAATTTCTATGATAAAGACCTCATTTTTCAAATATATATTGAGCATAGAACTGAGTCAAATTTATAAAAACAAAAAACATTCCACAATTGATAAATGGTACAAGGATATAAAAAGGCAGTTTTCAGAAGAAATCAAAGTTATCTGTAGTCATATGAAACAGATGCTCTAAATTGCTATTCAGTGGCAAATTCAAACAACTCTGAGGTACCATCTTATACATGCCAAAAATGACAGATGTTGGAAGAAATTAGGAAAAATAAGCACACTAATGAACTGCTGGTGGAGTAGTGAACTAGTCCTGTGATTCTGGATAGTGATTTGTAACTGTGTCAAAAGGCTTTAAAACTTTACATACCCTTTGACCCAGTAATGAACATTACTAGGTCTTTATTTTGAAGAGATCTAAGAAAAAGGAAAAGGATCTATATGTGCAAAATATTTATAGTAGGTCTTTTTGTGATGGGAAAGAAGTGGAAATCAAGGGGATGCTCACAAATTGGGGAATGACTGAACAAGTTCAGGCATATGGTTGTGATAGAGTACTCTTGTGTTAGGTTATGAAATGATTGGGGGAGGCAGTGTTAGAAAAACCTGGCAAAAACTGTATCAATGGATGCAAAGTGAAGTAAGAACAAGGATATCATTGCACACAGTAACAGCAACATTGTAATGACAATCAACTGTGAAAAATTTGGTTCCTCTGACAATGATCCAAAGCAATTCCAAAGAACTCATGAAGAACAAAGAGACAACTAATGAATTCTGAGTGCAAACCGAGGTATAATTTCCTCACTTATTTTTCTTGCTATTTTTACAGTATAACCAGTATGGAAATATTTTTGCATAATTTCAGATATATAACTGATATTATATTGCTTGCCTTCTAAGTGAGTATGAGGGAGGGTAAGAGGGGTGGAGAAAATTTGGAACTAAAAATTTGAAAATGATGTTTAAAATGAATAAATAATAAATTGAAAAATTAAGTGATGCACAATCAGAAAAACCTACCATTTACAGGAATAAATAGAACTTTCTCTAAAGCACAACTTGTATCTATTGACAATGAAATACAGAATTACACGTAATGGAGAAAGGCTAAAAGTCTGTCCAGTAGCATCAGATGTAAAGCAAAGATGCCCATTCTAACCACTGTCACTTTATGTAATTGTAGACATACTACTTATATTAAAAAGACAAGAAAAAGAAAAATGGAGTCAAATTATCACTTTTTGCAGATAATATGCTGGTTCACCCTGAAAATCCTAAAAATTCAAATAAAAACTGATATCATTAATAACTTTAGTAAAGCAACCTGATATAAACCCACATAGCTAATTAGCTTTTCAGTATATTGCCAACAAAAATCCATTGGGAAGAGGTAAAGAAATTCCAATAAAAATAACTAAAAATCCCCAATTAAGCACCAAATCTGAAATCCTGAAAACCAAAAGAGAAATTAATAAAAATGAAAGTAAGAAAAACATTGAACTAATGAATAAAACTAGGAGCTGATTTTGTGGAAGAAAAAAACAATAAAAAGATATACCATTGATTAATTTGATTTTTAAAAAAGAAAGAAGAAAACCAAATTACTAGTATCAAAAATGAAAGGAGTGGACTCATTACCAATGAAGAAGAAATTGAGACAATTGTTAGAAGCTATTCTGCCCAATTAGATACCAATAAATTTGAAAATGTAAATGAAATGGAGTTGTATCTCCAAAAATTAAACTACATAGATTGTCAGAAGAAATAAAATACTTAACCCAATCTTAGAAAAATAAATTGAACAAACCATCAATCAACTTCCTAAGAAAAAATTCCCAGGACCAGATTGATTTATAAGTGAATTCTACCAAACATTTAAAGAACAATTAATACCAATGCTATGTAAACTATTTGGAAAAATAGGTGGAGTCCTATCAAATTCCTACAAAATTCTCTTTATGGTACAAATATGGTACTGATGCCTAAACCTGGAAGAGCTAAAAGAGAGAAAGAAAATTATAGACCAATTTCCCTAGTGAATATAGATGCAAAAAATTTTAAATAAAATATTAGCAAAAAGATTACAATAATTTATCATAAGAATAATACACTTTGATGAGGTAGGATTTATACCAGGAAGGCAAGGCTGGTTTAGGAAAACTATTAGAATAATTTATCATATCAATGACAATATTAACAGAAACTGTAAGATTATGTCAATAAATGCAGAAAAATATTTTGACAAAATAACACTTATTCCTATGAAAAACACTAGAGAGAATAGGAATAAGTGGAACCTTTCTTAAAATAAGAAGTAGCATCTATCTCAAACCATCAGCAAACATTATACATAACAGGAATAAGCTAGAACTACATTTACAACAAGATGGGGGTGAAACAAGGATGTCCATTATCACCACTGCTATTCAATATTGTATTAGAAATGTTACCTCTAGCAATGGGAAAAGAAAAAGAAATTGAAGAAATTAGAATAAGAAAAGAAGAAACTTAATGTATCATTCCTTGCAGATGACATTATGGTATACTTAGAAAATCCTAGAGAATCAAATAAAAAACTACTTGAAATAATAAACAAATTTAGCAAAGTTGCAAAATATAAAATAAACCCACATAAATCACTGACATTTCTACACATTACTTACAAAGCCCAAGAGCAAGAGATAGAAAGAGAAATTCTAATTAAAGTTACTGTAGACATTATGAAATATTTGGGAATCTACAGACCAAAACAAATCCAGGAACTATATGAACACAATTACAAAACACTTTTCACACAAATAAAGTCAGATCTAAGTAATTGGAAAAATATATGTTGCTCATGGGTAGGCTGAGCTAATATAATAAAAATGACAATTCTACCTTAATTTACTTATTCAGTGTCATACCAATCAAACTACCAACAATTATTTTAGAGTTAGAAAAAATAATAACAAAATTCATCCAGAAAAACAAAAGGTCCAAAATATCAAGGAAATTAATGAAAATAAATGCAAGGGAAAGTGGTCTAGCTGTAACAGATCTTAAATTGTATTATAAAAGCAGCAGTCATAAAAACTATTTGGTACTGGCTAAGAAATAGGGTGTGGATGAGTGGAATAAGTTAGATAGGCAAGACACAAAAGTCAATTACTATAATAATCTACTGTTTGATAAACACAAAGACTCCAGCTTCTGTGATAAGAACTCACTATTTAACAAAAACTGCTGGGAAAACTGGAAAATAGTGTGGAAGAAATGAGACATAGAACAACATCTTACACTGAATACTAAGATAAAATCAAAACGGGTACATGATTTGGGTACAAATAGTATACACAGGTCAATACTCTAAGCAAACTAGGAGAACAAGGAATACTTTACCTTGCAGATTTAAGGAGAATGGAAGAATTTATGACCAAACAAGTGATAGAAAATATTAAGGAATACAAAATGGATGATTTTGATGACATTAAATTGAAAAGTGTTTGCACAAACTCAATGGAAGCAAGATCAGAGAGATGGGAAATAATCTTTATAGCCAGTACCTCTGATAAAGGCCTCATTTCTAAACTACAGAGTAAACTGAGTCAGATTTGTAAAGTAATAAATAAAGTCATTCCCCAATTGATAAATAGCCAAAGGATAGGAACAGGCAGTTTTCAGAGGAAGAAATTAAATCTATAGTCATATGAAAAAGAATGCTCTAAATCACCATTGATTAGAGAAATGCAAATCAAAACGACTCTGAGGTACCACATCATACCCGTCACATTGGCTAACCTGACAGAACAGGAAAATGATAAATGTTTGACAGGATGTGGGAAAATTAGAATACTAAAGCATTGTTGGTGGAGATGTGAACTGATCCAACCATTCTGGAGAGCTATTAGGAACTATGCCCAAAGGGCTATAAAACTGTGCATATCCTTTGACCCACAAAAACCGCTTGTAGGGCTGTATCCCAAAGAGATCATAAAAATGGGAAAAGGACCCAGATGTACAAAGATATTCAAAGAAGCTCTTTTAGTGATGGCCAAGAATTAGAAATTGAGGGGATATCCATCAACTGGAGAATGGCTGAACAAGTTATGGTATATGAAAGTAATAGAACACTATTATGCTATAAGAAATAATGAGCCAGTGAACTTCAGAAAAACCTGAAAATACTTTAATGAACTGATGCTGAATGAAGTGAGAAGAACCAGAAGAACATAGTAAACATTAATGGTATTGTCTTAAATCCTTGCATTGCTAAGAAGAGCTAAGTCTCTCAAAGTTAGTCATCACTCAATGTTGCAATTTTTCCTTCTCTGGCACATTTTAAAGAGGAGGAAACTGAGGCAAACAGGGCTAAGTGACTTGCTCAGGGTCACACGGCTAGTATCTAAATTTGGATTTAAACTCAAGTCTTCCTGAGTCCAGGCCCATGGCTCTATCCACTCTTCTACACAGATGTCCCTGTTTCCATTTCTTAGAACGCAATATAATTCCATTGCCTACATATACTGCAGTTTGTTCAGCTGTTGCCCAATTAATGATCACACCCTTTTCATTTCAAGTTCTTTCATAATTTAAAAAAAGAGCACCTAGAAGTATTGTCATACCTACAGGTACTTTTCTCTTTCATTGATCCCATTGAGGTATCACTGGATCAAAGTGATCCAGCTTAATAACTTTAAAGGCACAATTATAAATGGATTTCTAGGATGGCTATACCAATTCACAACTCTACAAATAGTTCATCTGTATGACTCTTAGCCAGTAGCCCCTCCAGATTTTGTTGTTTCCTTTCTTTTAACTTGGCCAATCTGATGGGTGTGAGGAAGACCTTAAGAGTTGCCTTAATTTACATTTTCTAAATATGAGTAATTTGGAGCAGTAATTTTTATGTGATTAGACATTGCTGGAATTTTTTTCCCTTAAGGATTCCCTATGTATATCTTTCAATCATTTATCATTTGGAAGATACCTTTTAGTCTTATAAATTTGAAACAGTTACATATATATTTATGAAATGAAACCTTTATTAGAAAAACATATGGCATACATTTTCCCAGTTAACTATTTCCTTCTAATCTTAGTTATACTGGATTTGTTAGTGCAAGCACTTCTTAATTTAATGTAAAATTATCATCTTATCTTCTGTAATTCTTTATAGCAGACGTTGGCAAATTACATTTATAAAAATGTAAAAGACAATCTTAACTTGAAGGTCATAAAAAATACTCAGCAAGCAGGATTAGTAGTGCAATGACTCATGGTACTATTATAAAAATTTAGTAAAAACCCATCACTGTACCCAAGTGGGCACAGAGGATATGGAAAAGAAAGGAGAGGGGATATTCAGTCAGAGCTTAGAGCTGAAGGTAGAACTCTGAGTCATCTCCACTAAAATCTCCCTCTTGCTACTACCTGAAAACCACTTTGGAAAGAAACACTTCAAACCAAGTCTGTCCTAATGAGGAAAAATCCTCCAGAGCATAGTAGATACTCTGGAGACAAATACCACAGCCCATTGAATTAGGACCATCCTCAAAGAATCAGCCTTTATTTGAAAGGCAAGTCCTCTGAACCACCAAGGAGATTTGCTGGCAGAAAATGTTGACTTGAACAAGTTTCCCACTCTTCACCATAACTCCATTTCTGTCCCTTTTCCTGGCCTTTTTACAATTATTGGGGATGTGCTTTATGCCTTCCTGACAAGATGCCTATGCTTTCTGTTCCACTCACACAACCAAATGACAACTTCCTAGTCATCTCTTTTATTTTCTGCATTTAGAATCTCTTCTGAGACTATGTGAGGCATTCCTGGACCTTTCTGCCTTTCAGGTAAAAAGTTCTGTTTGGAGAGGAAAATGGCAAAGTGGAAGAGGTTATAGTAGAGGAAGTTTGATATTGAATGTTTCAAGAGGATTTTGGATGCAACATCTTTCTGGCATTATTCTTTTGTTTTGAGATTCCCTACCTACCAAGGCTGATATTCCAGTTTTCTCACCTTGGCAATGGGTATAGACAAATAATTTACATATAAGACCTATGTCATCTATTACCAAAATGAATTTGGGGTGACAACTTACACAAAAGGAAGAATCCCTTAAACACAAGAGCTAAATCCTTTAAACACATTATTTTTACACAGATCTATACTTAGGAGTGGTTGCAAAGTGGATAGAGAGTTAGAATTGGAGTTGGAAAGGTGAGTTCAAATCCTGCCTTGGAAATGTATTAGCTATGTGAACCTGGGTAAGTTATCACTTAACCATTCTCATTTCCTTATCTGTAAGAAAGAGAGAATAGCACCTATCTGACAAGGTTGTTGCATCCAATAAGGAAAATAAATAAATAAATGCGTGGATAGATAGATAGATAGATAGGTAGATAGGTAGATAGATAGATAGATAGATAGATAGATAGATAGATAGATAGATGAGATATATATATATGTTAATAGCTCTGAAAACTTTAAAGTATCATACAAATTTTAGGTATTGTTATTGTTATTAGGATGATGAAATTGGTTAGGAGTGGAATGACCATCTCCTTGACCATTCCTAGCTGTAGGCCAAATGAGAAAATTGTTCTATGATGTGGTGAAAGGGTTGGTCTCAGCATCATTAAGGAAAAATATGCACATTCCTACTCATATGATGAGTAGGGGATATGATGATTATCTGGCAAAGGATCATTGACCAGAAACCCTTCATAACGGAGTTCTAGACATCAAAAATCTGAAGAGGTGACTTATTTATTTGCAAATTGAGTCACCTCGTTCTGGGGGGTGTATCAGTGTGTAATCTTGGAATAAATATGACAGTCTGACACAGCCCTCCCTAATGCCTTAAAATTCATGTTAAATAGCAACAACATCATGCCCAAAACTTCCATTTCATCTCCCTCCTTTGCTATTTATCAAAAGCATCTTAGCCTTGCCCTTCCTCTGTGATGGACTGAGGACAACTGAGCACCAAAACTGGGGGAAGATATTACATGAATGAATGTTCTCAAGAACCAAGGAAAGCAAAGATTTCAGGGGAGAATAAATAGATGGTAGGAGTTGCAGATGAGAGTAATGAAGGTAAAGTGTGAAGTTAATAGTAAGATATTACTAGTGAAGTGCCTCAAATTTAAAAATGAACTTCTTCACTAGATTCTGTTCCCCTCGACATGTCCTGTTTCCCCCCAAAAATCTTAGCAACATTGATTGTTGCATTCTTACTTCTCAATGTGATCACATCTCAGCTATGATAGCATATGTGGTGGTCAGAGTGAGAGATACCTGGACCCCCAATATAATTTGTTAGCAAGGAGGATGTCCAGAACAGGATAGTGGGGAACCTGGAGTCATACCATATTAGGATAACTTACACTATCTGGGAATATTTATACTGGAAAATAGAAAACCTGGAGGGAGTTGGGAGAACATGGTAGCTGCTATAGAGTATTAAAAGAGCGATCATATGACTTCACTCCAGATGGGTAAGCTAGGAGTTAATTGATAAGAGTCACAGAAAAGCACGTTTTTATAAATATGAGGAGAAAGTTCTAAGAAATAAAGCTGGTCAAAAGTTTAATAAGGTAATTCAAGAACTAGTGAATCTTCCATTGCTGAATATCCTTAAGAACTAATCAAGGGTTTTACAGAGAGGTAATGGGTACCCAGATAGGTATGGATTTCCATGATACAGACTGAGGACATATGAGACAAGTTCTGAGGTTGCTCCCATCTTTGAGATTCCATAATCCTATGACTTTGTTTTGTTCCATGGTGCCTCTCTTCATAGTAGAGACAAGAAAAGTTAAGACTTTACTTTCCTGGACCTTTTGCAACCCTGAATACAATAGAGTCATTCTAAGGTTGGGAGAAGTAAGAAATATAGAGGGGGAATACAGAAAACAGAAACTAATACAGAGAAGATATAAGGCAGTATCAGAGTTAGAACCCAAGAATTCTAAATCCCAATTATTTTACCTACAAATATCCCACTCTATTTATCTACCAAGAAGTATCATATTTTAAAATGTGTTGAGGAGTCATGATAGACAAGTCCAATTACATAATAATATTTAGGGGTGTTACCAGGCTTAGTCTGAAATTTAGAATATTTGTCAAGAAAGAAAATTTCTTTCAAGTCCTCATAGATTTCTTTCAGGTCCTCAGGAACCATAGATATCCTAGAGCAGCAGTTCTCAACCTGTGGGTTATGTTCAATTTGTAACAATGAAAATGCATCCTGCATATCAGGTAGATTCATAACAGTAGTAAAATTACAATTATGAAGTAGCAACAAAAATAATTTTGTTTTTGTATTATGAGGAACTGTATTAAAGGGTTACGGCATTAGGAAGCTTGAGAACCACTGTCCTAGAGGATCTTCTTTAACAAAAAGATAAAATTGGATTATGATAAGCAGCAACCACTTAGAAGTAAATACAGGTGAATTCAGCTGAAATGCCCACCAGTCCTAATAAGTGGCATTTTCATAATAGACCATTCAAAAATCATAAATATAATTGTGAAAATTCCCTTGTAGGTCAGGGGTTTGGAATCTGGGCCTGATTTCTCCCATAGAAACAGTATTATAATCAGTGTATGGAAACTTAGGCTCCCATAACTGCCTTCAAAAGATTATTTTAAAATGCTACACTTCACATGAGAAATGGTATTCTGAATAACTCCCTAAATTTGACCCAAAAAAATTCTGCTTTCACTTGAATGCTGGTGCTGAAAGAAATGCAGGTTTAATTAGAAAAGTAGAGAGAAAAGTGAATGGAGCTTCAGAGGGAATTTTCTTAGAAATATCAAGTGATTTCCAATAAGACAGCCTTGATTTTTCTTTTATCTAATTTTATTTCAAAATGAGATCGTTTTCCTTTTCCTTAATATCTGTGAAACATCTATCTGATTCACAACCTTCTTGGCCAGGATTTTGGGCTTACAAATAAAATTAGGATCAAGAAAGGGAAATAAGTAAATGGAAATGGAGACACAATAGAGTAGAAAAGAGCTGGAAAAGAGCTGGACAAGGAAACAAAGAAGGGGGGTCCAAAAGGAAATGAGTATGTATGAAGGAAATGCATTTCATTGAAATAAACTGACCTTTGATAGTGAATATCAGATGAAGGGAGGGGAAACTGTTGGAATCCAATTCCTATTGGAGTAGAGAGAAAACTATAGGAGTGAGATGTGGGTCAGAGAGCTTTCCACTTAGGTAATTAGACCATGCTGTGAACTCAGAACAGTTTCTTTGTTATCTTGAATGAGCCAACGGATGAGCATCAGCACAGGTGAGTGAGGAGAGGGGGCAGAGAGCAACCAGAAATTTGATGTAAAATGTATTTGTGAAGCTAGTGCTTGTTACTCTGGGGATTGAGTGCATAACACCTTAGAGATTAAAAAGCATTTTCACGTCTATTATCTCATTAGAGCATTAGGAAAATATGGAATTCATGTGTATTCCAGGCACCAACATCAAGCAAATCTTGAATGAAAGTACCACTATGAGTGGAAATATCCTGAATTCATTTCAACCTCTTCCAAATTGCATGGATTGAAAAGAAGTCACCCATGAAAATCAAGTCAAAAATATTTCTTTCCATATTAGAATGATCTTTCCACAATAGAATGATCTAGAGTATTGTAAAGCAGAATATTGGGATGGGACTCGATGACCCCTAAAATGGTCATAAGCAGTAGGGAGACAGTAGCCTCCGCTATCCATGAGCCAGTGTTGGGCCCCTTCTAGCTTAAGAGGAGGCTCTCATTTTAGTTGCTGACAATTCTCATTCCACAATTTTTTCCATTAAGGTATGATTAATTGTTCATTATTCAGTCATTTAATGCTCTTTACAACCTAGATCAATTTAAAATATCAAGTTCAGGTACATCTTATGCATCTTTCCTTTTGTCTCTTGAATTAAGTAAGTCATGCCTCTAGAATATGCTTTTATTTATAGGAATATTGAGGCTTAACTGTCAGTTTTGAAATGTTTGTATTAATATAAGTAATATGGTTGAAAGAAGTTCATCTCTACTAAAAAAAGTGAAGGTTTTGGACAAGAGCAAAATGAAGTTAAAGTTTATTGAAAGTAAATTTAGAATAGAGTTTACAAGCTAGTTTTTTATTTTTTTATTTTCAGTTTTTGATTGTGGATTTTTAAAAATATTTCTAACTATATTCTATGTAACCTGGTTTTATGATTTAGCTTAATGGGAGAGGTGCCCAAGGACCACAGAACGGGAAGTGTGCCAATTTTCTAAAACAGAAGAGAGACTGCAGGGTTGTAATGGTAAATATTTAACACCTGACTTTCAAGGGGGTGGTGGAGAGAATATACACAGGACACACTTTAAAGTTTAACCTGCATTGTCATTTTCTCCATTACTTTAGGGTTTTTTGTTTTGGTTTTTTGGGGGGGTTTCTTTGCTTTTTGGAGGGCAACTGGGATTAAGTGACTTGCCCAAGGCCACATAGCTGGTAAGTGTTAAGTCTCTGAGGCTGCATTTGAACTCAGGTCCTCCTGACTCCAGGGCCAGTGCTCTATTCACTGCACCACCTAGCCTCCCCTCTCCATTACTTTCTAGACAACAAACTACACAATAAATAAAGTCATGATTTGTAGCATTTGCTGATTCCTGAGGTTTCACTGAATAATTATCAATTAGCTCTCAAGTTGTCTTCAGCCCCCTATAGGGTATATAAATTACATATCAGTAAGTTTGACTTTAATTCTAGATAAAATTCTACAAATTATTCTTAAAGAGATGGTATGTGAACATTTAGGAAAAGATATACTAATCATAAGAGCTACATAACTTCATCAAAAGGAGATGATCCTAAATTAACTCCCTTTGCTTTTTGGAAAGGGTAAGTAGCCCATGCAAATGTTCTATACAAAATACACTGAGATTTCAAAAAAGGTTTTGACAAAGTCTATCACAAAATCCTTCTGAATAGATTAAAGAGATGTGGACTAATTGATAGCACAGTAAGATGGCTATAGAAATAGTTAAAAACATGAACCAAACTAATAGTTTGATAGTAACTAGATGACGACTATTTAGATGGAATTCTTGAGTGGAGTGGCTCAGTAATCTGTCCTTGAACTGTGCTATGCAAAACAAATTATTGGTGACTTGAATGAAGACATAGATAGAATCCTTATAAAATTTGCCAAAGACACAGAATAAAAAACTAAAATTTCTATTTTGACTAGCAAAATTGGGACATGAATAGATTTTTGGCAGGCTAAAATGATGCGTTGATTCTAATGAAATGACATTTAATAGGAAATTGAGTCTATATTTGGCTCAAAAAAGTAATTTCTGAAGTACAGTGTTGAGGTAAGTATGACTATACAACAGTATATGTTGGTGGGAAAATCTGGAAGTTTTGCTAAGGACAAATTCACAATGCATCAGTAGCATTATAGTGCAGTAAAAAAAAAAAAGTGTGCTCTTTGAGGCTATATTAAGAAAGCTACTATAACCAGAATGAGAGAATTTATATACTCCTATACTCTTACCCTTGAAGCAATATCTAAAGTACTGTGCTTGATCCTGGGTGCCACTTTGTCACCCAAGTGAGCAGGCCATTGTCACCCAAGTGAGCAGGACAACCAAGATGGAGAGGGACTATTATCTTATGCCAAATGGATCATTGCCCAAGAAGCAAAGATGATCATAACAGATTACTTAAGTCTACTTATGTTTTACTTTCCCTAGAATCTGAAAGGTTTTCTCTAATAGCCAGAAATTTTCATTTTTTTCCCAAATGGGAAAATCCACAAGCATTAATATAGCTTGCTTTCTTGGTTGAACCCTGTCTATACTACTGTACTAAATCAGAAGGTCTAAAATTCTGGTGCAGTTGACTGCTTCTTTCAGAGGCTTGATAAAAGAGATTTCATTTGAAGAATCATTATAAATGCCAGGTATTTAATAAAATGACCAGAGAGAAGGAGAGCAGAGGAAGGGAAAGGAGAGAAGGAAGAGAAATATAAAAGGAAGGAAAGAGAAAGGGAGGGAAGAGAAACAGGAAGAAAAGAGACAATGTCACAGAAGCTAATTACAGAATAGGATATGCATATACATAAGTGGATAGCAAAACCAACTCTTGCTCGAAAATAGAGTACGAGAAAAAAAAACGATACCCATCATGTCAAAAAGTTTTCACTAGTTCCTTCTTCCTCAAGCAAGGGTGCTAAGTGTGTGACCTAGCCCCTCTTCTAGAAAGCCTCCCAAATTTAAGCTGTACTTTTAAAACTACCCTCACAATAGCACCACAGTAAAAGGACAAGCATTCACTGATGTGGTTATTGTCTGCTAACTGTCCAATATAGAATAATAAAATCATAAGTTCAGGCATCTCTGTTTATAGAGGAGGAAACAGTTACAGAGCTGATAAGTAATTCTTATTATTTCCCGTTCATCTATGTCTTGTTTCTCCTTAGGTTTTTGTGTATTATCTCTCCCATTAGACTGTGAACTCCTTGAGAACAAGGACTGCCTTTTATTTTTCTGTGTGTCCCCAGCATATAGCATAGTATCTGGCATGTATTTGGCACTGAATAAATGTATATTGACTGACTAATTGGCCCAAGGTCACACAGGTAAAAAGTAATAGGGCCCCATTTGAAGCTACATCCCCTTGCTCCAAGTCCAATGCTCTTTTCATTAAACCACATACCGCAGGATAGTTTTGTGGACACTATGGTAGACTCAGCATTGAATTTCTGATAGTCTGCCAAAGGGAATTTCCCTCCTTCATCAGATAACTGACTGCCTCGAATCAGAGCAACTCCGCCAAGTTTTCCAGTAACAAAGGTTAACATTTGTAGAAAATCTGTTGAAAACACATCTACTGGGACCCTAAGTCCTAGATCACACAAATCCCGCAGAGTCAAAGTTTGTTTCCACCAACTCTGGAACATGAGGAAAGAGAGCACGGCAGGCTCTGGCATTAGAAATCCTGCTACAAGTGGGTCACCACCACCCTCTCACTCAATGATGCATTCTATCATACTCCATTACCACTTACAACTTTTTCAGATATGCTTCCAGACTATCTAGGATTACATAAAAGTTAGCTTGAATGATTCAGGTATTATTGACATCGGATCCCTGCTCAACCACCAGCATAATCCTACCCTGAGGAGAAGTAGAAGACTACAAAATATTGGTTCTGGCACTCAGCAAACTAAGGTAAGAGCATTCAATCATTTACTCACTCATTCAAGGATCATTAGTTATGCAACCATGGAACAAACAATAGGAATTGGAAAATAGTTTCTTGTAGAACTCACTTTATTTTTTCTACTGTGTACGTGTGAGGAAATGGGCTATTTTTTGCGCTCAAATTGAGAATGAAAAATGATGTCTTAAAAAAAACAAAAAGCATGCATCTACCATGTGCAGAATATTGAACTACATGCCAATGGCACACAAGGTTTAGTCATTGCCCTCAGAAAGCTAATACTCTATAGGCAGTTAAGACACCAATGCAGACAGCTTTAATATGCAATTTTATATGAACGGTTTATCTTGGAGTTGCAAAACAAAATATAATATGAGTAAATAGGACAGGGATATGATGGTAAATATTTAACAACCAGCCCTCTGGAAATATATATGTACATATACAAATATAATGTGCATATATGGATATGTACATATCCATATATGTAAGACATGCTTTTAAGTTCCATCTGTATTAACATTTTCTCCATCACTTTATTAAGACAATCAACAAAATAAATCGAGCCCTGAATTGTGGCAACTGCCAGTATCCTCAGGATAAAGGCTAACACTGAAAATTTAACAATCAGGTCTCCTGAGCCAATTTGAGCTGGCTCCAGTACACCCCATGAGAAAGAAGGAAGGACATCAGCAATCACAAGTAACAAAGAAAGCCTCATTGAGTAAGTAATATGTAAGTTGATATTTAAAGGATAGGTTGGGCTTCAACAGCCAAAGGCAGCAAGTATGATAAACACCAGATTAACATAGTGAAATGACTAACGATGATGTCAATTTTAACAGGAAACAGAATCTGATATAGAGGGAGTTGTCTTTCCCAGGCAATACTCAGATATTATTAGAGTTCCTAGGACATGATTAGTGATCTTTCCACATGGCCACTCCAACTTTTCCCCATGCAAGGTAGACTCTGTTTCCCAATAAAGACATCTCAGTGAGGATATATTTGGGTACCCAAATAGGAATCTCTTCTATGTGGCTGAACACCTTTTTAATTTCATAGGAGGGTCCAAAGGTGTTAAGTGATTTGCCCAAAGTCCCCTGCTGCTCATGCTGCCCTTTGATATTAGCAAAGAGCGGGGCGGCTAGGTGGCGCAGTGCATAGAGCACCAGCCCTTGAGTCAGGAGTCCCTGAGTTCAAATCCAGCATCAGACACTTAACACAAAAAACTAGCCTGTGACCTTGGGCAAGTCACTTAACCCCAACTGCCCTCCAAAAACAAAAACAAAAAAAGGAAAAAAAGATATTAGCAAAGAGGAGAGTTTCTCTGAGTATGGTGAAAGCCTAAATGCAGTGCTAAGTTCCAATATAGGATTGTAAACCATCCCAGAGATGCTGTCTATCAGTGCTTAAGATTTCCCTTGAGAATACCTCATTGTAACTGACAAGGTAGTGACTAAACTAATAATACTGCCTCTTTTTTTTGTTTCCCTAAATGCTGCTCATTGCTCCCCTGGAGAAAAACAAAGGAGATAGAGAGATAATATGTGTGTGTGTGCATACATGTGTGTATAGCAGGATTTGGTCAAATGGCTAAATCTGAATTTCTGATATTTGCTGAAAAGTCATCAGTATAACCAGGGAATGAGATTGACATAGTACAAAAGTCATTCAAGTAAAAGTAACCTCAAAAGATTGCAGTTGATTGTATTCTCAATGTGAGACTAGTATGATACAGATAACAAAAAGTTTATATAATATTTTGTCATTTTAGTATAAAATCAGTGAATTTTCTTATGGTCAGAACACATATGGAGGATTATACTCAGTTCTTAACCCCAAATTTTGAGTGGAGCATTAACAAAATGGAGCATATGTGTAGAGTGGGGAACAGAAATGGGAAGGGTCTAGAATAGTGGTTCTCAATCTATGGGTGGTGACCCCTTTGAGGGTCGAACAACCCTTTCACAAGGGTCGCAGGAGTCACCTAAGACCATGAGAAAACATATTTCCAATGATCTTAGGAAGCAAGACACTGCTCCTCTATCTGTCTCCAGGCAGGTCTGCCCACATGCAGATACGCCCACATATGAGTATTAAAAGGTCGTGTCATTAGGAAGGTTGAGGACTACTGGTCTAGACAGTATATCCTATTTATAAAGGGAAAAGATAAGGTGATATTTAGCCAGGAGTAGGGAGGTTTAGAAGGTATATGAAATATATCTCTAAATTTTTGAAGCCCTTTTATGTGGCAGAAGGGTGAGATTTTATTCTATGCAGAACCAAATAACAAATGTAATGTCAACAGTAGGAAATTGTAGAGTGAGAGATTCCATTTAACTATATGAAAACATTTTTTAACAATTAGTGATGTACAACAATGGAATCACTTCTTCATTGGATGGTATACTAAATATCACTGAAAGCATTCAATGGACACTTATCAGGACATCTGTTGATGGTTGGATGGGAGATTGCAACCAGATAACATCTAACAATATTAGACCATGTAATTCTACAGAATATATCCCCACAACAGCTACCTGTTGGGTTTTTTTCTAAAGAAACAGAAAGAACATGAGCCAGGCCAACCAGACTTGGGTAACAGAATTTCTCCTCCTGGGTCTCTCTGATGACCCTCAAACTCAGGTACTCCTCTCTGTATTGTTCCTGGGGGTCTACCTAGCTACTGTGCTTGGAAGTTTACTCCTCATCTGCCTGGTTCTGACTGACTCACAACTCCATACACCCATGTACTTTTTTCTGACCAACTTGTCTACAGCTGACCTCTTGTTCTCAACTAACATAGTTCCCCAAGCTATAGTCCATATGCTGAGCAGGAGCAAAGTCATTTCTTTTATGGGATGTGCAATTCAGATTTTTCTCTTCCTCATTTTTGGATCTACACAGTGTGCCCTGTTAGCCGTGATGTCCTATGACCGGTACTTGGCAATCTGTGACCCAATGCACTACCCAAGCATCATGACCTGGAAGGTATGTGGTCACTTGGCCTTGGGATGCTGGGTCAGTGGACTGGTAGCATCCTTGGTGGATACTACATTTACATTACGACTTCCCTACCATGGAGACAATAGGATTGCTCATTTCTTCTGTGAGGCCCCAGCCCTCCTACCTTTGGCATCTGCAGACACTCACCAAGCAGAGACAGCCATTTTCCTCATGGGTGTGGTGATTCTTCTTGCACCTGTTTCCCTTATCCTAGTCTCTTACGGCTCTATCATAGTGACTGTGGTCAGAATGAAGACGACTTCAGGGAGACTCAAGGCATTCTCCACCTGTGGCTCCCACCTCCTTGTGGTCATCCTTTTTTATGGAACAGGAATAATTTCCTACATGTTACCTAAGTCCTCCAAGAGTCAAGGGAAGCTAGTGTCTGTTTTTTATGCAGTGATAAACCCTATGCTTAACCCCCTTATCTACAGCCTGAGGAACAAGGATGTGAAGAGGGCATTTAGAAATGCTGTCAACAGGGGGAAACCCCATAGATCTTGAGCCTCAAAATATATTTACATTTGGCTACATCTCTCACCCCCAAGACTTGCTGTATGCCTCCCTGGAAAGAAATGGCCTTTCCCTCATGATTGGTGGTATAAAGTGTATGCTTATATTGTTCTTGAATAATATATAGAATGTCTCATGTAATAATACATAGATTGTGTGTATGTGTGTATATATACATATATATGGCGAGAGATTACAGTCTACCAATAAAATCACAAATTATATAGTATACATATGCATATACATGTGTATATATACATATGTGTGTGTGCATAGATGGTAATCTCATTGAGGAAACTTTCTAACAATGAAGATAAGCAACTACTCTAAGATACAATTTCTTAGAAAATAAATTGTCTGCAAACATGAGGGCTTAAGTGACTTGCCCCAGAGTCAAAAGACAAGTATATAACAGGATATATACCAGGTCTTCCTGACTCCAAAAGTTTTTCCACTAGGTAGTACCACTTCCTCTAATTTTATCTTGGACTACTTTTAATAGAAATAAAGTGTTCAAAATAGTAACAAGTTCTGTGTTCTGCATTGAATGTAACAGTTGAAGAACATTACTAATATGGAGGATGTCCAGAGATGAGTGAGTGACAGGTGATGAGAAAACTTGGCACATGAAGATTAGTTCAAAATAATCCCATTATCTCAAACTTGGAAGAGATCTCCAGTCTTCTGATTCAATCTGTAACTAAAAGGGAATCCCTGTAAAGCATCCTTCAGAAGCTGTTAACCACTACATGAAAACCACTAGTGACAGAAAACTCCTCACCTCCTAAAACAATATATTCAATTTAGTAGACAGCTCTAATTATGCAGAATTTCAGGAAATTTTTTCTTACATTCAAGTAAAGTCAAGTAAACAAGCATTTATTAAGCTATTACAATGTGCCAGGCACTGTGCTAAGTACTAGGGTTACTCTCAAGGAGCTTATAGTCTAAAGGGAGGGACAATATGCAAAGAACTATGGTAGGTAGTACTAAAGCTATGTAGGAACTGTGTTACTCTATGAGCTTAAAGTTCCTCTTATCCCTAGAGAATGATGTAGCTTAGTTTTGTATTGCTTGGATCCTGAGGGTAGAACCAAAAGTAATAGTTGGAAACTGCAAATTTATACTTACTTCATGTCAAGAACAACTTGCTAATGATTAAAGCTTTGCAAATGTGAAATGGGCTGTCTTGGGAAGTAGTGGCTTCTCTTTCACTGGAGGTCTTCAAGCAAAGGTTGGAGGATTACTTTGATGGCATGCTTTATAGGATAGTCTTCTTAAAGTGTGGATTGGATTATGTATTAGTAACCACACAAGCACACAGGGTGGGCTGCCAGTACAGTTTCTTTGATCTGCTTTTCTAAAGGAAAGACAGCTTTAAAGGGGTTAATTGTCTTACTTAACAAACAAATAAGCAGAAAGAAGTGAGTATCCAAGAAAGAATCCAATAAAAAGGGATCCAACTGTCCAAACAGAATAATACAACCACCTACATACACCACCAGATCAAGAGACCACCAAGATCTGAGAAATTGGGGGGAATCTTAACAAACAGCTACAAACAGCAGAGTCCTGTCCAGGGAATCAAAAGGTCCTTCTCATGAGCAAGCCCTCAGAATAAAATACCAGCCTCCCAGTATATACAGTTTTCAGCTAATGGGCTGAGAGTCAGAAGGTATCACAACCCACATGGCTCAGGGCCTATTTAGCTCAGTATCAAAAAGGTGTGAAAGTCTTCCTGCAGGCAAGCCCCGCCCCAAGCAAGCTCCTCCTTAGGCAAATTCCTCCCCTGATGGGCTCTAAGTGACTCATGATGCATCACAGTTGTGATTGAAATACCTGTGTACCTTTAGACCTGGGTACCCAGCTCCTATTCCAAGGGGGGAAAAAGACACATGTGGTCACATAGGCCCATTAATGGACAGGGAAGATCTTCATATTCCATTAACATTACAGACTGGAAGGCCTCTGAATTCTCTTCAAATTTTTAGATACGGCAAACCTATTAACATGTTCAAAATGGAACTCTACTGAACTTCCCTTCTAATTTTGGTTTTTGAAATCTATGACTCCTACACACTAGGACACATCCAACAACAACAGCTAATATTTGTATCGTTCCAAAGATCTAAAAAGGGATACCTTCACAACAATCCTATAAGTTATATAGTAAAAGTATATTATCTCCACTTTGCTCATGTAAAAACAGAGATATTAAGTAGCAATGAGAAATAAAGCTGAAAAGTTAATTTGGAATTAGATTGTGTGGCAGGCCAGGCTGAATATACATTTGTCTGATAAGTCACTCAGAGTTTTGGAACAGTGGAGTAACACGACAGACCAATGCATTCAGAAGATAATTTTCACATCCACGTGAAGAATGAGTAGGAGAGAAGAGTAGCCAAAAGCAGGGTGATCAAAAGGAACGTTGTTAAAGTAATCCAATGACAGAGTTAGGAGAGCTCGCACTAGAGTTTTGGTAGTGTGAATAGAGAGAAGATAGTGATGCAAGATATTTTGTCCATCTGTAATTAATTGAGCTTGGTAACAGATTTAGATAAGAAGAGAGAGGAAAAAAGTAGAGTCAAAGATGACTGTTATAAACATGGGTGATCAAGACGATGCTGGTATCCTTAACAGAAATTTCCTAACAGAGGTGTTAAAAGCAGGAACAGATTTAGAACACAAGAAAATTAGGTATTAGAACAGTCAGGAATGAAGATTGATAAGGAAAGGGTTTTCTCTATGCCTTCCTATTACTGACAGAGTCAAAATGTTATCTGAATCATCCCCCTAGAGCAGTGGTTCTCAACATGTGGATTATGTTCAATTTGTAACAAAGCTAACAAAATAAAATAAAATAAGAACAATCCAACAAAAACAAAATTATGAAAAGAAAGTCAACCAATTAGAAAAGGAAATCCATAATCTTAACGAAGAAAATGACTCCTTGAAAATTAGAATTGGGCAAGTGGAAACCAGCAAAGTTATAAGAGATCAAGATAAGAAATAATAAAACAAAATAGAAAAAATGGAACAGAAAGTGAAACATCTTATAAGAAAAACAACTGATCTGGAGAACATATCAAGAAGAGGAAACATAAGAATAATCAAAGTATTTGAAAGCTATAATCAGAAAAGGATTCTTGATACAATAATACAAGAAATAATTAAAGAAAATTGTCCTGAAGCATTAGAACAAGAGGGGGAAATAGAAATTTAAAAAAAAAATGTACTGATCACCACCTGGAAGAGACCCTATGTGGAAAATCCTAAAAGGAAAAATAGTCAAATTCCAAAAATTCCAGATCAAGGATAAAATATTACAAACAACAAGAAAAAAAACAATTTAAATATGTTCGAAATTTAAACATGAATCACACAAGACCTAGCAGTGGCAACACTAAAAGACCACAGGTCTTGAAGCACTATATATCAGAGAGCAAAAGAACTGGAGTTCCAGCCAAAAATATCATATACAATAAAGCTAAGCATGATCCTGAATTTTTTTAATGGACACTTAATGAACTGTTAGACTTCCTTTTTTGTTGTTGTTATTAACTTTTGTTTATTTTTAGTTTACATCATTCATTTCCACCATATTTTGAGTTACAAATTTTCTCCCTATCTTTGCCCTACCCCCTAACCCAAAACAGCAATCCCACTGTATAACCCCTCCCCCAATTTGTTCTCTCCTATATCCTCCCCCATCATCCCTCTGACTTTCCAGTAGGGCAAGATGAGTCTCCCTACCCTAGTGCCTGTATATCTTATTACCCATGAACTGTTAGACTTTTCGAACTTGGTTTAAAAAAAAAACCTGTACTTAGAAGATTTGACACACAAGAGTCAAGAGAATATAATATATATACGAAAGACTAATTACAAGGGACTCAATAAAGACCAACTATTTACCTTTTATGTATGTAAAATGCAAAATTTAGGTCTAAGATTGTTGTTAGTAATTGGGTAGTTCATGAGAAAGGTTGGGATAGAACAGAGTATGATATGACTTTAAAAAAGTAAAATCATTTAGGAATAGCTAAAATTATCTTATACAAATGAGGTGCAAGAGGAAGAACCAAAACAAAGGAATTAGATGGAGGAGGAGGGCTATTAGTTCTGGAAACCTACTTTCATCACAAATGGGTTCAAGAGGGAATAATATATAAATGTGTGTGTGTGTGTGTAAAAGTCTTCTAAATTCAGAAAGAAATAAAACTTTAAGGGTATAGGAAGGTAAGATGATAAGGAAGGCATCTCTAGAGGTAAGGGTGAGGGTTAAAGCAAAGTATAGAAGGTTGTTTAGATTTATGGGAATGGGAGGATAAGGGAAGGATCCTTGGTAAGGAGGTACGTTAAGTAATGGGAGGACAAGGTAGTGAGCAAAAGTAAAGTAGAGGAGCCAGAAGAGATAGGATATGAGAGCTATGCACAAACATAAAAATGAAGATCAGGAGTAGAATTTGTTAGAAGAAATAAATGTCTATATATGTATGTGTGTATGTGTATATATGTGTATATGTGTGTATGTATGTATGTATGTATGTATGTATGTATCTATATTTATTTATAAATACATCTGTTTTTAATTGTGGCATTCTTGGTGGAGGGAGAGAAGAGAGGGAAAAGAACAAAGTAAAAAGTGCACAGCAGAAAACAAAAGAAAACTTACAGGAAAGCAAAGATGGATAGCTCTCAACGCAATGTGTGGTATTTATTATACACACTTTCTTGAAACGGAAATTTGTTGCTATATATTTTGAACCCTCTCTTATGTTGTGCTGTGTACATTACATACTTTTTTCTTTTCTTATTTTGTATTTAAGTTTCAATATTTAAGTTGATAATATTTTTCTCTTTCTTTTCTCTATTGTATATTTAAGGGTTTTTTTAAGAAAAGAAAGAAAAAAAGAAGGGAATAACAATGTCAAAATGCCTATATGTAAAACTCCAAAGAGAAATCTTAATTGATCTCAAGTCCAAAAAGTTCTCTTGGAAGAACTCAAAAAGCATTTTTAAAAATCAAATAAGAGAAATAGAAGAAAAATTTGGAAGAGAAATGAGAATTATGCAAGAGAACCACAAAAAAGATGGTTTGGAAAAGGAAGCACAAAAAAGTGACAGAAGAAAACAATTCCTTTAAAAGAATCGAATTTACCAAATTGGGGGAGGGGGGAAAATCCACTGAAGAAAACAACTCCTTAAAAAGTGTAATTGGCCAAATGGGAAAGAGGTACAAAACTAACTGAAGAAAATAATTCCTTAAAAATTCGAATTAGGCAAGTAGAAGGTAATGATTCCATAAGACATCAAGAATCAGTGAAAGAGGTGGGGCTAGGTAGAGCAGTGAATAGAGCACCAGCCTTGGAGTCAGGAGTGCCTGAGTTCAAATCCTCAGACACTTAACCCTTACTAGCTATGTGACCTTGGGCAAGTCATTTAACCCCAATTGCCTTCTCCCTGCAAAAAGGAAAAAAGAATCAGTCAAATAATCAAAAGAATGAAAAGGGGCAAAAAGAAAATACAAAATATTTCACTGGTAAAATAACTGAACTGGAAAATAGATCCAGGGGCAATCATTTAAGAATCACTGGACTACCTGAAAGCCATGATTTAAAAAAGATCCTGTACAGTATCTTTCAAGAAATTATCAAGGAAAACTATCTTGATATCCTATAATCATAGAGTAAAATATTATTTGAAAGATTCCACTGATGACCACCTGAAAGAGATCCCAAAATGAAAACTCCAAGGAATATAGTAGACAAATTCCAAAACTATCAGGTCAAGGAGAAAACACTGCAACAGCCAGAAAGAAATGATTCAAATATCAAGGAGCCATAATCATGATTATAGAGGCTTTTAGCAGTTGCTATATTAAAGAATTAGAAGGGTTCGGATATGATATCCTGGAAGGCAAAGGAGCATGGATTACAACCAAGAATCAATTACCCAGCAAAAGCAAACATAATCTTTCAGGGGGTAAAAATAGACATTTAATGAAATAGGAGGTTTTCAAATTTCCTGATGAAAAGACCAGAGCTAAACAGAAAATTTGATATTCAAATATAAACTCAAGAGAAGCATAAAAAGGTAAACAAGAAAGAACATGAAACATGTCATTCAATAAGGTTATACTGTTTACATATCTATGTGGGAAGATGATATTTGTAACTCTTAAGAATTGTATCTCTATTAAGGCAATTAAAAGAAATATAAATAGAGGGTGTGGGAATAAATTGATTTTGATGTTGTGATATAAAAAAATTAAAGTATGATAAAAAGGGTTGTACTGGGAGAAGAGGAAAGAGGGAGGCAGAAGGGAGTAAAGTATATCACATGAAGAGTCATGAAAGACAATAGAGGGGAAGAAAGTAGTGGGGTGAGCATTGTTTGAACCTTACTCTCACTGAATTTGGCTCAAAGAGAAAATAGCATACACACTTGACTAAGTATAAAATTATATCTTCCTCTATAGGGAAATAGAAGAGGAAGAAGAAAAGAAAAGGGGAGTGGGACTAATAGAAAGTAGAGCAGATTAAGGAGGGACAGGATGAAAGGAGAAAGAGGGGGGAGGAAGTATAGACCAGGAGGAAATAGGATGGAAGGAAATACACAGTCATTAATCACAATTGTGAATGTGAATTGGATGAACTCTCCCATAAAATAGAGACAGATATCAGATTGGGTCAAAAACCAGAATCTTATAATATGCTGTTGACGAAAACAAATCTGAAGCCAAGAGTGACACACAGGTTAAAGGATGGGGCAGAATATATTTATACTTCAACTGAAGTAACAAAAAAATCAGGAGTAGCAGTCATGATCTCAGACAAAGCAAAAACAAAATAGATCTAATTAAAAGAAGCAAGAAAGGAAGCTACATCTTGCTAAAAGGTACCATAAGACAATGAATTTATATCAATGCTAAACATATATGCACAAAATGGTATAGCATCCAAATTTCTAAAGTTAAATAAGTTATAGGAGGAAACAGACAGTAAAACTATACTAGTAAAGGACCTCAACCTCCCCCTCTCAGAGCTAGATAAATCTAACCACAAAATAAATAAGAAAGAAACTGAGGAGGTGAATACAAATTTAGAAAAGTTCGATATGATAGACCTCTGGAGAAAACTGAAAGGAGATAGAAAGGAAAATATTTTTTTCTCAGTGGTATTTGGCACCTACACAAAAATTGAGCATGTATGAGGGCATAAAAACTTCATAATTAAATGCAGAAAGGCAGAAATTATAAACACATTCTTTTAAGATCATAATGTACCAAAAAATTAAATGTTGTAAAGGGCCATAGAAAGACAGATTAAAAATTAATTAGAAACTAAATAACCTAATCCTAAAGAATGAGTGGGTCAAACAATAAATCATAGAAACGATAATTTCATCAAAAAGAATGACAATAATGAGACAGCATACCAAATTCATGGGATGCAACCAAATCAGTATTTAGGGGAAATTTTATATCTCTAAATACTTACGTCAATTAAATATATAAAGAGCAGGTTTAAAAAATTGAGAATGCAACTAAAAAAAAAGAAAAAGAACAAATTAAAAATACCCAATTAAACACTAAATTTAAAATTCTGATAATCAAAGGTGAGATTAATAAAACTGAAAGAAAACTATTGAACTAATAAATAAAACTAAGAGCTAGTTTTATTTAAAAAAATCATAAAATAGATAAACTTTTAGGTAATTTGACTTAAAAATAAAGAAAAAAAGAAAAGAAAATTACCCAAAAATTTTATCAGAAAAGTGTGAATTACCACCAATGAAGAGGAAATTAAAGCAATAATCAGGAGCTATTTTTCTCAACTGCATGCCAATACATCTGACAGTCCAAGTGAAATGCATGAATATGTACAAAAATATAAATTGCCCAGATGAACAGAAAAGGAAATAAAATATGTAAATAACCCCATTTTAGAAAAAGAAATTGAACAAGCCATCAGTGAGTTTCCTATAAAAAAAAAAATCTCCAGGGCCAGATGGATTTACAAATGAATTGCATCAAACATTTAAAGAATGATTAATTCCAATACTATATAAACTATTTGGGGAAATAGGCAAAGATGGTCTACAAAATTCTTTTTATGACATGAATATGGTGCTGATCCCTAAATCAGGAAGAGCCAAAAGAGAGAAAGAAAATTATTGACCAATTTCCCTAGTGAATATTGATGGAAATTTTTAAATAAAATATCAGCAAAAAGACTAAAGCAATTTATCATAAGGATAATGCACTGGGTGGGATTGCTTGCAAGAATGGAAAGCTGCTTCAATATTAGGAAAACTATCAGCATAATTGGCCATATCAATAACAAAACCAACAGAAATCATATAATTATCTTAATAGATTATTTGACAAAATACAGCACCCATTCCTATTAAAAACAGCAGAGAACACAGGAATAAATGTAACTGTCCTTTAAATTGTAAGTAGTATCTATCTAAAACCATCAGCAAGCATTATTTGTTATTTGATAAGCTAG
Organism: Pseudocheirus occidentalis; assembly: GCA_028646575.1. NCBI lineage: Eukaryota > Metazoa > Chordata > Mammalia > Diprotodontia > Pseudocheiridae > Pseudocheirus > Pseudocheirus occidentalis. The sequence goes on from CM053595.1 coordinate 81,744,480, forward strand.
AAGCCTGCACAATAAGATCAGTGGTGAAACAAGGGTGTACATTATCACCACTATTATTCAATATTATACTAGAAATGTTCGCTTTAGCAACAACAGAAGAAAAAGAAATTGAAGGAATTAGATTAGGCAATGAATAAACGAAACTATTACTCTTTGCAGATATGATAGCATACTTAGAGAATTCTAGAGAATCAACTAAAAAACTACTTGAAACAATTAAAAATTAAAAATTTTAGCAAAGTTGTAAAATATGAAATAAACCTATATAAATTATAAACATTCCTATGACCAACAAAGTCCATGAGCAAGTGATAGAAAGAGAAATTCCATTTAAAATAATTGTAGATGGTATAAAATATTTGGGAGTCTACCTGCCAAGACAAACATAAGAACTGTATGAACATAATTACAAAACATTTTTCACACAAAGTCAGATCTAAACAATGGGGAAAATACCAATTGCTCATGGGTAGGCCAAGCAAATATAATAAAAATGACAATTTTACCTAAAGCAATTTACTTATTCAGTGCCATACTTATCAAACTACCAAAAATTATTTTGTAGAGCTAGAAAAAATGATAACAAAATTCTTCTGGAAGAAAAATGTTTCCTAATATCAAGGGAAATAATGAAAAAAATGCAAAGGTAGTCTAGCCATACCAAATCTAAAACTGTGCATATCCTTTGACCCAACAATACCATTTCTAGGGCTATATCCCAAAGAGATCATAAAAATGGGAAAAGGGCCCACATTTACAAAAATATTTACAGCAGCTCTTTTTGTGGTGGCCAAGAACTGGAAATTGAGGGGATGCCCATGAGTTGGAGAACTGCTGAATAAGTTGTGGTATATAAATATAATGGAACGCTATTGGGCTATAAGAAATAATGAGCAGGCAGATTTCAGAAAAATTTGAAAAGACTTAAATGAGCTGATGCTGAGTGAAGTGAACAGAACCAGACAACATTGTACATCATATCAACATTGTGTGATGACTGATTTTGATAGACTTATCTCTTCTCAGAAATGGAAGAAAATGCTATCCACATCCAGGGAAAGAACTATGGAGTCTGAATAAAGATTGAATCATGCAATTTTCACTTTGGGGAGGTTTTTTTCAGTGGTTTTTATCTTTTGTTCTGCTTCTTCTTTCACAATATGACTAATGTGGAAATACATTGTACATGATTGTACATATAAAACCTCTATCAGATTGCTTACCATTTCAGGAAGAAGAGGAAGAAAAACTTGGAACTCAAATCCTTTTTTAAAATGAATGTTGAAAACTATGTTTATGTGTAACTGGGAAAAAATTAACATTATTTACCAAAAAATAATTGCATTATTAACATTTTTTATTACTATCTTAAGTCTATAGACAATCAGCAAAAATAAATAAATCAAGCCCTGACTTGTAATATTTGCCAATTTCTTGAGCATAAATGCTGAGACTGAAATTTTAACAAATTGTTCTCACAAGATAGATTGAGATAGGGCAAGCACACCCTTGAAAATAGATCGAGGAGTTTTAATTTAAGTATGATCAGATTCTTTGAAAATCAAGATTTTTTACAGTCAAGATCTTACATTTCAAGAAACCACAAATGACAGCTATCCAGATGTATTATAACTAAGGACAAAGTGAAGGGAGAAAAGATCCATCAATCATCTCCTGAGAGGAATTTCCAAAAGGAAGGTCACAGGAATTCCATGGCCAAAATCCAGAATCCCAAAATTAAAGAAAAATACTCAAGGCATTGGAAAGAAGTACTTTGAGTACCAAAACATAGCAACTTCTACTATAAAACAGAAGAAGTAGTGGAATATGATATTGCAAAAAGATGAAAGGGTTAAGTTTGTAACTGTTATAAATGGTTTACGCTGCAAAGTTAAGGATAATGCTAAAAGGGGAGGGGGGAGAAAAGGGAATGAGCATTTATAAATCACCTGTTATTTGCCAGGCACTGTTCTAAGCATTATTTACACATAAACTCTCATTTGATCGTCAGAACAACTCTTAAAGGTAGGTGCTATTATTACTCTCATTTTACAGTTGAGGAGACTGAGGTTAAGTGACTTGCTCAGGATCACACAGCTAATACAGATTTGAAATTAGGTCTTCCTGACTCCTACCTTGAGGCAGCTAGGCAGTACAGTGGATAGAGTGCTCGGCCTGGAGTCATAAAGTGTCATCTTCCTGAATTCAAATGAGGCCTCAGACACTTACTAGCTGTGTGACGCTGGGCAAGTCACTCAACCCTGTTTGTCTCAGTTTCCTCATTTGTAAAAATGAACTGGAGAGGGCGGAGCCAAGATGGCGGCTTAGAAGCAGCAAAGCACCACAGCTCCCACACAAACACGCTAAAAAACTCATAAAATGGAACTCTAAACAGATTTTCAAGCTCCAAAACTCTCCAAAGGAAAGAAAGCACATCTGTTGCTACAGGCAGCTCAACAGGCGGGGCTCTTCACAGCACTCTGGGACTCGCGGCCAAAACCCCCGCCGGCTCAGGCCCCAGGGCATCGGGTGGGGAGCCCTGTCTATAGGAGAGCAGATAGGCTGCACTGGAGGCACAGATACCACATTTATGAGACCAGAAGACAAAAAGGCTAAGAGAAAGGTCAGTGGATTTTGCTAACTGGGGAGGAGATGACCGGGTCTGGCCAAACTGCTCCCAGGGCAAGGAAGCAGCAGGAGGCGGCTGTAGCAGAAGGAACAGAGCAGCAGCGGCTTCCACTGGGCTGCTTCAGAGCCCTCGGCCTGCAG
>CM053595.1:81747748-81790159 GCA_028646575.1 Pseudocheirus occidentalis
AAAGGTGGGATGATGGAGGGGAGGGCAGGGTCTGGGGGAGGGATGCTCGATGCTCACACTTCAATAAAGGGACAGGGACAGGGACAGAGTAGAGAACAGAACAAGGGGGGGAGGGATAGGAAGGAGGGACATATGATCACTGTCACAATATGTCCACTATGAAGATGTCCTGTATAATCACACCTACACAGCCTGTATTGAATTGGTTGTCCTTCCAGCAGGGGTGGGTGATAAGGGAGGAACCAAAAGAATCTAGAATTTAAAGCTCTGCAATTCATGCAACTAGGAATCAAGATATACAGGGGCTGGGATAGGGAGACCCTCCCTGCCCTACCAGAAAATTAGAGAGCAGACCAGGGGAGGGGCTTCACAGTGGGATCACTGTTTTGGGGGTGGGGTAGGGGAAAGACGGGGAGAAAATTTGTAATTCAAAAATCTCATGAAAATGAATGATGCAAACAAGAAAGCAAATAAAATTTATTACATTAAAAAAGAGAAGAGGTTAGACAATGCACCTCCTTCCCTTCTTTGCAGAGGTAGGGGTACAGTGTGTGGGGAGTATTGCTTATGCACTCAGATATGATGATTGCTGCATTGATTGGTTTTGCTAAATTGCTTTTGTTTTTGCTGTTCTTGTTGTTTTAATATTTGTCACCATGGATGACTTGCTGGAAATAGGAGGGGAAGCAGAGAGATATATTGACAAAAGAAGGCGGATTAGGATTAAATAAGTAAAGAGAAGGAAAAATGGAAGGATCATTCCATATTAGTCTCTCATTAGTGTTCTTTTCAACAAGACTTTTTGACAAATTACCATTCAAGCATATAAACACAATGATAGGAAAGTAAGCTATAGGCAGTGATTACCATGATCATTGTGCCTTAAAGTTTCAAAAAAATTCACAGAGATAGGAGATGGAGTATCTTGTCGGAGTAAGAATAGCAAGGAGGTCAACATCACTGGATTATAGAATTTGTTGTGAGGTTTGGGGGTGGGGGAGAGCTGATCAGAGAACATAATTATCTCAGTGAATTTTTCAGTGGCAGATCTTTATGGCTGGAATACTTTCCCTTCTTATCTCTACCTACTGCCTTTGCTCTCTTTCTTCAAGCCCCAAATAAGATTGAACATTCTGCAAGAAGCCTTTCATGATCCCCTTAATTCTAATGCCTAGCATCTATTTATTGTTTTTCATTTCTCCTGTATCTAGTTTGTTTGAGCATAATTATTTCCATGTTGTTTCTACCTTCAGATCCAGCCAATTAAAATACCCAGTGTAGAGAGATGGAGCGCCTAATTTGAAAAACAAAAAGGAGGTCAGTGTCCCGGGTTTGAAGAGTATACGTGTGTAAGAAGCCTGGAAAGGTAGCAGGGGTCTAGGTTATGAAGGCCTTTGGATGTCAGAGGATTTTATATTTAATCTTGGGGGTGATAGGTAATCACTTGACTTTATTGTGAAGGGGTGTCACATGGTTGGACCTTGCACTTCAGGAAAAGTACTATGCCTGACAGAGGGTAATTGCTTAATAAATGTTTTTAGATGACTGACAAATCAATTAAAATATTACTTGCTACCTGGTGGCTTTTCTCCCACACCTATTTGTTACGAAATTTTCCCATTGACCCACACATATGAATTTGTTTTGCAAAAATAGTGTAAAATTGTGTATTGTGCTTTTATGTTTTAGAATCTTACTTGCATAATGAATAAAAGATCCTTGAGGGAAAAGACTGTTTTATCTACACTTTGTTTTCTCAGCTCCTAACATATTGTTCTACTCAAAGTACATGCATAATTTGTTTGTTGAATGTATGTATCAGTGATTTAGTGCTCTTTGTTCTTTACCTCCAAATGGAAGAGAATGAGGTTGACACTCTAACGTCACTTCAAGATTTACATTTGTCATCTGCTTATCCTTTCTTGGGCATTTAACAGAGAATAGCTATGTCTTTGAATGTTTATACTTTCCCTATATAGTAATTTTTAATGTAGCTGAAATTTGGGTACTCTCTGGGGGAAGGACTGTTGTGTATTTAAGATTATGGATGTATTACTTATGGATTCACTTCCATAGATGTGACAATCAGTAAATATTTTTTGAAATGATGGATGGTACATGTCTTCATTCCTTTGCATTTTTTAGAGCATTTTTTGGTGTTCATATACTTTTATATACATGCATATCCTATTCAATAATTAACTTCTTCATGGAATTCTTTATATTCTTTTTCTTCTTTCTTTTCTTTTTCTGTCCTCTCCTATCATTTATTCTTCCCCTCTCCTCTCTATTCCTCTCCTGTCTTCTTCTCTTGACCTTTCTCTTCCTCCTCCTGTTTTTCTTTTCCTCTCCTCTTTCCCCTTTCCACCACCTCTTCTTTTGTCTCCTTTCCTCCATCTACTCTTTTGCTCCTTCTTCTTTGGGCTCCTTATCCTTTTCCTACTCTCCAACCTTCTTCTCATCCTCCTTATTTGCTTCTTCCTGTCAGCTGACTTTGTAGATTAACCTACCATAGCTTCAACACATAATCTGAATTCTATCCTTACAGAAACTTCTTTGTTTGGAACTATAACAGCAATGTGCAGCAAAAGGGAAGGGGGTTACTTAATACCACTCCCTAGTTGGTCAGTCTTTCTACATTAAAAAAAATTGAGACTTTCAGGGAACAAAGGACTTGATATATGAAGCTTCAATATTTCGGTATTTCTTTTCCCTTCACTTTCTATTATTACATACCCAACATCTGTAGTGATTTTCCCAGTCAAATTTTTCTCTTCCACAAACTGTGAAAAAAAACTCCAACTCTACGTAAAAGTATAGAATCAGCTGAGTTAGAACAGCAGCAATAAACAAGATTCAACCAAGAAACAGAACTAGACTCAGACTCAGGGAAGTCAAAACATCTGAGAAAAAAATGGACTTCTTAGCGCAAAGAGGAAGTCTTCCAAATTCCATGGAAACTGAGGCAGAAGCAAGATTAAACTGCATGATCTTATCGTCTTTGATCTGTTTTTATCCAGCAATCCTTTTGAGCCTTGGTTTCCTGTCTCCTCTTCATCCTGGAATTCTTACCAGCTGGGAATTTCTTTCTAAAATGTGGCACCCAGGAATGAACACTATACTCCAGATAGTATACAAAAAGGAGAGTAATGTGTAAATATCTATTTCCTTAACCCAGTTTTGTTTTTTTATTAAAATATAGAATCAGATAGCATTCTTTTCTTTGACTTCCACATGAAACTATTTTCTCATTTTGATCTTGTCATCAGTAAAACCCCAATACCTTTCCCCCTATATACTGTTATATAGCAATAGCTATTCCTATATTGTTTATAAAGATCATTTATTTTTTAGTATAGGATTTCTCATTCTTGCCTATTAAAGTCATCTTATTACAGTAACCTCAAAATAATAGTCTGCCCAAAATTTCAAGAACCTATTACAATCAAACTACCAGGTTTTCCTCCCAGTCATTCAATCAGTACCAAAGCCATCTATTTTTATAATTATATTGGTCATATTTCTTTAGTCTATCCAAAAGGATTTCATGAGACAAATATTGGTATACTTATTAAAAAATAGAACAAGAACTGTGCAAAAGTGTCTAACAGTTTTGTTATCCATCCTAAAAACCAAATGAGGTTAATTTGGAAAGCCATGTTAGCTTTCAGCAATTATTTAATTCTTATATACTCACAAACTTTTTTGTTTTTAAGGAATATGCTTTAGAATTGCATCTAGATTTAAAGGACAGTTCATCAATGTCTGATTTATGTTCTCTTTTCTTTGTTTTCAGTAATTGGGACAATATTTGCCCTCTCCTGCCCTTCTGAACATCTTCCATCATGCTAAGATACAGAATTCAATAAAAAAGGAAGGCAGAAAATACAAGCAAACTAGGAAATTCAATTTAAAAATGACAAATCTGGGCAAACTAGCAAGTAAACTCCATTCTGAATTACCTTTAAAAATTTTAAAATTCAATGTTAACACATGTGTATATGCATATATGCTTACACATGTGTGCATACACATATATAGGTGTATATACACATATGTACACACATGTATACACATAAACATATATACATACATACATATACACACATATATGAAACAAATGTGGAAATGTGGACAAAAAAGATAAGAGAATGTACCTTTTTTTCCAGGACAGTTCCTATTTCATTCTTTTCTCATTGTATCTGCAGTATCTAGCACAGTTCATGAAATAAAATAGGTCCTTCAATTTGTGTTTGTTGATTGTAGAAGAGAGTGTTGGATCAAGAGTACTGGTGTACAATTGATGTAAGTTGGTAGAAGTGGTCCCACCACTTACTTAGAAGAACCCCTAAATCATATTATGGGTTATGGTCATTTTTTTGGAGGCAGAAAGGCAGGGCAATTGGGGTTAAGTGACTTGCCCAAGGTCATCAGCTAGTGTCTCAAGTATCTGAGGCCAAATTTGAACTCAGGTCCTCCTGACTTCAGGTCCAGTGCTCTCTATTCACTACACCACCTAGTTGCCCCTTATTATGGTTTATTGAGACCATTATCTCTCCCTGCATATAATACCCATATTAGGAGTCATGGAACCTTGCTTCCAAGCTCCTGTTTTACAACAATGTTGATTATTTGATCATAGAAAGAAGCATTTCTGCCTTGAATTTCAAGGGTGCCTCCTTGTTATTTAATTTTATGGAAGCAGGTGAAATGAATTTTAGGACATTCCACTTCACCATCATATACAGTTTGAGAATTAATTGTTGAAGTTGGCATCCGATGGACAGATGAATTTTAGTTCTTCCAAAGGATCAAATAAGATAATGAGTATGAAAATGCTTTCTTTCATCTAAAGAGCTATGTTACCATTCCTCATGGTAGTTAACAGAAAACTCAAAAATGCATCAAATTTCCATTATTTTCTGGTTGCTTTCTGTCCCCTCTCTCCACCTGACTATAGTGATGCTCTGCCTCCTACACACTGAAGATAGCAATCAGATTATCATCCACCAATAACGCTGGGAATGCCCTGATCTATTATCTCTTCTTAGCACTTCTTCTCTGATCCCATAAGAAGGTCGATCTCTATCTTTGTTTCTGTGTCTGTCTCTCTCTTTTCATTATTCTATTTTGTTCTACCTCCCTCTCCCCCAAATGTTTTTGTCCTTAATTTCATCTCTGAATCAAAATATTGGCCAATAAACTTGTGAATCACACAGATGATTCAATGACATCAAGAAAAAAGGAGCAATCATATTTGAAGTTTAAAGAAGAAAGAAATTAGAGCAAATGTCTTGTGATGTCTAAAATAATGTCTTTAAAACCTTCCTAAACAACTGTCTCTAAAACCGTCTTCTAATTCAATCTAAATTCCTCAAGCATCAGCATAGTAGGAAAAACAGAATATCTTATTTAAGTTTAGGGTTCTGTTTAGTTTTATTATGATGAATGCAACTGTGTTTTCTTCTTTTTCACATAAAGTTTCATTTTATATTTCATTTTTTATTGTAGATACAGAAATCTGAGTTGCAATGATTTCTATTTAGCACTGAGCTCCAAACACCAAATCCCTGACTTTTGAGTGAATTTCTGTACTAACATTTGATTATAATTTGGCAATAATTTAAAAAGAAAATGGCACCTATTGGAAATCTGAGTCACTGCAACAGAATTAGTCTACATTTCTTCAAAACTAATCTTATCTTCTTGCTAAAGAGAATCTATATTATTAGTATCTGAAAGAAGTGAATTGCCTTTTAAAAATATGTATTCTGAATTTCAGATTAACTCAACTTTATAGTACCCTGATTAATGCAACTTAATGAAAGTTGATTGTTCTGCTTTCTTGCAATGTTAAAAAATATTATCTACTTGGGGAAAGATGTGACTTTTATGGGTTAAATGATTGGGATTTGGAACATTTGGGTTCTGATTCTGACCCTACTTTAAATTTGTTCCTTTTGTGTTTCCATTTTCTCTATTCCTTTCCTCACCTTTTAACTCTACCAACCTGAGAGACTGATTGTGGTCAGAGTGGCAAAGGGTCCAAAAAGGTAAAACCTTGAAGAAGACAAACCTTCATCTTATTTATTTTTATTTTTTGCTTTTTGGAGGGCAGTTGGGGTTAAGTGACTTGCCCAAGGTCACACGGCTAGGTTTTTTTTTTTTGTATTAAGTGTCTGAGGCCAGATTTGAATTCAGGCCCTCCTGACTCCAGGGCCGGTGCTCTATTCACTGCGCCACCTAGCCGCCCCAAGACATTTTATCTGTTTTTCTTTTCTTTTTATTTTTTTGGAGGGCAGGGCAATTGGGGTTAAGTGACTTGCCCGTGGTCACACTGGCTAGTATGTGTTAAGTGTCTGGGGCCAGATTTGAACTCAGGTCCTCCTGACTCCAGGGCTGCTGCTTTATTCACTGTGCCACCTAGCCGGCCAAACCTTCATCTTATTATAGTGCTCTGCTGTGAACTGAAGGTGCAAAGAAAGGCAAATTCATTAAGTCATGCAATCACACAGATGGCAGCCAACCCAGAGCTCATTTAATGCAATTCATTTTTGCTAGGAATTCTTCTCCTCTCTGTTCACCAAATTTCTAATGAATTCTCTTAGAAAAACAAAACAAAACAAACCAAACCAAAACAAAAACCAAAACCAAACCACTTTACTTTCCACTCTAAATATTTCCTGAAACATTCTGTTATCTTCATATAGTCAAGTCCAGTCACCGTTTTCTGGCTATATGTCAGCTCATCATTGTTCTTTCTAAGCTGTGATTTCCAGAAGTATACAAAATAGTAGAGTGCAAGTCTATTTTTCATGCTCTGGCACTTTTGCTTTCACAGTGTCTTCAACGTTTATTGTCTTCTATGTTCCATTATTTAGTAAAAAATCAAGATTTCAGAACACTTGAAACCATATATTTTAAAAATATTAATCTTTGTCTCCCCATGTTTACTCTTGCCCCAATTGGTTTGAGCTAAAGTACAGGAATTTATCTTTATATATATATATATATATATATATATATATATATATATATATTACATTTCATGTTTTTACTTGCCCCTTTATTTTATTCTGTCAAGATAATTTTATATCAAAATTTTCCATTCAATACTTAGTTATTTAATATTTTGATAATTACTATATACATACCTTAATTCAAATAATTGATTTCTTAAGTCAAGGATGTGACTTGTGTATGAGAACCAAACTATGTAGCTGATTCCCTCCGGATAGACTTCATTTTCTCCCTATATTTTTATGGACAAAAATAATGAAGAGAAGCCTGGGGAGTGGGTGTCTTAGAATTTGCCACAATGGGTTTGAGTTTTTTGATGGAGACAAAGTTGGAAATACTGAGCAAAAGCCATGATATCTAAAGCAGCAATTTTCAATGTGTGGGTTATGTTCAGTTTGTAACAATGAAAATACATCCTGCATGTCAGATATTTACATTACAATTCATAACAGCGGCAAAATTGCAGTTATGAAGTAGCAATGAAAATAATTTTATGGTTGGGGGTCACCACAACATGAGGAACTATATTAAAGGGTCACAGGATTAGGAAGGTTGAGAACCACTGGTCTAAAGGATTTTGAAGTTTAAGGGACTGAGAGGCAGATAGTGGAGGAGAATCTGAATTTCTATAGATCAGTATGAAGATAAAATAATTCATGTTAGGTTTCTAAAAAGGAGAGTTTAACTGGGTCTCAGAGGCAATCTTATCAAGTCTTTTATTTTCCAAATGAGGAAACTGAGTCCCAGAGAAGTTAAAATATTTGCCCAGGATTACAGATATGGGATTTGCTTCCAGGTTCATTGACTCCAGAGCTAACTCTTTTTTAACTAGATCATGGATCACAAAAACCCTATGGTTGGATACAGAAAACACCCTATGATCCCCTACAACTAGGTTAACCAAAGTTTAAATAAGTGCATGACATCTTCATGTAATGTCCGGTTATCTTTTCAGCGTTTCTTCCATAGATCATCCCCATACCTACGTAAGGTAGGGTATTTTTTCCCAATGGAGGATGTAGGACTAATTTTCCCTCCCTTGGCATATAAATAGTTCTATGTGTAACGTATAATGAATGTATAACAAGATAGTTTTTCTACCCCAGATCAGTTTTTATTACAACAATAATAATTTTAATGTTTATACGGGGATTTAAGGTTAAAAATAACTTTATATAGGTTTTCTCATTTAATACTCACCGTAGTCCTGTGAGGTAGATGCTATTATTAATCCTTTTTTATACAGAAAGAAGTTGAGGTTGATAGAAACTAAGGGATTTGTCTAGTGTCACATAGTCAGTAAGTATCCAAGGCAGGATTTGAACTCATTTTTTCGATTCCCTGACCAGCACTCTAGTCACTGTTCAACCCTTCCTAATTATGGATAATGTATATCCTTCTCGTATCAAAGAAAATTTCATTTCATTTAAGTTGTCACTCAAAATTCATTCTAGGCCAGTTCCTAAGGAGTTTGTGATGGTGAAGCGACACATAGCTCTCATATGGGAATCCATCTGCTTGTTTCCATTGCCAAGAGAAGAACATTGGCATGTCAGATTTGGTGGAAAGGAGTTCTTAAAACAAAAAGTACAAAATTTCCTTGAAACATTTCTCTTCTTTTGCAAGCCTGTCCACATAGCCCTTTCTCTGTGCTAAATCTAGTATTCTCACCTATATGGCAGAAAAGAGCAGGAAAACATTTCATAGCCAGTAAAGAGACTTCAAATGTAGAATATAGAACAGTGAGCTGAGAAGTAGCTCTGGGTAGGATAGAAACCACAATGATCTTGTTTGGCAATCAGAGAGCACATTTAAAGTGCTTCTAAAAGGGATGGGAAGAGAGAAGGAACATAGGTAAAGGGAAAGGGAGAAGAGTGGAAAAGTGACTTAAATTAGCTCTTTCCATCAGAAAATATCTTTGGTCGTTGCAAGTATGTTCCTTTCTAACAAGGGCTAGTTCTTTGAGACTAGTCCCACTTTAGTGGGATGTGGTGTGAGCTGGTCTCTGGAGCCTTTAATATTCTCTGGAGGATTCCTCCCCATTAGGGTTCAGGATGATATTCAGGTGTTATCAAGGGTGTCATTATTGTGTAGGTGACTTAAAGTTACATCCTCAACTCCAAAATCTTAATTCTCTTTCTCTCCTTCTCCATATTCTTTGTAACCTCATAAGTGGAGACATAGAAAGACTTTTTGCCATGATACCAGATATCTTCTCATCTGTTTATGAGAATATATAGATTTCTGATTCGAGATTTCATGGTTTGTTTTCCTGAGGAAAAAAAATTTGCAGTGCCTATAAATTATATCCATTAGTGCAATTCTATGGTCTTGGCATTTGGTGATACTTTGATATATGAAATTAGGAACTAGAATAAGAGAATCTCAAAGGTGCTACCTCAGAGGTTATCTAGGCCAGCCTAAATGGCCAAGCATTTCTATAACATTCTTGACAACAGGTCATCTTGGCCTTGCTTGATCACCTCAAATGATCTTACCACCTCCTGAAGTAACTCATTCACTTTTTGAATAACTATTCAAAAAGTTTTTTCTTACAGGGTTGAAATTTGCCTCTCTGTAATTTCTATCCATTTTCCTAGTCCGTTCTTCTGCTAGAGTTGTGACTAGCATGGGTTGAATGTATCTTCATATCAGGGCACCAGTATACTGAGAGGACATGCTATGCCCTGCTCATAGCACAGCCACCCTAGGATGGCAGTCTTATTGTTGAATTCCTCTTCTTTTCTGGACTTTCATTTACATCTCTTGCCATCGCTTCCATGTTCAATATGCTTGAAAATAAATTTACTTGACCTGTTAAAAAAGTACTCTCTGGGTGATTGGGCATCACATTCCTGAGCCCCACTGTCCTCTGTGCTGTTGTAGCATCCCATTTCCAGATAAATTTCCTATAGGAATACATATTTCTAGTTACAGCTCTGTTCTTTTGACACCAGGTGGAGCAATTCTGATCTCTTTTCAGTACAGCCACCACTCAAACAGGTGAAGACAGCTTTCAGGACTGCTAATTTTCTCCAGAATAAACATTCTCAGATGACTCAATTATCTTCATATAACATGATAATTTACTCCTGATTTATAAAGATATGTCTTTGCTAGTCAGGCCATTTCATGATAGATTTTCTGTGTTTCCTTGAATCAGCTCCTCTGCATTATTGAAAGTCTATATTTCATTTCTTAGCATTTCTGTCTTGCCCTCTCTATTGTACCTTCCTTTGCATTTTCCTTCCTGATTTTCTCCTAAAGGACTAAGTTTTGCTTAGACTCATTCCAATAGTTGTTCTTAGACTTCTGATATCTTATGAGACTCCTCAGCATTCTTCTATCCCTCCTTTCATTTCTTAAATTGTCAATGTACCTTCTAAATGATGGTATGTAGAATTTGGTCTATTTAGGAAGTCTCTCAAGTTCCTCATCTTGGACACTACATTTCTCTTAATGAAATTTCCAAGATGGAGTTAAAAAGAGTAAGACTCTTCACACTCCCAGTTCTACCATTGGATCAAGAACCAGATTTCTTGGTCATCTGGCATTGGGAAACCATTTATCAAGTTCTCAATAAGGTCCAAAGGGAAAAAAAAGAGCTTCCAAAATGTGAAATTAGTGATGTGAGAGGCCTTAATTACAGTGGCAAGTAGAAGCCCCTGGGATTCAAGTCTTTTAACTTTAGGCCAACACATTGCTCTTGTCTTCTTGTATGCCTTTATTTCAGAAATCATCTTTCCTTTTACTGGGGCTCATCAGGGAAAGTCAAATTACCCATCTAGCTACTGTGGATACAGAGAAAATCAAAACTGTAGCCAGGTTCTTGGCTTTGTGTTTTAAAAAATATTTTAATGTCATTTATTAGTATGTCCTGTCATATCCTATTATTCAGTAAACAATCCTTTGCCATGATATAAAGGCCCCAAAAGTAGCTTTGCAAAACAACCAATCCATCTATTGCCTCTGAGAGTATATATAATATTCTGCAACTGTAGTTCATCACTGCAGCAAGAAAGGAATGTAGGTGTCCCTCTCTGCTCCTCCCCCCAACTCCTTCGGACTCAAGCTTGATCATTCTTGTTACTCCTCTTGTTCTTTCCATCTATTGTCACTGGACAATTTATGATCTTGCTAGTTCTGTATATTTCTTTCTGTAGTAGTTCATACAATCATTCTACTTTGTTGTGTTGTGCAGAGAATAAGAGCAAGCTGAGACCTGGGTTCAAGGTAAATTTAGGTGTGGGTTTATTGATCAAGCGGGTGACTACCCAGTGTATGAACCCAAATTAGGTAGCCCTGAATGAAGGTACAAGCAGTGTTTAAAAAGGCTAAAACTACAAAAACCACAATCAGGGAGGGGAGCTAGAATAAGCGATGATGTACAGAAGCCAAGAATAGCCATTGGTTAGATCTATAGTTCAGGGCTAATTTGAGAATATGCCACAAGGGTACAAGGGCCCAACCCTCCAGAGAATAAGGGGGTCCCTCCTAGAACATGGTGGAGATTACAGGGTGGAGGGTTGTGGTCAGCTTCCCAGGACAAGGTGGAGAGTACAGGGTGGAGGGTCATTGGGCAATGGGGAGTGGAAAACATTCAGTTTTCCAGAACAGACTGGGGTTATATTCTAGGTGAAGGGGGGGACCCTTCTTGGTCAGTGGAACAGAACAGGGTGGTCTCTACATCAGATTGTCTTGCACCATAACCCTTAGATTGATCCTGGTACAGAATGCTGATTCAGGGAGAAGGGGGGGATCAGGGGATCACACCTTGGGCAATACCCAGAAGTATGCCTTAAGCTGTTTCAAGCTATTACAGGGTGTAAGATAGAGACAAAGCCAAAAATATAAAGGGGCTTAATGGTGGGTCACAAATCAGGTAGTGTGTAGTGACCTGTGATTTGGGTTTGGGTACAACAGTTGAACTATTTAGTTATTGTTTCATACCAAGAAGTCATATTCTATTAGATTCACAGGCCACAATTTGTTTAGCCATTTCCCTAATGATGAATATATATTTTGTTTCCAGTTCTTTGAATGAATTAATTGAAATTAATGAAAAAAGAATTTATTAAGACTTTACTATGTTTTAAATACTATGTAGTAGGGACTGCTAGGTGGTATGGCGGATAGAATACTGGACCTGAAGTCTGGAAGGCTCATCTGCCTGAGTTCAAATTTAACCTCAGATACTTGCTAGCTTTGTGACCCTTGGAAAGTCCCTTAACCCTGTTTGCTTTAGCTTCCTCATCAAGTAAAATGAGCTGCAGAAGAAAATAGCAACCACTTCAGTATCTTTGCCAAGAAAACCCCAAATGGGGTCACTAAGAACCAGACATGACTGAAACAACTGAACAACAACAAGCATGTGCTAAGCACTCTGCCAAGTGTTGGGGTTGTAAATAAAAGATGAAGAAATGCTCTGCTTTCAAAGATCAAAAATTCTTATTAGAAATAAAAAAAACAGAGATGGAAGTGATGGCAAGGAAAGGGCATTTGGAAATTTATAGCAATGGTGAACAGAGTGACAAGTGGATTGACACACCTTTCTGGGAGCAATGACATTTGATTTGATTTGATTTGATTTGATTTTAAGAGTTAGGAAGCAAGACTAGGAGGAGAGGAAAGAGGGTATAGATAAGGAAGCAATGCAGCTGGTGAGAAGATGGGGAAGTGAAATGGATCATTGGTAGGATTGGGCCTTGACATAGTGGATAACAGAGGCACCTACCACTTTACTACCACAAAAAGTGCTGTTACAAATATTTCAGGATAAATAGTAGTATTTTTTTTCATGCGTAGGCTATATGGTGTGACATCTAGGCCTTTTAGTACATAATGAGACTTTAAGTCACTTTATTAGAAGATCATGCCTCATATCCCTTCACCTCTGAAATTCTTATAATTGATTATGATTCTTTGGATACTAGCTAATCAATGCCCAATAATAAAATCAATACTGCCGTTGTTTCTGGAAAAGGGTATGGTTTTGGATTATTACAGGGTTTCACTCACCATTCCTGTCGTTTCTCTGGAAAAAATTCCTGCTCTGGTCACTACTCTTCATTATGTCTTTTCTTGCTTTATTAGGATGTAAGCTTCTAGAGAACGATCTACTTTGGGATTTGTACATAACACAGTGTCTGGCACAAGGGTGGTAGATAAATGCTTTTTATTAATTCATTTTTTTATTAATAATTTCAAATTCCTTACCTAAAAGTTAGGATGAAACAGTAGCTCCACTCAATTTGTTATGATACACATGTTTACCTCTAGTCCCTTCCACATTGATTATTTCCATATTCTTTGATAATTTTTTTGTGTGAGGAAAAATGTAAGATTTGGTTTGATTGGTATTTCTCTTATTAATAGGGAATCAGAGGAACCTTTCCCATGATTATTAATGCCTTTTCAATATACTTTTAAAAATAATATTTTTCTGAATTACATACATTTTAAAACTTTTTTTTAAATTTTGAGTTCTGAATTACCTCCCTTCTGCCCTCACCTTTACCCTTCCTGAGCTAATAAACAATCTGATTTAGGTTATAAATGTTCAATTATGCAAAACATTTCTATATTAGTCAGTATGTGGAAGAAAATTGAAACCAAAAAGAAAGGAAAGAAGGAAAGAAGAAGGAAGGGATGGTGAAGGGAGAAGGGAATGTAGAAGAAAGAAAGAAAGTTTGTTTCAGTCTATATTCACACTCTATCAGCTGTTTCACTGGAAGTGGATAGCATTTTCAATTATGACTCCTTTGAGATTTTCTTGGATCATTGTATTGCTGAGAATAGCTAAGTTATTTACACTTGTTCATTGTACAATATTGTTCTTACTGTATACAATGTTCTCTTGGTTCTACTCACTTCACTTTGCATCAGTTCATGTAAGTTTTTCCAGGTTTTTCTGAAAATATCCTGCTCATCATTTCTCATAGCACAATCATATTCCATCACAATTATATACCACACCATATCGAGTGTTCCTTGGCCATTTCTGAAGCCACACTGGCTCTCAGGTAGATGACCATATTCCAGGTGAACAATCAGTCTTATTAAGGAGGGCTCTGGCAAGAATCTTGCCAGGAATGACTAAGAGAGAAATTGTCACAGAACAATCTGTTTCCTTTAACTTTATACAGATAGACAATGGAGTGGGATAACCTCCTCTTGCCATACAACCTGAAAAATTTCAGTCAGCTTTTGTATGAGCAATGGACTCCCTACCTTGTAAATCTCAGCTGAAATAGACTCAGCACCAGGTGCTTTGCCACACGAAAGAACCTAATGGTATTCAAAACCTCTTCTTCAGTTGGAACTTTAGGTAGCTATGGATTGACTTGAACCTGAGGTCAATGGTTTGCTTGAGCACTGATTGATGATGGTCTGTTGAGAGCCCTATGGAAGTGATCAGTTCAGCTCTCTAGTATTATGTCTTTATCACTAATGGTTATTATATATATAATATATATATATATTATATATATATTTATATATATATATATATATATATAATATATATATATATATATATAATGGCTCCAGCACTGAGTAGTTGAGACGCATCATAGGACCTTAAATAGCCTTTGGGGCATCATAAAAGTGCTTTGGACTGTCAGGATCAGCATGAAACTGAATTTCATCTGCCATCTTACTGATCAAGAATCTTGTATCTCTCTAAACTTTGCTTGTATTTTACTTTTAATGGAATTAAATGCTGCCTTCTTAGAGATGGATGAACTATCCTGCTGGTAAACCCAGTGGAGTTCTTATTTTCATTTAGCAGCTTCTGAATTTCCCTGTCATTTTCATCAAACCAAGTTTTGAAGTTTGCAAGTGTTCTGACCCAGATGAGCAAATGCAGTGAGTGCTATACGCCAATATCTCAGAAATCTGTCCACTCCTTTTCTGCTCCCCTGTTGCCAATCGTGTGTTAATTCAATTTTTCCTCCAAGTTAACAACAGACTATTTCCTTTCAAAGGAGAACTCTAATCTGTTGACATTAATTCCTCTAGCAGTCATTTTGCCTTGGGGACACCACTTTTGTTGAATGTGAAACCTGGTCCATGCCAGTGCCATGCCAGGAAACTGAATCACTTCCATTTGAATTGTCTTGGGAAGATTCCGAAGATCATCTGGCAGGATGAGATACCAGACACTGAGGTCCTTTCTCAAACTAAACTGTCAGCCATTCAAACTAAACTTCAGAGAGCTCAATTCCGATGGCCAGCCCAATTCTTTGAATGGTTGGTCAGTGAAAACAAACAATAACTCTTTCCTGAAAGAGTGTGCTTTAGTGTTTGAAGTATTTGAAAGTATTTGAAAAATATCACCAGATATTTTTTTTTCAGTGATTGACTCTGGTAGACTTTATCAGCAAATTGGGAAGCATTGCTAGAAACATCCTGTTTATACACATGTATATGCCTCTCCCATCCTTAAAAACCCGACTTGACCTACCTGACTCTACCAGCTCTCATCCCATTTCTGTCATTTCTTTTTTGGTTAATTTGTTTGGAAAGCTATCCCCTCTCTCTCTTCTATCCCCTCATTAAAAAAAAAACTCTGTGATGATTTCCAACCTCATCATTCAGCTGAGCTGCTGTCTCTAAAGTTACCAATGATCTTTTAATTGCTAAATTTGATTATTTTTCCTCAGTTCTTATCCTCTTGACCTCTCTATATCCTTTGACACTCTCAAGCTCCCTTTTCTCCTGCATACTTTTTGTCTAAGTTTTCATTATATTATTCTTTCTTTTTCCTTCTGCTACCTCTATCCCTAGTCTTCTTTTCTAGATCTTCATCCAGATCATTTACTGTTTTCCAGATCATCACCATGCCTGTGTGAAGTATTTTCCCCCAAGTGAGCTCCTCTCTCTCTGACTGTAGTTATGAACGGATAAAGAGAAGGTTACTCCACTCCAGACCAGTTTTTGTCACAATAATAATAATTTATAATATTTATATATGGCTTTAAGATTAACAATGCTCTTTATATAGGTTTCCTCATTCAATAATCATGACAGTCCTTTGACATAGTTGCTATTATTATAATTTTTTGAAAAATCATATAAGGGAATGGAGGTTGATTGAAACTGAATGAATTGTCTAGTGTCACATAACTAGTAAATGTCTCAGAAATGATAGAGCTCAAATCTTTTTAACTCCAAGACCAACATTCTAGTCACTGCTTAAACCTCACTAAGTATGGATAATATAAATAGGATTCACACACTGCCTGCATTGAAGGAATTTTTTCATTTTATGCAAGCTGTCACTTGCGATTCATTCCAGGCCAGTTCCTGGGGAGTTTGTCCTGGTGATAGGAGACACAGCTCCCACATGGAAACTAATTTGCCTGTTTCTGTCCCCAAGGGGAGAATATTGGCATGTCAGATTTGGTGGACATGCATTCCGAAATAACAAACACAAAGTCAGAAAGATGCATAATTCAAATGCCCTTGAGACATCTAATATTATTTTTTTGAGATTATTTTTCTCCTTTATTCTCCATAACATTCTTTGAAAAACTGATTTCTCCCAGCAGCGTGGGAGACAAAAGACATGAAAATGGCATGCATTTCAGTACTCAGAGGAGAAAGCCTCCCCCTTTGATAGCCAAATACCAATTTTTCCCTCCTCTGTCCTAAATCTAACATTCTCATCTGGATAGTAGAAAAGAACAGGAAAACGTCTCATAGCCAGTGAAGAGACTTCAAATACAGAATATAGAACAGAAAGCTGAGCAGTAGCCTGTGATTAAGATAGAAAACACAATAATCTCATCCAGCAGGCAGAGTACATTTTAAACCCTTGCAAAAAGGAAAGTAAGGGAGAATGAAGATGGTCAAGTGGAAGTTGAGAAGAGTAGAAAACTGGCTTACATCAGCCCTTTCTATTAACAAATAGCATTTGTGGTTCAGAATACTTATCTTTCTAATAAGGGTTCATTCTTTGAGGACAATGGGCTTTTGTGTGAGCTGTGTGAGATCCCAAGTGACAGCTTGCATGAAATGAAAAATTCCTTCAATGCAGGCAGTGTGTGGATCCTATTTATATTATCCATACTTAGTGAGTTTTAAGCAGTGGTTAGAATGTTGGTCTTGGAGTTAAAAAGATTTGAGCTCTATCTTTTCTCAGACATTTACTAGTTATGTGACACTAGACAATTCATTCAGTTTCAATCAACCTCCATTCCCTTATATGATTTTTCAAAAAAATATAATAATAGCAACTATATCAAAGGAGTTTTTTCTGCACTCTAGAGGATTCCTTTTTATTAGAGTAAACCTGACACTCAATGTTTCTGTTCAGGATGATACCCAGTGCTATCAAGTGGGATATTATAGTGCAGGTGACTCATCCCCATGTCTAAACTCTGAATATACTTTCTATCCCCATATTCTTTGTGACCTCTTAGGAAGGGTAACCAAATAACTAAGTGTGAAGCTTATTCCATTTTTACCATGAAACCTGTCATCTTATCATGTTTACAATAGCACATACATTACTGATCTTGATGTCAGGGATTTTTTTCTAAGTAAAAATCATCTCTAATTCCTATATATTATGCTTATCAGTGTAATTGTATGATCTTGGTATCTGATGATACTTTGATATTTGAAATAAGGAACTAGAATGAGAAGATATCTGAAATGGTGCCCCAGAGGTTATTTAGGCCAGCCCAAGTGATTAAGGATTTTTATAAGAACCTGGTGACAGCCATTTGACAATAGATCATCTCATTCCTTTTTAATCCCCCATGTGATGTCACTACCTTTTGAGGTACTTCCTTTAAAAAAAACAACCATGAATCTTTCAAATAATTTTTATAGGGTTGAAATTTACTTTCTTATAACTTCTATCCATTTTCTAAGTCTGGTGTTTTTCCAGAGTTGCAACCAGCACAGGTTGAAAGACTCTTCATATTAAGTCACCTCTACAGAGAGACCACATGTTTCATCAATGAGATGATGGTGTCTTTACATCTCTCCTTACTACCTTTCCCTGGCCCTCCTCACAGGACAGTCACCTCAGTGTGCCAATCCAATTGTCACATTCCCTTTTTTCTATGGACTTTTGTTTCCCTCTCTTGTAGGAACTTGGGCTACATTCTCTGAGGGATGGTCTATCACATTACTTGAGCAAACTTAACTATTGGCCATACTGTCCTCTGTGCAATTAATTACAACTTCAGTGTTCCAGCTAAATTTTCCATAGGGACAAATATTTCCACTCTCTGTCACCAAGGAGAGCAATTATAATCTCTTTTCAATATGGTGATCATTCAAATATCTGAAGACAGCTATGAGGTCCACCCACTTTCTTCTAGTATAAATATTCTCAGATGACTCAATCAACTTGGCTTGATAATTTACTCCTAATCTAGGAAGATATATCTTTGCTGGTCAGGTCATTGCATGGTGGAGTCTCTGCCTTTCCTTGAATTGACCTCTCTTCATTGAGAGTTTATATGTCATATCTTAGTATCTCTCTGTTTTGCCCTATTTGTTTCTTCTTCCTTTAGATTTTTCTTCCTGATTTTCTCTTAAAGGAGTAAGTTTTGCTTAAACGCGTTCAATAACTGTTCCTAGATTTTAATACTCTAGGAGGCTCCTCATCATTCTTCTACTCCTCCATTCAACATTTAAATTGTCAATGTACCTTCTAAATGATGGTACATAGAAAGTGGTCTACTTATGGAGTCTCTCAAGTCCCTCACCTTGGACACCACATTTCTCTTAAAGAAACCTCCAAGATTGAACTAAAAAAGTAAAATCTCACACTTCTAATCCCATCATTGGATACCAAATTTAAGGGTCATCTAGTGTTGGGATACAGTTTTTTTAAGGTGTCAGTAGGTCTGAAGGGGAAAAAAGAGCTGAACAGAATCCTCCTAAATATGAAAACTGATCTGAATGGCCACAATTATGGTGGCAAGTAGAAGTTTCTGTCATTCAATCTCTTTCACTTTAGGCCAACACAAAATAACCTTGACTAAAATATGAAAAGAAGTTGTGTTGAGGGGTGGCTAGGTGGCAAAGTGAATAGAGCACCCTCCCTAGACTCAGGAGTACCTGAGTTTGAATCCAGCTTCAGACACTTAACACAAAAACTAGTTGTGTGACCTTGGGCAAGTCACTTAACCCCAATTGCCTTGCCTTCCCCCCTCCAAAAAGCAAAAAAAAAATGTGTTGACTAGACTCATTCATTTCTATGACTTACTTTTAGTAGTTTTGCTTTGTATATGATATTTATTATTTCATGCCACCCAGAGAGGCATAACATGTACCAAAGGACCTAAAAACAAAGTAGTTCAGCAAAACCATGAAACTTATCAACTGAATTTTCAAGTATAGTTAATATTCCACAGACATTGTCATTAACATCTGCAAATAAGAGACAGTAGTAAAATTTCTTAGATTTTCTCCAGTCAAGGCTTGGTCATTATCAATTGGTGGTATTAAATATATATCTTTGGTTCTTTCCACTTACTTTTTTTTCAACCATATGTATGTATATATAGTTTTCCTGGTTCTGTTTGTGTATGTTGTTCTCTTGTCTCCATTTAGTTCTGTGTGTCTATTCATGTGCCTTCCCATACTTTTATAAATTATATTTGTTGCTTGACACAGTACAGAAGTTATCACATTACTTTCAAGTATTTTAACTTGTTTACTCATTCTTCCAATCAGTGGGCTTCTATTTAGTTTTCTGTTCTTTATTACAACAAAAAATGTGTCCATGAATATTTAGATATATATGAAACCTTTAACATCTGCCTTCGACTTCCTTTGGGTTTATCCCTATTAACTGAATGTCTTGTTTTATAGTAAATAGAGCATAGGATTTGAAAGCAGGAAGACTTGGCTTTGAGTTCCACCTCTGACACTTAGCTCTCCATATCCACTATTTGAGTTTTTACTGCCTACATACATGCCCAATCTCTCCCATCCTTATTCAGTCCTTCCATTCCTACTATCATTCTATGTCTCTTCTGCCTTTTGTAGCTAAACCCCTCAAAAAGCCATCTACACAATAGGTGTCTCCAATTTCTATGCTATCACTTTGTTCTTAATCACTTGGAGTCTGGTTTCTGACCTTATTATCCCCACTGAAACTGCTCTTTCCAAAGTTGATGGAAGGAGAGACAGTTCCTAGCAAGATATAGATTGCATCAGATGAGGTCTGAGATAGCTTTCATCTATGTGATTGCATAGTCTTATGAATTTGCTCTTCTTTGCATCTTTCTTTCACAGGAGAATAACATGACAAATTGAAGGTGTTCCTTCTCCTGGGTTTACTTTTCTGGACCATTTGAAACTGAAAAAAATCAAGCTCTAAGGTTTATAGAGTTAAGAAGTAGGGAAGGGAACCGGGAATGTAGAAGGAAATCAGGACAATTGAATTTCATTAGGTAGCACTACTCAGGGATATAATAAAGCTGAGTTATTCTGAAATTTAGAATATAAGGAAAGGCAGCTTTTTCACATTCATTTAGCAGATTTTCTACTAAAAATTATCTTTACATGTAATTGGGGAAAAACAAAATACTATAAATTTTTTAAAATTGACTATGGGTCCAGTCATTTAAGCACTTCCAAATACAACTAATCATATAGCTCCTACACTATAATTCATGAGAGACAATTCAGAACTTTGATGAAATTCGCTTGTACTTCATATGTAATATTTGCCTGAGCTACCAATCTTGGTGCCATTTTCAAAAAGCAAATGATCATGATTAAGCCACCTTCTCTCTTACCAGTTACTATGTCCTTTTCCAAATTCTCCCAATCTATTCCTTTCAGAATATGTTCTAGAATTTTATCTGAAGCTAAAGACAAGTTTACTCATTCCTAGTTAAGAGCCTCTACTTTTTTCTCCCCTTGGAAAGTCAGTCAATCAATATTTATTATATACCATCATATACCTTATTTAATTCTTCACTATTCTTTCATTAGGTAAGTCATAGAGCTGAATTAAATAAAATAGACAGAAATGTGAACAAACTTGTAGAAATTCATTTTAAATCTTCCTTTAAAAAGACTTAACCTATGATATTCTCATCCATCACATTTACCTTTTTCTGGTAAAATCTTGGCATACTTCATTTATTTTGCTCTTGTTAGATCACATTCAACAATTGGCAAACAGATGTTTTTAATTGGGAGGGTTAATGTTCCTGTGAATCAAAATGTCCAGTAGTAGTCTATTTAATTTATGAGACAGAAGGAAACACACATGCAAAATGCTTGAAATCAGTATTTTAAGTGTGCTGGTTTGCAGGGAACATTGGATAATGTTTCTTATTTGTAAAAAAAAGGGGGGGATGGAGAGTAGTTATGAGATTGCAAGCACTTTGTAAGTGTGTTACATTTTAGACTTTGTAATATAATACAAATATATTCTCTCTTTTTCACTATTCAAGTGGTTCTGATAATAATAAATCTCTAGATTATTCCTGTTTTCATTGGTCTACTAGATCACAAGTTAAAAGAAAGGGACTGTACCTATTCATTACCATCTGTTATAGAACACAACACTATGAAACCATTTGAAAGACAGTTCTGACCTTGCTAAGTATGGTTCCTGGCAGTCCTCAAGAAATCCATTGTAGCTTATTTAGATGGCATTCTTATTTTTTCCTATTGGGAGAATGAACATGTCACTTACATGTCATGTTGTTAGTTTAGCTCTTCTGTTATGATTCGTTCTGCAAATGTGTAAATTCCCCTTAGAACATATGAAAAGGACATTTTTTCTTTAAGGCTAGGGCATTTTAATTTGTGTCATTGTCTTCTCAAACCTAGTACTGGGAAGAATAGGTGTTTATTTATACAAGGAATAATAAGCAGTTTGGTCTATAGTGGGGACTTATTGAAAATTTGTTGATGTTTTCCAGAGGAAGTGTGAGTCCTAGTAACTATTCAGGTCATATCTGATCTGTGGGAAGCAAATTTGGGGGCCCTAGAAAGGACCATATTAGAATACAAACCACTAGCCAAAGCTAAGAGTATATACTAAAACATGATAGAGTTCTCCAGTGGTTGGTGACAAAAAATTCAATGTTTTATCTTTCTTGGGTTCCTGATGTCTGCAACTCCATTTTGGAGGTTGTTCCTTCATCAATGAATCTTCTTCAGACCAACTCACAGCTGTTTCAGGTAGGTATGTATTTTACTGAGTCAGGCAGCAGGAGTGGGGAACCTTCCACCTCAAGGCTACATTTGATCTTCTATGTCCTTGGGTGCAGCCTTTTGACTGAGTCCAAGTTTTATACAACAAATCCTTTTATTAAGGGGATTTGTTCTGTGAAGTTTGGATTCAGTCAAAATGCTACACTTGAGGACCTAGAGGCCTACATATGGCCTTGAGGCCACTGGTTCTCCAACCCTGACCTAATATTCATATAGCATCTTAAGATTTACAAAGTGTTTGCAATCTCATGATCTCTCTCTCTCTCTTTCTCTCTCTCTCTCTCTCTTTCTCTCTCTCTCTCTCTCACTCTCTCTCTCTGTCTCTCTCTTTCTGTCTCTCTTTCTGTCTCTCTCTGTTTCTGTCTTTGTCTCTTTCATACACACCTTTTTTTAACAAATGAGGAAATTGAGTTGATTGAATTTGTCATTTGCTCCAGTCACACAGCTACTAAATACACGAGTTGATCTTTAATCTTCTTTTCTCATAGTTAAGCAATTTATAAACTGATTGACCTGTCCTAGGTACAGTAAGATGTAAATAGCAGCCAAATAGCCCCTGCATCAAAAGATATTTTTCTTTCCTATAAACCATTATTCCATCTTCATGCCATTCAGTTGCAAAAGAATGGGTACTGGTGATGGGAGACAGGTGCCATATTGAAGTCATGTGGGTAGTTTCACTGTGAAGTAGAGAACCCTCAGCTATTTAACTTGATAGACTAGAGATTTTGAAACAAAAACACAAAACTCTGATACTATCTCTCTATTTGCTACATCCTAGATCAATCTCCCCCTCTTTTAGTAACCCCTTCTTCATTACCTCTTCTCTATTCTAAGGCTCGTTGTCTCACCTGGAAGACAAAAAAGACCAGGATGTGATCACAGAGCCTATGAAGAGAATCCAAATGAAGAAGAATATAGAACATGTTGTGAGGAATACCCCCTGACTTGGAAGGAGGACTAGAGAGAGTTGGTTTCTTGTCAAGAAGCCAAAGAGCTTGTTTCAAATTATTGTAGAACAGTAAAGAAGAGTACAGGAAGAGAAGCTGAGGCAAAAGAGGCAAAGTAGAAAATCATCTAAACTCACCCTTCCCAATCACATCTCCTTGGTGTTTCAGATACTTGCCTTTGAAATAAAGACTGATCTTTTGAGTATAGTCCAAATTTAATGAGTTGTGTTCACAGATGGTCTCTAGAGCATCTAATATGCTCGGGAGAATTTCTCCTCATTGTGCTAGATCTGGACTGTATGTACCTTTTCAGAGTGATTCTTAGGTGGGAACAAGCTGAAAATTTCCGTGTAAGCACTTCAAATATACATCTCCATTCCCCAATTCTCCATCAAGAATAAGAAGGGAAGTGGTCCATTGGGGGAAAATATTTTCCCAGATTAGGTACTGATAATGAAGATATATAAGTAATTAACATGAATTTGTAAGGCCAAGAGATTTTCTCCAATGGGCAAGTGGACAAAAGATGTCAAAAAAGTTTGTTTTTTAAAACAGGAATTGTAAACTGTTAATATCAAAGTTAGTGCTTACTATTCACCAGACATGTGATAATTAAAGTTCAAAATAACTAAGGAAGTAAAAGTCAAAATAATACTGATGTTTGGTGCCTGGTTTACAGTTTTTCTCTCCTGCCTAACTCTTATCCTTATGTTAGGAGAACTTCAACATAAATACTGGTTCTTCCTGACTTATCCTAACTGTTTAATTCCTCAATCTATCCATCTGCCATCAGTTACTCCTCCATCTCATCTTAGCCACATACAAAGAAGGCCATATCTTTGATATTGCCATCACCTGCAAATGCACCACCTTCACATTCAAGAGTTTTGGAATTCTTTATCTGATCATAATCTGACTTTTCACTTCTCCCTCTTTCTTCCCTTACCTAATCTTGCTTATCAACTGCACCATGACCTCCATTCCCTCGACCCCTCAGTTTTCTCCCAGGCCATCTCCCCTGCACTAACCACTCTTTCCTCTTCTCCCAATCTAGACTCCTTTGTCAATCAATTCAATTCTGCATCCTTTTCTCCTTATACTTTTTCATATCACCAATTATGCACAGCTAGACCTCAGCCCAAGATCACTTCTACCTTTCATCCCCTTTGTGACTACACGTATTCAGCGGAATGAAAGTAGAAAAAATCATGCAATAATTATGACTAGATCCAATACAAATTTACATTACATGATCTCAACAAGACCCTTACTATTGCTAGGCAATCCTACTATACCTTCCTTACCAACTCATTATCTTACTCTCCACAGCAGCTCTTCCAGATGTCTTCATTTCTCCTCAAACCTCTCATGGCTCTTTCCCCCTTCCAACAACTGTCTTAGCTGAGAATCTAGCCTCATATTTTACAAAAAAAATTGACAACATTTGCTGTGAGGTCCCTCTTCTCTGTTCTTCCTTGTCTTCTTTCACTAAGGTGCCTTCTGCCACATTGTTCTCCTTTTCTCCTGTTTCTCCTGATGAAGTTGTCTTATTCATTACCAAGGCTACCTACCTCCTCTGCTTGTTCAAGTGATTCCTTTCTATCTTATCTCCTCTAATAGATTACTCTTTATGTTAGCCATATTCTTTCAGTTATTTTTAATTTCTCTCTCTCTATTGACTCATTTCTTACTGCCTACAAACATGCCCATATTATTCCTGTCCTCAAAAAACCCTCACTTAATCATTCCATTCCTGCTAACTATTGTCCTATATCTCTTCTCTTAGTAGCTAAATAACTTGAAAATGCTGTCTACAATAGATGTCTACACCTTATCTCCTCTCACTCTCTTCTTAACCGGTTACAATCTGGTTTTGGAGCTTATTATTCCACCCAAATTGCTCTCTCCAAAGTTACTAATGATCTCTTAATTATCAAATTCAGTGGCCGATTCTCAGTCCTTATTCTCCTTGAATTTTCTTCAGCATTTGATGCTGTTCATCACTTTCTTGCCCTCGACACTCTTCTTTCTGAGTTTTGGGGACATCACTCTCCTCTGGTTTTCTTCCTTACCATTTCTGTTTCCTTTGCTGGATCCTCCTGAGATCATGCTCTAAATATAGAGGTCTCTCAGGGTTATGTCTCTGTTCTTCTTCCTCTTTACTACTTCACTTAGTGATCTCATCAGCTCTCATGGATTTAATTACCATATCTAAATAGATGATTCTCCAGTCAACCTTTCCTGTCCCAATATCTCCGCTGACTTTTAATCTTGTATCTCTGACTACCTTTCATACGTCTCAAAGTGGCTGTCCAACAAAAATCTTAAATTAAACATGTCTAAAACTGATCTCATTATCTTTTCTCCTACATCCTTCTCCTGCCTCCTTTTCCTTTTACTGTAGAGGGCACTACCTTCCTCTCAGGCCCATGGTTCAAAACCTAGAAATCATCTTGGATACCTTATGTCTCACACCCACCCCATATCCAATCTGTTGCCAAGACTCTTCAATTTTACCTTTGCAACATCTCTTTAAAATGTTCCCCCTTTACCCCTATATTGCCACCACTATAGTGCATAACCACCTCATCACCTCACGCCTGGGCTATTGAAATGAACTGCTGCTAGGTCTCCCTGCTTCACGTCTCTCTTCACTCCAATCCACTCACTACAGTGAGTTTCCTAAAAATGCAGGTCAGATTATGTAACCATTCTACTCAATAAACTCCAGTGACTTCCTGTTGCCTCCAGGAGCAAATACAAAGTGCTCCATTTGATATTCAAAGACCTTCATAACCGAATCCTCTCACAATTTATAGTCTTCTTATTCTCTAACATGTACTCTTAGATCTGAGATGGCTCTGGAGAGGAAAGTGAGGCTGGTGACTTTGCACAGTACCTCCCTCACTCAAATCAAAATCAATTGCAAGTCATGCCTTTATCTCCCTGATGTCACAGTCCTCCTTCAAGAATGAAGGACAAATCATAACCACAACTGCAACTCTTAGATGTAGTGACACTGGCCTTCTGACTGTTTCATAAACAAGACATTCCATCTCTCAGCTTCAGCACTTTCTCTGGTTATCCCCTATGCCTAGAATTTCTTTTCTGTTCTAACTACTGACCTCCCCGATTTCCTTTAAGACCAACTAAAATCCTACCCTCTACAGGAAGCTCTCCCTAACCCAATTTACTCCAGTGCCTTCCTTCTTTTAATTATTTCCTTTTTATATTCCGTATAGCTCACTTAGCATGTATTTATTTGCATGTTGTCTCCTCTACTAGGTTTAAGTTCCTTGAGAGCAGAGACTGTCTTTTGTTTCCCTTTGTATCCTCAGTGCTTGGCATAGTACCTGGCATGTAGTGGGTGCTTAATAAAAGCTTATTTATTGATGTATTGATCTCATATTCATTCAATTGGAAAAGACAATAAGAGATGGAAGCAATTAATGGACAAAGGTTGTGGAAAACATGGCACATGAATAAACTCTTCATGGAGTTGTGAATTGGTCCCAAAATTCTGGAAACAATTTAAAATTATGCTAAAAAAATTCTTTAAAACACCTATTTTTGATCAAGGATCCAACTGCTAGGCATGTACACAAAAATGTTAAAGGCAGATATAAATCTCTCATATACACCCATATGTTCACAGGCACACTTTTTATGGAAGGAAAGAACTGGAAACAAAGAAGATGTCCATTGATTGGTGGAAAGGCCAAATAAATTTTAATGCAGGAAAACAATTTAATATTGTGGTGCTGTCAAATTACAAATAAAAGTAATGTGCAGATAGACAAGATACATGAATGAATGCATCTTGAAGTAAAAAGAATCCATAGAACAAAATCTGCAAAGACAAAAAATTAAGTATATATAACCAAAAAAAATTAAAGTTATATAATGACCAAACATGAGCATGGAGAAAAGCTGAGAAATTCTATCATTGTCTTTTACTAGCAGATGTTAGTGAAAATGGGTATGGAATACTGAATATATTGTCAAATGCGTGTGAAAAGTTGAGTGGTCTTGCTCAAATGCTTTTTTTGGCTCTATTTTTCAATTTGTTGATAACTTGATATGCTTCTCTGAGTAGTGGAATAGGAGAGATATAAATAATGAATATGATATAAAAAGAAAAGTTATCAATAAAATAAGTCTGAGAAAACGAATGCCATGTCAATATAATTTCATTTCATTTTTTGGTCAAGGTTATTAAGTTTCTATTTCAGGAGGGATGTAAAGATGCAGTATAGCCAAATTTCATGAAAGCATGATAAAATCCTTCATGCTATTCTTATGGACAAGGTGGCATGATGGGAGTTAGCTCCTCAGAATAGTTAGGCATATCAGGTCCTAGTTGAGTGACTGGAATAAAACATGATAAATAATAAATGAATGTCCATCTGTATATGAGTTTTAGTGTGGTGTTGTAATCATAGGTTCTGATGCTCTTCATTTTTTTAACTCAACGCCTTGGATGGAGGTTTGTTTATAAACTTTTCTGATGACAGGAAACTGGGATGGACAAGCAACATACTCAATGCTGAAGTCAGGATTCAGGAGAATCTAGAACAATAAGCTAAATCTTTTAAGATGAAATTTAATTTGGATAAATTTAATGTCCTAAATTTATATTAAAAATATCTACTGAAAAGTGCAAAATGAATGTAGATGGTTAGAAAAAGCTTGTCTGAAAAGATCTGCAAAATCAATCTGGCTCAATTGTGTGGAACAGTAGCTTGAAGAACTGGGGATATTTCGTTTATAGTTGCATACAACTTCTAATTGGAAGGGACATGATAGCTGTCTTCCAATGTTTGCAAGTCTGTCAAATGATATAGTAATTGGGCTTATTCTGCTTGGTTCTTGCAGGAAGAGCAAGGAAATATGGGCAAAAGTATGTAGATAGGCGGATGGCTAGATATATGAAAAGAAACCCTTTCTCATAATTAGAGCTGTCTAAAATTGGAATACACTGTCTTAAGATATTGAGCCAGGTTATTGGCTTAATTGTTCCTCAAGAATATACAGCTACAAGTTGAAATAAAGTATTTCTGAAATTTCTTTTAAAAATACATAGTTTTAGATCTATTAACATACACATTTTCTTCCTTATCACTTTCGGTACCTTCCTTTGGACACCAACTTAGCAATATTAATTCACTAATTATATACATACATGCATAAACACACAAATACATACATATATATACGCACACAATTATGTCAACAACCATTAACTGAGGACATGCTAAGTGCCACA
Source organism: Pseudocheirus occidentalis (assembly GCA_028646575.1). Lineage (NCBI taxonomy): Eukaryota > Metazoa > Chordata > Mammalia > Diprotodontia > Pseudocheiridae > Pseudocheirus > Pseudocheirus occidentalis. Next base: position 81,776,189 of record CM053595.1, read on the forward strand.
TATTGTAATTATTACTGAACATCATTCTTGTGATATGGTCCTCCTTAGAAAGAACACAATGGTACTGTATCTGAACACTTGGAACACTATACATTCATGATGTCTAAAATAAGGTTAGAGTTTTCTTTCTTTCTGAGGGCTCATTAGCTTTGCAAATGTCTCCCTCTTTTAGTTCCTAGGAATCTTTACATGATGTATTTCTCTGTCCCCCTAAAAACAGAATTCCAGGAGATATGATAACTCTACATTAATAAGATCCATCCATGAGTATTTCATATTGGTGTAGGTTCACCTAATTGAGTAGAGTGATAGATGGATCATTTCATACCTGAGTCACATTGCAAGGATACAATATACAAATAGTATATGTGTATGTATATATGTATGTATACATATATATGCATTCATTCTGCACCACCAGTCATGAGGGAAAATATATTTCTTCCCTGTGGAAGGATGGTGGTGGTGATGGTCATGATACAATTAATTTTTTTAACTGAAAGACATTCACAAATTCAACTACATTGTGAGGTTTAGTGTCTGCAAAATTTCCCTCTGTTGGCTGCATTCCCCAGTGCTTTCTTCACATCCTTGTTCCTTAAGCTGTAGATAAGAGGATTAAGCATGGGGTTTACCACAGCATAAAACACAGACACCAATTTCCCCTGCTCTTTAGAAGATTTGGGTGTCATGTAAGTCATTATTCCTGATCCATAAAAAAGGATAACCACAAGAAGGTGGGAGCCACAGGTGGAAAATGCCTTGAGTCTCCCTGAAGTTGTCTTCATCCTGATGACAGTCACTATGATAGAGCCATAGGAGACCAGGATCAAGGTCACAGGTGCAAGAAGAATCACAACTCCCATGAGGAAAATGGCCATCTGTGTGTTACGAGTATCTCCAGAAGATACAGCCAAAATTGCTGGGGCCTCACAAAAGAAATGAGCGATTTTATTGTCTCCTTGATAGGGTAAGTGTAATGTGAATGTAGTATCTACAATGGAAACTAGAAAGCCACTGGTCCAGCATCCCAAAGCCAAGAGGCAACACAACCTCCCTGTCATGATGAGAGAGTAATGCATGGGGTCACAGATTGCCAAGTATCGATCATAGGACATCACAGCTAACAGGGCACATTGTGTGCATCCAAAAATGAGAAAAAGAAGAAGCTGAGCTGCACATCCTATGAAGGAAATAGCCTTTCTCTTGGACAGTATGTGGACTAGAGCTTGGGGAACGATGTTGGTAGAGAAGAAGAGGTCAGCTGTGGACAAATTGCACAGAAAAAAGTACATAGGTGTATGGAGACTGGAGTCAGTCAGAACCAGAGAGATAAGGAGCAAATTTCCAAGAACTGTAACCAAGTAGACACCAAACACTAATACAAATAGCAGTAGCTGAGTGTGAGGGTCCTCCGAAAGGCCCAGTAGGATGAATTCTGTCACTCTGGTCTGGTTTATTTGACTCATGTTTTTAGCCCTTTTATCTCTTTAGGAAGGAGCCAATAATTTCATTTGGAGAAATAAATGATCTAGAATATCAAAGGAAATAATGAAAAAGGAAGGAATGAAGGAAGAGTATTTATTCTGGATTTCAAATTATGTTATGAAACATTAGTCATAATAGCCATTTGACATTGGTTTAAAGATAGAGAAGTAGATCAATGAAAGACTAGACAAAGGAGAATCAGAAACAATCTAATTCAATAATCCAGCATTCAATATACCAAAAAACATAAATTATTTTGTGAAGTATTCCTTATTTTATTAAAAAAATGCTGCTGGAAAATCAATATGCCATAAACAAGGTTCAAGCTACCATGTTATGTGATATTTTATAATAATTGTAAAATGGACACATAACTTTTGTAGTAAAGATCATGCCATTACATATTTAGAAGAAAAGCAGATAATAAACCTTTAAAAGCTAAGAATAGAGGATAGACTAGAAGATAAACAAGGTATGGAGGCAGTTACTAACAGGAAATTCTGATTCCATGAAACAGAAAATCTGCCTAAACAAAGGCATCGAGGTTAAGAAGGGAACAGTTGAATGGGGGAAAATTGCCTTATATCAAATTTCTCCAATAAAAGTTTAGTATCTAAGATATATAAATAGTTAACAAATATACAAACATGTGAAATATATGTATATAAATGTGTGTTTATGGAGTATGTGTGACACACAACACATACACACATACACACATACATAGGCATACAGAGGGAGAGGATCATTTCTCAATAGGCCAATGATAAAAAAATTTGAAATTATGCAAATAAAGTGACTAAAAGGTCTATACCCTTTGTCCTAGAGTTTCTATGGGGAAGGATATACCTCAAAGAGGTAACTGATAATAATGAAAATTTCCACATAAACCATGACATTCATAACAGCAATTTTGTATGAAGAGCTGGAAACAAAGTAGATTCTTTTTGAGTAATAACTAAATAAAGTGGTACATGAATAGTATGTAATATTATTGTGCAGTAAAGATATGACATATGATGATTATAGAGAAGAATGGGAAGACACGAATTTATGCAGACTGAAGTAAGCATAGCCAAAATTATATAAATAATGACTACAAAAATGTAAATGAAAAGAACAAATACCTCCAAATAATTGAAAGTGGAGGTTGCAGGATTACAAGGAAAAGCAATTCTCCCATCCCACTCCTTTATAAAAGTAGGAGGTCTATGGATGTGAAATAATGCATATGTTTTTCAGACTTTTTGATGTGTTAATTGATTTTTACGTATTTTTTTCTCTTCTGTTTCTTTATAAAATATTCTTCATTTCATGGCTTAGTCCTTGAGAAGGGAGGAGAAGATATACAATGAAAAATTCAGGCAACAAAACCAAATTATATTAATAATGTATTTGAAAAAGAAAGGAGCCAATAGAAATTTTATGCAAGTATGTAACCTATTGGATGATATAATTTCTGCATTGGAAGGGACCTTATAAGTAATCTGGTTGAGCTTCCCCTTTGCTCAGCTGTTCTACTATTAGGTCCTCAATGAACATTTTGAATGACAAGAAAGATAAATTATGTTTTTGGAAGTTCTCAAATGTAAAAAATAGTACCTTCTGCTGAGATGAAATCTCCAGAGTTTTCTAACATTTTTCTTAGTTTTATCTTCCAGATCAGCATAGAATGGGTCTAACCCCTCTGCTCCATGAAAGTCTTCCACATTTTAAAAGACAACTCCTTTGTTTTGCCTAAGACTCTATTTTATAGACGAAACCTCTTACCTTTATTTATGTGACATATTTCCAGACAATTCACCAATCTGTTCAACCTCCTCAACATGTGCTCCATTTTGAATAAATGAAAATATTTAATTTAAATTTTGTGGTCAAGAACTGACCACGTAAATCCATGAGTTGTCTGTCCCCCACAGAGTTCAATAGAACTATTAGCTTCTGTGATCATGAATAAAATTCTACTTTCCTTTATGCAAACTAAAATTGAATAAGCTTTTGGATGATCACATAACACTTGCCTCATACTGACTGAGATATTAATTAAAATATTCAAGTGTTTTTCACACAAATGGTAATCTAGGTCTATCCCAATCTTTAATTATGCCAATGCTTTCTATTTTTAAATCAAAAGTTAGCCATGCTAACTTTCATCTTGTTTTGCCTTGGATTTTCCACACAAGAGAAATGAAGAACTTATAGAGAAATATCATGAGTCAAAGTATTGTTAGCAAAATCAGAACATTGTGAAGAATTTTGAGATACCCTCAAAGAAAACTACAAACATTGGTAGAGCAATGTCATCTAGGATGGATCATAAATTTACATCAGGACTTGAAACCTTGTTTCAGTTCTCATAATGTTCAAAGAGACTCATACCATTAGACAGAAATATCATGAGGAACAGGCAGGAGGTGGTACAGTGAATAGAGAACCAGCCCTGGAGTAAGGAGGAGCTGAGTTCAAATATGACCTCAGACATTTGACATACTTACTAGCTATGTGACCTTGGGCAAGTCACTTAATCCCAACTGTGCTGCCTTCCCCTCTGCCCCCCAAAAGACAGAAATATCCTGAGGAAGTAGCATGTGACCATAGATAAATCACTTAATGTCTCTTGTTGCTTCATAATAAATGGAGATGGTGTCAAGCTGTCCAGAAGACCTTCCTATTTTGATCTATTTCCATGGCACTTTCCTTTATGAGTTTCTTAAGTAAGGAAAAAAAGCCCTGTTTATTTGCTCCGTGACTAGAGGAGGGTCCAGTGGAGAGAACAGTCCTCATATTCTGAGTTATTTGGAATATTACATATACAACGGGTTGGAAAAGGTAGTTCTATCAAACTCACTTCCTCTATGTACTGTTCTCTTCCCTGATAAAATTGCTGATATTTATCACCATTTCACTACAGGATTCATTTGTTTGTTTCTCCTGCTGTGCTAATTGTCCAGTCTCTTTTAACATTTGATTGCTTCCAACTCATCTGTCACCATATAATGTCTTTTATAGACATTATCAGCTGATATGTGATTTTCTGCAGGGGCTTGCATGGTACTTCCTTTGTATGGACTGTGCCTGTGATTTCATCAGTGTAGGGAATTCCTAGTAAATCAGCACCTTGTTTGCAACTTAGAGGATTGTTTGGGATCTGTTAGAGCTTAAGTGATGTCATTTCCAATGAGTGCTTTCTGATCCTAAGATTCTGGTCTCTGCACTTTGTCACGGATCAACTGTTAGTACAATAAGGAAAGCTTTTGTCTGTTGAAAATATGGGGTATAGAGAGCACACAGAACCAGAAAGTGAACCAGTGCTTCAGTTTGTGTTATCCTTGATTAGTCAGTATTCCTTAAGCAACAGAGATGACAGTGACATTACTTTGGTCTGATCTTTAATGCCAGGGATATTTATTCTGCAAAACAGTAGGACAGTGCAAAGGAGAAGTAAAAGTGAGCAAGAATCTTTAGGGCAATCAATCAGCTTGATCTTGATAATCTGGGTTTTTAGGTCCCTTTTACTTCATTTGTATCTGTGGGCTTTAATGTAGCATCTTCCCTCTCAGAAGGGCCAACGGGAAACTTTATATGTGTCTCTTCGAGTTTGTTTGCTCTATCTAGAGCCAAATGCACAAATTGCCCAAAGGTTTTAACCCAGAGAACACCAATGAAAACTAGTTAGTAAAGATCAACACTTCCTTTCCTTCCTTCTCTTTGACTATCGATCCATGCTCCTCCTTTAAATATCAACAAATAGTGGCCACAAAGTCTTTCTCGATGCCCTCAACCATTAATGAGTCTAGTAGTGATAATAATCCTAGTTAGAATTTGTATAGTGTCTGTTATGGGCCAGGCACGTTAGGAAGAGCTTTTAGGATATTCTTATTTGACCTCCACAACAACCAGCCCTGGGAGGTAGTTGTTTTCATTATCTCTACTCTTTGGTTGAGGAAACTCCAGCAAACAGAGGTTGCAAGATTTGCTCAGTCACACAGTTAACATCTGAGGGCAGATTTGAACCCAGGCATTCCTTGCTCCAAGCTCAGTATTCTGTTCACTGCACCACCTAAAATTTTCTCCTTTTCTCTCACATACTACTTTGTTTTGCAAATTCCAGTTATAAATACCATGTAAAATTGCTTATTATGGTTACTTGTGTTGTAGTCCTAACTTATTAGTCTCATCTAAACTCTGTATATCTCGAGCACCCAGCACAGTGTTCTGCATGCCCACTGCTGGGTTTCCTCTTTATCTCACATTATTATTGGTTAGTTTATTTCATCAGAAAGTGATTCTCCCATATGTATTCACTTACTTCTATGCTCTCTTTTCTTTACCCTGTTTGAGTCTTTCCAATCTTTTTAAGGAATCTCTGTTTTTTTCTTCTCACTTCCCATTCCAGTTGTGAGTCAAGAATTATGGCCACTAAACTTGTAAATAGAAGAGATTTTTCATCAATATCAAAAAACCATTATGTTTTAAAGTGAAATAAAGTAAAAAAATACAATTCAGTAGCATTATCATTTAAATTCCTTGAAAGTTTTTTTTAAATACGAGAGCCACAAACACGATTTGTCTGCTTTCCCGTCTTTAAGTTAAATTGGTATTTCCTTAAGCATAGGCATTTGAAGGGCAAAAAAATTCTTGTTTAATTTTAGTGTTGCTGTTCAAGCATTTCAGTCATGTGCTACTTGTTATAACCTCATTTGGGGATTTCTTGGTAGAGATGCTAGAGTGGTTTGCCATTTCCTCCTCTATTTAATTTACATATGAGGAAACTGAGGCAAAATGGGGTTAAGTGTCTTACCCACAGTCACACAGCTAGTAAGTACCTAAGGCCAGATTTGAGCTCAGGAAAATGAGTCTTAATGACTTCAGGCTTAGCACTCTATCTCACTGTGCCCCCTAGATGCCCTTTAATTTTAGTGTAGAGTTTTTATTATGTATTTAGTGTAGAATATTTTATTATGACCATTGTAGCAGTATATTTACTATTCTTTACTACAAATAATAACATTGAAGTAGGTTTTTGAGAATAGATATGGAATCTTAAGTGCCAACTATAACATTGTTTCAATGAGACAATTAAGTCTGAACTTCAAACCTCTGACTCACAAATGAATTTCTATAATAGCATCCTTATGAATCAGGAAATATCTATAAAGAAAATAGCACCCAATTAGGCGACAGTCACTGAAACTAGTGATAAATTCCAGCTGATTAATTCCAAAATTTCCCCTTGGATTATTTGTGGAGAAAGCAGGTTCAGACATATTTAACCATCTTAAATGAAGATATTTTGAGGAACTTAGTTCATTAATTGTTCAAGTGACTGTTTTTAATCATAACCAAATTTTGTCTATTTATTAAAGACAATACTTCTATATGTCTGCTTAAACAACTTCCATTAACAGTATTTGAGGGAAATAAATAACTTTTCTTTACAAATTTCTAAAATTCATTGTAACTCAACCTGGCAGCACAAAATAATGGTATAACTTAACGACATTAACATGTCTTGACTCCTTAACACATTATAAAATATTTTATTCCTTGGGAGGTCAAGAGGACAAGGGTATTTTTGTTGGGAAAGTTAATTGGAGTTTTTTTCTGACTTTTGGTTCTGGATATTACTTATATTGGCTCCCTCCATGCTTCAGTTTTTACTCATCTGCTTTTCCATTTCTTACTTCTACCAAACTATGAAAACTTGATCAGATGCAGGCCCCTGAAAAGGGCATGGATGAACCAGAAGAAAAATTCCCAGCTTGTCCTGTCTTTCTGCCATGACATGAGTAGGACAATGCAAAGCTAGTTGAGAGAAGCCTAGAACCTTATCGTTTCTAGCAACCTCAAAGCCTATTTAATTCATCCCATAACAGAATCTACTCTCTGTAATCCAGTATGACTTCTTAAAGACATCTAGTGATGAGGGAACTCAGTGCCATTTGAGTCTGCTTATTCTAATTTTGAACAACTTTATTAAAAAGCTTTTATCTGATGGCCAATAAAAATTTGCTTCTCTTCAATTTTTTTCCTTTACTCCTATTTCTTCCTTCTGTGGTAAAAAAAAAAATAAAAAAAGAAGCTAATCTCTTTTCCCTATAACAAAGACAACAGTCTTTCTTTCATATGCTTGACAGAAGCTGTCAAGTCACAACCATTCTCAAGTCTTATATTTTGCACTCTGAATTTTCCCAGATCCTTCAAGCTGTTTTAATGTGTTATAGTTCCAAGCTTTCTAGTTACCATTTTCTGGACATGCTCCAGCTTGTCATTCCCTCTTCTCCTGCCAATGTGGTCACTAAAACTGTATGCAGTAGTTCTGACATGGTCTGGTTAAGGAATAATGCAGTGCAAATGTAAGGTCTCTTGCTCTGGACTATTGCTGAGATTCATTTGAATTTCTTGGCTGCCATTTATATTTTTTGGCAAGGTATAGATTGCAGTCCCCTAAAAGTCATTGGCCTTTTCTGTATGAACATTTCATATATATATATATATATATTCCTTTATCAGAATTTGTCTTTTTGGATTAGTCCACTTGTTTTAGTTTACCAACATCTATCTACCTGGATCTGAATTATATCAAACCTCTTGTTATCCCTTATACTGTGGCTATCTAAGGCATTGGTAGCTGTGCTCTCTATTCCTTGATCCTAACAATTGATCAAAATGCTGAACAACAATTATAGGACCAAGGGAGAGCTCCCTGGAAATGCTCCAGAAGGGACTGACCCCATGCATTGTACATTTTGACGCTGATCTTTTAATCAACCTTCCTTGGTTCCAGTCATTTAACCTGTTTTGACTTCATTTAACTGTACCATCACTGAGACCACGTCTCCCCATCTTGTTCACGGTGAAAATGTTGTGAGAATCCTTTCTAAAATCTGGAATGTCTATAGCATCCCACAGATCTATAAGTCCAGCATTAAGTCCTTCATAACCTGCTACCATATCCACGATTCTGGTCTTCTTACACTTTATATCCTCCAACCACTATGCATCCAGAGATCCTATGACAACAGTCTTGATGTCCCTCAAACAAACCTCTCCATCTCCCAGTTCCAGGCATTTTTACTGACTCCATGCCTAGAATGCTCCCTTTCCTCAATTCTGCTTCATGGTTTCCCTGGCTTCCTACAAGTACTACTTAACATTTAACCTTAATTCTAGACCCTCCCCTTTGTTGATTATTTTCATTTCATTATGTAAGTAGCTTGTTTGTACATAATTATTTGCATGTTTTCTGCCCCATTGGACTATAAGCTCTTTGAGAACAGGAATTGTCTTTGGCTTTTCTTTGCATCCCTGCCACGTAATAGAGTACTCAGAATTAAGCAGAAGTTAATATTTGTTTATTAACTGATTGTCAAACATTAAAATGAGGTTAGCCTGTCAGGACTTTTCTTGATAAAGTTCTGTTAGCTCTTATTGATTACCGCTTATCTTTCTAAGTGCTCACAAACAGCCATTTTAATAATATCTGTACATACCTTTTGATTGGTAGAGCTTGCATAGATTCCTATTCCTAGAAATAGCTTCAGGATGGGAACTAAATGGATGCTTCATTTCTTTGTAACTTGACCTCTCTTGTTCTACTTTTTAGAGACAAAATCAGTCAGAAGAAAGCCTCAAAGAGGATTCTCAGAATTGACCACACTAGGTTTCTTAATAGATATGTGCTCAAATGTTTTCAGTAAATACTGTGATGTTAAGGGCTACCTAAAGTGTTGAAGGCTAAGGGAATGAGAAATTTTGTTGTAAGGGAGAATCAGCATTTCCCTAATATAACTGGCTTTTAATTCTTCACTCATCTCAGTTTTCCAACAGAGAGTGACCAGTTAGGCAAAGAATACTGCATTTCTCCTTATTTTCCCTTGATAGAGATATAGATTGGCATGAGAAAGCACATTTATGCCTTATGCGGGCTAATATGAGATATATTATCATTTGATCAAAGTACCATACAGGTAGAGTTGGAAGGGCCTTCAGATTCTATTTAGTCCAATCCTCTCATTTTAAAATCCAAATAACCCTTATATTATAAGAATCCTACCTTTCATTTTAATCATCACCTAGGTAATATTGATTCCCTGTCAGTTCCTGATTAGTATGTTTTTGTTATAGGGAATAAAAGTTTCTTTTGGAAAACATCTAGGTGTATCTACTACCAAGGGGAGAATATTGGGATATCAAACCCCATGCATAGGAGATCTTGAAATAAAAGAAAACATTCAAGATCAAATTCCCCCTTTCGAAAATCTTTTTTTTGTATCCTTAAATTAACTTTCTCACCTGGAAGGCAAAAAAGAGCAGGGATGAATGTCATATCCAATGAATAGACCTCAAGTGAGGAACATAAAAGAGATGAACAAGAAGTAGCCACTGGATAGGATAGAAGTCACAGAGATCTTGTCCAGAAGGCAGAGAATACATTTCAATCATTGTAAAAGGTCCAGAAAAAGAGAAGGAAGGAGAACTGAGGGAGATGTGATAAGGGGCTAAACTGGCTGAATTAGCCTTTCTCAGCTCCAAGTCTCCTTGGTGGTTTAGAGGACTTTCAAATAAGGTTTGATTCTTTGAGGATAGTCCCAATTTAATGGGATGTGGTGTGATATTCTCTCTGAGGCATATAATATGCTCTGGAGGATTTCTTTACTCATTAGGATAGACCTTGTGTTATGTCTTTCTTTTCTGAGTTATTCTCAGGTGGTGTAGTGAGAAGGAAATTATAGTGCAGCTAACTTGACTCTCCAACCACAAATGATAAAACTCCTCTCTCCTCCTTTTTCCATAGTCTTTGTGTCAAAGTATGCATGACAGAGTGCCTAAGTGATCAGGTGTGGGGTCTACTTATTTTTTGCAATGATATAGAAAGAAATCTACTTATACATTTATGAGAACAGATGGATTCTAGATATTTTCCAGTGTTAGTTTTGCTGATAAAAAAGAAGCCAATATGTCATATTGACTGATGGAATTTAATTATATTGGTGTTTTGGTAAGATATGGATATTCTAAACCACAAATTCAAATCAGTGAATCTCAGAACTGTGCCTCAGAAATCAAGTAATTCAACCCAAATAATGAATTCCGTATTCAAAATTAATGACAAGTGATCATCAGGCTTTGATTAAAGACATCCAGAGATAAGAAACACACTATCTCACTGCAGCTCATTCTATTCTTGAAGGATAATAATGTAAAAAGTATTTTTTTTTCTTTTCATTTTTTTTGGCAAATAGTATTTTATTTTTTCCAATTACACATAAAGATAATGTTCAACTTTAAAAAATGATTTTGAGTTTCAAATTTTCCCTTTCTTTTCTCTCATTCCCCCTCTCCAAGATGGCAAACACTCTGATATAGGTTATGCATGTGCATTCATATACACATTTGCACATTAGTCACGTTGTGAAATAAGAAAGAGAACAAAAAGGGAAGACCACAAAAAAGGGAGTGAAAATAGTATGCTCTGATCTGCATTCAGACTCCATAGTTCTTTCTGTGGATATGGATAGCATTTTCCGTTACGAATCTGCTGGAATTCTCTTGGATCATTGTATTACTGAAAAGAGCTAAATTAATCATAGTTCATCATTGCACAATGTTGCTGTTACTATGTACTGTTCTCCTTGTTCTGTTCACTTCACTCATTATCAGTTCATGTAAGTCTTTCTAGGTCTTTCTTAAATAAACCTGTTCATATTTTTTAATAACACAAAAGTATTCTATTACCTTCATATACCACAACTTGTTCAGCAATGCCCCAATTGATAGGCATCCCCTCAATTTCCAATCACTGGCCACCTAAAAAAGAGCTGCTATAAATATTTTTGTGCATGTAGGTCTTTCCCCCTTTTTTATTACCTCTTTGGGGTACATACCTAGTAATAGTATTGCTGGATCAAAGGGTATGCACAATTTTATTGTTCTTTGGGAGTAGTTCCAAATTGTTCTCCCAAATGGTCGGATAAATTCACAACTGCACCAACAATACATTAGTTTCACAATTTTCCCACATCTTTTTCAACATTTATCATTTTCCTGTTTTGTCATATTAGCTAACCTGATAGGTGTGAGTTGGTACCTTAGAGGTGTTTTAATTTGAATTTCTCTGAGCAATAGTGATTTAGAGCACTTTTTCATGTGACTATAGATAGCTTTAATTTCTTGATCTGAAAACTGCCTGTTCATGTTCTTTGACCATTTATCTATTGAGGAATTACTTGTGATTACTACTTACTCTTACAAATTTGACTCAGTTTTCTATATATTTAAGAAAAGAGGCCTTTATCAGAAACACTTGCTGTAAAAAAATATTTCCCATCTTTCTGCTTTCCTTCTAATCTTGGTTGCATTAGCATTGTTTGTGTAAAAACTTTAATTTAATATAATCAGAATTATCTATTTTGCATTTCATAATATTCTCTACCTCTTGTTTGGTCATAAATTCCTACTTTCTCCACAGATCTGACAGGTAAACTATTTTTACTTTCCTAATTTGCTTATAGTATCACCCTTTAAGTCTAAATTATGCACACATTTTGAACTTACTGTGGTATACATGTTGATCTATACCTTTACTACCATATCATTTTCTAGTTTTCCCTGCAGTTTTTGTCAAATAGTGAGTTCTTTTCCCAGAAACTGGGGTTTGTGGATTTTACAGAAGATTATCATAATAATTTATTACCGTGTCTTGCGTTGGTAATCTATTCCACTGATCCACCACTCTATTTCTTAGGCAGGACCAAATAGTTTTTTCCCTTAACTTTTTGTCTTTCAATAGTATTTTATTTTTCTCCAATTATATATTGAGAAAATTTTTAGCATTCATTTTTATAAGATTTTGAGTTCCAAATCTTCTCCCTCCTTCCCTCCCCTCCCTTCTCCTGAAAATGGTAGGCAGTTTGATACAGTTTTTATACGTGCTCTCATGTAAAACATTTCTGTATTAGTCACAATTGTGGAAGAAGAAACAGCTTAAAAGAAAAAAAAACATGAGAGAGAATAAAGTAAGTGAAAAAATATGCTTCAATTGGCATTCAGAGTTCACTAGTTCTTTATCTGGATATGGATAACATTTTCCTTTGTGAATCCTTTGTACTTGTCTTGGATTATTGTCTTGCTGAGAAGAGCTGAGTTAATTTACAGTTGATTGATGATGTTTCTGATACTGTGCTGTACCAAATACTTTTGATGTTTGCTACTTTATAGTACTTTTAGAACTGGTATGGCTAGGCCACCTTTGCATTGTTTTTATTAACTACCTTAGTATTCTTGGCCATTTGTTATTCCAGATGGGTTATGTTACTTTTTCTAGCTCAACAAGTTTTTTTAAAATTAACTTTTGTTTATTTTTAGTTTGCATCATTCATTTTCATGAGACTTTGAATTACAAATTTTCTCCCTGTCTTTCCCCTACCCACCACCCCAAAACAGCGATACCACTATATACCTCCTGCCCCAGTCTGCTCTCTCCTATATCCTCCCCATTACCCCTCTGACTTTCTGGTAGGGCAAGATGGATCTCCCTACCCAATGCCTGTATATCTGATTTCCCAGTTGCATGTAAATAATAATAATAACATATGTATATGTGTGTATACATATATATGTATGTATGTATGTATTTAAACATTTGATTTTGAAATTTTAAATTCTAGATTCTTTCCCTTCCTCCCTCTTCACCCACCCCCACTGGAAAGACAAGCAATTCAATACAGGCCATATATGCATAGTTATGCAGAACATCTCCACAATGGACATATTGTGAAAGACTGACTATATTTCCCTCCATCCTATCCTGCTCCCCACTTGTTCTGTTCTCTACTTTGTCCCTGTCCCTTTACAGAAGTGTGTGCTTCTAACAACCCTCCCCCCAACCTGCCCTCCCCTCCCTCATTCCCCGTCTCATCCCCTTACCCCCTACTGTCCTGTAGGCGAAGATACTCAATTTAGAGTGTATGCCATTCCCTCCCTAAGCCAAATTCAACAAGAGTAAGGTCAACGCATTCCCTTTTGCCTTCCTGTTCTTCCTCTCCACTGTAAAAGTCAACCCCATTCTGTCTCTCCCTGTCTCCTTTCATTCTATTCCTTTCCCACCTCTCAGTTGTACCTTTTAAAATATCAACCCTTCCTATTCAATTGATCTTGTGCCCTCTGTCTATGTACACATATATACACACACTCACATATGTATTCATATGCATATATACCCTCCTATATAGACATGCATATGTATATGTACACACATACATATATATGTATGTGTGTATACACACACACACATATATACACATAGATGCACATTTATATTCCCTTCAACTATCCTCATATTGAGAAAAATTTCATAAGTTACAGTTATCATTTTTTCATGTAGGCATGTAAATAGTTCAACTTTGATAAGTTCCTTATGATTTCTTTTCCCTGTTTACCTTCTCATGCTTCTTGCCTTTGAATGTCAAATTTTCTATTCAG
>CM053595.1:81796434-81846575 GCA_028646575.1 Pseudocheirus occidentalis
GAAGATTGTATATAATATTGTGAACTGTTGAAACTGTGAACATTGTACTGAATAAAGATTTGTAATGGAATAAACAGAGTGTTCACTAATACTGTGTAATCCGAATCTTTAAAGCTCCTCACAGTAGCATTCTCTCAGAAATCTGCTGCTGATTGGCTTTACAATTGGTCAGCATAAGAAATTAAATGGAAATTGAGAGGGGGGGCTTTTGTAGAAGCTGTACATGACACACAAAGGCCAGAAGATGACGCAGAAAAAATTTTAGAATCTCAGAAATGCAAAATATATATATGTATAGTGGTATATAGTATACTTTTTCAAAATTTTCTTTTAATATTATAATTATACACAATTTCTTTTTTAAAGTTAAACTAAATAAAAAGTTACAGTTTGTGAAAAGAATGTGAAAGCAATCAGATGACACACAAAGGCTAATATTTTTACTTAAGATTGACCTACATATTTCCTATGACCACATACTTAACTCAAATTTTACAATAAGGTACTGTAAACACTCCATAAAAAAGAAAAAATTTAGACTTCTTCTCTGGTACAGAGGGAGGGTCAAAAATTTTACTACAATTTTCCAGATCATGGAGCACTTGTACCTCTAGTCCTTGCAGTGTGGAAGGGATAACTGTTCTCTTCATCCTCCTGAGCAGACTTTTGCCTCTTCTCCCTTCCTGCAGGAACTTAGGTCATTCCTCAGGAATGGACCATCCATATTGCTGTAGCAACTTCACCCATGATCACAGTCTCTTTTCAGCTTCTGGAGCTTCCTTCTTCCAGGTTGCCATAGGTATATCTCTGGTACTGACCAAAAACAATTAAAACCATCTGGTCCCTGGTACTGAGCAAAACAACTAAAACCATTTTCCACCAGACCACTATTCAGATATCTGAAGACATTTATAATGACTCCCAGTTCTTCTCCTCCCCAGGACAAAATCTGTCATGTTTTATTGCTGACACCCCTGTGAATTTTCTTTGTGTGAATCTTCAAAGGGATTGTATTTCAGGAGTTTCTCCTCGTACATATTTTCAGGAGCTCTCAGTCAGTTGTGCTCATGACTAGGAGGACACTGGTCAGCTCTTTTCACCTTTGGACTTTGTCTAAACTGTGACATAAGGGGTCCTGACTCAAATTGAACTGGAAATTGGCTCCTGCTTCTCTGGTAGATTTTAGGGTGAGAAGAATCATGGACTTTAACTTATGAGAAAAAACTCATGAAAATTTCATTAATAAAAATATAGTGTCCAGAGTGAGAAAAGTGAGAGACTCATTAACCCATGGGTACACCAAACAAGGATGATTTGTGCCCAATTCTGGGTGTTTTCTTTTTTAAAAAGTATTTTATATATTTTTTAAAATATATGTAAAAATAATTTTTAGCCTTCATTTTAAAAAATGTTGAGTTCCAAATTCTCTCCTTGCCTCTTCTCCCTCCTCTGTAAGGTATTATACGGGCAAAACATATTTCCATATTAGCCATATTGTACAAGAAAACACAAAGACAAAAACAAAACTGAAGACAAAGTTAAAAAAAGAAGTATGATATAACTGGCATTCAGACTCTATCAGTTCTTTCTCCAGACATGGATAGCATTTTTGTCATAAATCCTTCAGAATTGTCTTGGATCATCATATTGCTAAGAATAACCAAGTCGTTCACAGTGGATCATTGTACAATATCGCTATTTGTGTGTACACTGATGTTTTGGTTATGCTCGTTTCATTTTGTATAAGTTCATGTAAATCTTTCCAGGTTTTTTTTCTAAAAGCTTCCTGCTCATCACTTCTTATAGCACAATAGTATTTCATAATAATCATTGGGCAGCATCTTTTTGGAGAAACATTCCCAGTTTCTTAGTTTTCCAAAGGAAGGTTAGGAAGATGACAAGAAGGATTTTGAGATATTTTAAAAAGACAAAAACAGTTGTTAACATAAATAATCATTCAGAAGAAATAAAGGAAGGAAAATTAGTATAAATAGGTAGATAAGTATATCTCAAAAATAAACCATTTTAGAGAATAGCAGAGACACAATGAATGGAACTAGTTGAAGAGGAGAATAGGCAAAGGGAATATACATGACTAAGAGGGAAAAGGAGGAAAATATTAAAGAACCAGTTAGAAGGAAAGAAAAGGGAATTATTAAAGGATGTAAACAAATAGTTCTCAAACATATTATGAACCATGAATACCCACATGAAAGATTGTTAAAAATAATTAATAGGAAGAAAAATGAAAATCAAAACAATTCTAATGTTTCATCCTCACATCCTTCCAACTGGCAAAATAATACGACAAAAAGTTGTAGTAGTCAATACTGAAGGGACAGAGAAAAGTCTATGCAGCATATTTTCAAGTACTTTTGTCCCCTAACCACTATGCCTTTGAATGCCTACAGTTTAGCAATAATCTTCTTCAAATGTCACATTTAATACGGAATGTAGTGTTCCAGATGTAATCTTATCATGACAAAGCATTATTACTCAGAATTGTGCTAGAATTAGTTTTGACTGGATTTCAAGAGCCAATTGTTAAAATTTCAGTGTGAGGATTTATGCCTCAAAACCCAGGTTTGCTTTTTTGTTTTGTTGATTATCTACACTTAAGAAATAGATAAACAAAGTGTCAATAATTCAGATAAAACTTAGAACTTTAGGGGTCATATTTTTTCTGGGGAGCTGATTGTTAGACATTCATTAGCACGCTTCTGTGGCAACCTAACTTTTTTTAAAGCACTATACTTCTATTAATGATAGTCTAAGATAAGAACAATGAATCAGTATGGCATATTGGATACTTAGCTGGACTCATGAACAGGAACATTTGTGTTCAACTTCTATGCGACTTTGTGGTCCTGAGCAAGTTACTTTCGCTGTCCCCTCCCAGTGCCACAGAACATTAAGTTGCTGGGATTGTGTTCTTTAAAATAGTTGCCGAACTTCATTGGTTTAACAAATATCCTTAATGGTATTCTCTATACCAGTAAAATCATGGGTTCAGAATTGGGGAAGATGAGATTAACTTTTTGTTATTCTCAACAAATATGCATAGTCATTTATAAGAATAAGAACTATATACCAATTAATAGACTGGTCAAAATACAAGAATAGTGCAGATGTTTTTCAATGGCTATGATAATTCCACATTGATTAAAAGACTCTTTTTTGAGTCATTTACATTATCAAATGAATCTCCAAAGTGATAACTATATCATGGCACACTTCTTCCCAAACCTGGAATACATTACAAACACACAATATATAAACATTCTATATATAATTAAGGAGCAATAGAAGCATACATTCCCTATTTTCTGTCATAAGAGAAAGGTGAATTTCCTACTGGGGAGAATACAATGAGCTTTGGATGAGAGACATAGAGTTAAATACAATGATAGTGACAGAATCATGGCCCAAAGGGTTTTATTCCACTGGCTACATTCCTGAATGCTTTCTTCACATCCTTGTTCCTTAGACTGTAGATAAGAGGGTTAAGCATAGGATTTATCACAGCATAGAACACAGACACCAGCTTTCCCTGCTCCTTGGAAGACTTAGGTGTCATATAGGTGATAATTGCTGATCCATAAAAAAGGATGACTACAAGAAGGTGGGTGCCGCAGGTAGAAAATGCCTTGAGTCTCCCTGAGGTTGTCTTCATCCTAACCACAGTTACTATTATAGAGCCATAAGAGACCAGGATCAGGGACACAGGTGCAAGAAGAATCACCACTCCCATGAGGAAAATGGCTGTCTCTGCTTTATGAATATCTGCAGATGCCAAAACAAGAAGGGCAGGGGCCTCACAAAAGAAATGAGCAATCTTATTATCTCCTTGATAGGGGAGTTGTAATGTGAATGTAGTGTCCACTAAAGACACCAAAATGCCACTGGCCCAGCATGCCAAAGCCAGGTGGCTACACATCTTCCATGTCATGATGAGAGGGTAATGCATGGGGTCACAGATTGCCAAGTACCGGTCATAGGACATCACAGATAGTAGTGCACATTGTGTACATCCAAATATGAGAAAAAGAAGAAGCTGAGCTGTACAGCCCACAAAGGAAATGACTTTCCTCTTAGACAGCATATGGACTAGGGCTTGTGGAACAATGTTGGTGGAGAAAAATAGGTCAGCAAGAGACAAATTGCAAAGAAAAAAGTACATAGGTGTATGGAGCTGTGAGTGAATCAGAACGAGAGAGATAAGGAGCAGGTTTCCAAGTACAGTAACCAAGTAGACACCCATGAATAATACAAAGAGCAATAGTTGAGTCTGAGGGTCATCAGAAAGTCCCAGGAGGAGAAATTCTGTCACCCAGATTTGGTTGGTCTGGTTCATGTTCTGTCTTTGTTCTTCTTTAGAAAGGAGCCAACAGATATTCAATATGGGGAGGCATCCTACAGAATCACAGAATCTTAGTGTTAGAAGGGACCACAGAAGTTATCTGGCCCAACCTCCTACCAGCATCAGCTTCTCTAGTGTCTATTCACTGAACAATTCCATTCGTAAGTTGTGCACTCTCTCATAATGAAAACGTTCCATTGTTGGGCAGCTCTTTTAGGATGTGGTCCAGTCTATTGAGCTGAATTCTCCCAAGTTGTTCTCCTACATAAACATTGCTTTGTTATGGTTCCGTTCAAATACATAGTTAAGCTCAGAGCACAATACTCTGAGGTCTGAACACCAACGAGTTTAGTGAAGCTGTTAGCTCCGTTGATTTTGAATAAAATCTGTTGGTTAGTCATCTCAGTCATATCTGACTCTTTGTGACTCCATAAGGGGTTTTCTTGGAAGAGATACTGGAATGGTTTGTCATTTCCTTCTCCAATGTGAATAAAATTACATTTACTTCAATGCAGCCTGACATTATATTATATTTTCACTAGTCACATAATACAATTTATATTGAGTTTATAATTAGTTTAAACTTTAAGGTCTTTTTCACATCCACTGCCATTAACTTAAGTCTGTCTCATAATGTAATTGTGTGGATAATTTCCCTCCTTACCCCATTAAATTTATGACTTCAGATTTAGGTTTTTAAATTTTCATCTTGACTCATCTTGTTGAATTTTCCCTGGAAGAGTACTGAGGTACATATAGGGAAATTCTGTGAATCAAAGCATTGTTAGTATGCTGGTAATTAGTAAAAGACAAGATCAGGATTTCAGGAATGAAGTATGTAGGGAGACATAGAACTGGCTAATAATATATGACCATGTCATTGGATAATTTTCTGGCTAGAGGTTATGTCAGTGGAAGAGTTAAAATACATATAATTTTAGTTTCTCCGGGAACCCTGGGTAAGCCATGGAGATGGACACTATAAGTAATAGTGAGAGACTCTGAAAGGAGACTGCAAGCCCTGATAAAGCAGGGACCTCTGGGATGGGAGAGAGAGAGGGAGGAAGAGACAGGCAGAGACACTGAGATAGAGATACACACAAAGTATCTTTCTAAAGAACACAGAGAAACAGACATAGAGACTGAAACAGAGACAGACAGAAACAGACTTTTATTTCTAAAAGCACCCAAGGACCAACCACATTAGGGTATTGGTAATTCCACCTTTTGAGAAATTAAAAAGGTGTCAAATTATAGAATACCTTTCTATTTGGATGTTTGTGACACCTCCTGCATGGATTTTCCTTATAAACAATAGACTCCTACCTTGTACAGGGAGGGGAGAGGCTTTATGAAATTACTGATGTGTAGCCCATTGGGAAGTGCACCAGTCATACTCAGAAATACTACATTGAATAGTTGCCTGGGAAAGAAAGTTTCATTGAATATACTCCCACTAGTAATGTCCCATTCTTTGTTAAAATGTTAGTGTTGTTGTCCCTTTCACTCTGTCATTTTTGCTATGTAACCCCACTATCTCTTTTGGCATTAGAATGCTTCTAATACTTTTGTAATCCCTGATCTTTTATAGTTCCTCAATTGTCTTATGGTCTTGTAGAGATATCTTTTCTCACAATTATTTTCAAAACATCCTTTCTGATCCTAAGTTTGTGCATTTTTCATTTTGTAGTATACCAGCTGATAATAAAATAGGGAAGGCAGTGTAATTTAACCCACTGAGAGCTATACACACATAGATATATTCCAGGTAAAAAAGTCCTACAAATTTGGTCCTTTGATATGTGCACAGTAATTTTGATGTGCTATGACCAAGGAATCATACAGGGCAATATAACCACTCTTGCTCTAGACACTAAGCTTTCTTGGATGTCATAATCCATTGTTGAGAAAAATTAAGCTTTGAGTCTATTGACATCTGTAGGGTTTCTTTATACGAACACCCGTCTATCCATATCTACTTTAGTCCCCACTAGTTTCAAACAAGATGTAACACTTTACATCTGTCCTCAATAAATTTCATCTTTTTAAATTTATCCCTTTGTTTTAGTTTAGTCAGATATTTTCCAATACCTTTTCTGTTATTCAACATATTAGTTACCTTTCTGCATTTATCTTACATTCTTATAATCGTGTCATCAATATCTTTATTCAAGTCATTGATTAAAACATAAAGCCATTATGAGACCAAAGAGAGCTCTGTGGAGGCCCCCTGATAGGAACACAACCCTTACTAAATTTCCATATTGACAATGATACTTTATTCATTCCTTTTGCCTACAGTCCTTCAACTAGAACTAAATCCATCATCCAGACCACATCTCATCTTTTTGTTAACACATTTATCGTAAGAAGCTTTGTCAAAATCTGCTCAAAGCTAGAATATCAGTGGCATCCCCAGAAGGGAAATAGGTTATTTTGTCCTTATTTGTTCCTAAAAAAGTTCTGTTAGTTCTACTATGTTGGACTTCTGTTGGGTTCTCAGGATAGTGACAGGATTCTGTAGGTTAGTACAAGATAACATACTTGTTCTATTATCAGTTCTCTAGGAATATGGTTTTTGAATATTTGTTTGAGTGTTTCAGTAGGGCCATGATGATTGCTGTAATCAAACTATATCAAGGGTCCATCTTTCTCTTAACATGTCTGCCATATGTATCATCAGAGCTTGACAAATTACATACATAGCCCCAGACAGAGCTATAAGAGTTTAGAGACTAGTATTGCTCTTACATGTCTATTTTAAAAGGGGAGAATCATAGAGAGATGCAAAGGAGTCAATGGAGAACTAGATATTTCTGTTCTAATTTTGGGACATAGTACCCCTCATTTTCTATCATTCATCCCCAATCCTTGTGCTCAACCATTACTCTGCAATATATCCAACTTCCCTTGAAATAATTCTCCTTAGTTCTTCTGCATTTGCATAGGTCTTGTCTTATATCCTGCTTCAATTCAAATGCCCTTTTGTACCCAGAAAAGCCCCAAAGGAAGTACAAGTTTAAGGTAGTTTTAACAAACAGAAGAGATAGAGAAGAGTGAGCATATTTGGGGACTCAGTTATGACCTTAGGGAACTATATATTGGGGCCTTAGGGAGGGCCATATCAACCCGTTATGCTGCCACTCAATGCCAAATGTGTAAACTTATGTAATATTCCATGATCTTCCAGAGCTGTATGAACCAAAGAGTAAATACATCATATCTTCTTCAAGCCCTTGGTCTGAAACACCATCTTAGGTATTGCATTGTCAATAGTGCTTCTACGTATCATTCTCATGCCTTTCAGAGATAGACAGACTTTTTCTGAGTGAAAACTGGGAACCAAGTCCCTCACCATGTAGAGTTTGTCTCTAAGAATTTTCAGGTAGACAGTAATTTTCATCACCAAGAGAAAAGATGTGAAGGATCTTTTTATACCTAAACCCTTGCCAAATATAAACGAATGTAAATACCATCATAATAGTGACTGCATCAAAGGAACTTTATTTTGATGCAAGCCATCATTCATAATTCATTGCATCTCAGTTTCTATCATGGTGATTATAAAAAATGGAGCTTATCATGGTGAAGATGAAATAATTGAATGAAACCATCTAGATGGATCCACTGTCCAGTGGAAAGCAATAGTATATAAGACTTGTTGAATAGGGCATCTTGAAATAAAAGGAAAAAGGCAGAAAATTTTTTGCTAAAGCTATAGCTTTACAAGACTAAACTCACCTTATTTCAGTAACATCTTCCCCCCTATCCCTCCTCTTTCTTACCTGGAAGACAGAAAAGATCAGGAAAACATTTTATAGTCAGTCAAGAAACTCTTATAAGAGGAGACAGAACAGATGATCTGGGATAGCCACTCTGTATATCAGGCAGGATAAAAAGTACCAGGGCCTTGGTGAGAAGGAAGAAATCTTGGTCCAGATCCTTATGAGAGGATTTGGAAAGGAGAGAAGTTGGGAGAAAAGGAGAAAAATGGAAAACTGGATTAAATCAACACTTTTGCATCAGCAAATTTCTTTGGTGGATCTTAGGAATTGCCTTTGAGGTAAGGGCTGATTCTTTGAGTATAGTTCCAATATAATGGGCAATAATGAGAAAGTCTCCAGAGTATCTATCATGTATAATGCTCTAGAGTATTTCTTGCTCATTAGTATAGAGATGGAATATGTTTCATTTCAGAATGATTCTCAAGTGATAGCAAGAAGGAAATTTTAGTGTAGGCAATTCAAAGCTATATCTCCAGCCTCAAACTCTGAATATATATGTATATATATATTTTTTTCTTCCTCCCCATGTTGTTGTTAAGACATTTTAGTTGTGTCCAACTCTTCATGACCCCATTTTGGGCTTTTCTTGGCAAAGATACTGGAGTGGTTTGCCATTTCATTTTCCAGTTAATTTTCCAGATGAGAAAATGAGTCAAACGGGTTCAAGTGACTTGCCCAGGATTTTACTGCTAGCAAGTGTCTAAAACCACATTTGAATTCAGGTCCCCATGATTCCAGGGCCAACGTTCTATTCATTGTGCCATGTACATCTCCGATGTTATCTACATTTAAATAGGAAAATTCATGAATGAGTGACCAAGTTATTGGGTATAGAATCTATGAGGGATTTTTTACATGATAATGAGAAATCTGTTAGTTTATAAGAATGATGTGTAATTTCTAGGTATTTAATGTTTTTATATTTGCTGAGAAAAATAAGTCAATTGAAATAATACATATTGATTCAATTTCATGATCTCAGAGCTTTTATGATGTTTGGACATATTTCAGAAAAGAAATGATTATTTAGTGAATACTTTGGTTTTAAGGATTTTCTACAATCAGGAGAATACCTTTCCCTCCTACCCCAAAGCTCAAATTGTATAATGCTGATCCTAACTGAATAGAATTATGAATAAAAAGAAAATTGGACACTTACACGAGGCTAAATATCCAGGTTCCTCTGTTTCTTTTTTTTAAAAGTATTTTCTCTTCCTCCTGTTGAATAATAATCTAAAATCCTCTTCAAAACCAACACATATAGTCCATCAAAACAAATTTCCATCAAAATAATGTGAATCAAGGTATCAACAGGACCAGATCTCAAGCTATATTACAAAGGAGTAATCATCAAAATCATCTGGTGCTGGTGAAGAAATAGAGTGGTGAGTCAGTGGAATAGATTAGGAACATAATACATAGTGGTAAATGATCATAGTTGTCTAGTGTTTGAGACACCCAAAGAGCCAATATTTGGGGACAAGCAATCACTATTTGACAAAAATAGCTGGGAAAACTGGACAATATTGTGGCAGAAACTAGGAATAGGCCAACATTTCACATCATATCCAAGATAAGTTTAAAATGAGTACGTGATTTAGACAAAGGATGGTTCTTAAGCAAATTAGGAGAGCATGGAATATTTTACCTGTCAGATTTATGGATAAGGGAAGAATATATGACCAAATAAGAGTTAGAAAGCATTACAGGAAGCAAAATGGTTAATTTTCATTACATCAAATTAAAGGGTTTTTCGCAAACAAAATCAGTACAACCAAGATTAGAAGGAAAGCAGGTAACTGGAGAAAAAATTTATATCAAGTTTCTCCAATAAAGGCCTAATTTCTCAGACACATAGAGAACTGAGTCAAATTTATAAGAAAACAAGTCATTCTGCAATTGTTAAATGGTCAAAGGATATGAACAGGCAGTTTTCAAAACAAAAACAAAAATCAGTTAACTATAGTCATATGGAAAAATGCTCTAAATCACTATTGATTAGACAAATGTATATTAAAACAACTCTGAGGTACCACTTCATACCTATAAGATTGACTAATATGACAGAAAATGAAAAGTGACAAATGTTGGAGGAGATATGGAAAAATAGGGACACTAATGTATGGTTGATGGAGTTGTGAACTGATCCAACCATTCTTGAGAGCAATTTGGAACTATGCCCAAAAGGCTCTAAAATTGCGCAAACCCTTTGAATCAGCTGTATCACTACTAGTTCTATACCTCAAATAGATCAAAGAAAAAGAAAAAAAAAGATCTATTTGTACAAAAATATTTATAGCATCTCTTTTCTTGGTGGCAAAGAAATGGAAATTGAGATGAATGGCTGAATGAATTGTGGTATATAATTGTGATGTAATGCTATTGTACTATAAGAAATGACAAACAGGCAGATATCAGAAAAACCTGGGAAGACTTGCATGAATTGATGCAAAGTGAAATGAGCACAACTTGGAGAACACTGCACACAGTAGCAGCAATATTGTATGATAATCAACTGTGAATGACTTAGTGATTCTAAGCAATACAATGACCTAAGACAATTCTGAAGGATTTATGATGAAAGATGCTATCTACCTGCAGAGAAAGAACTGACGAAGTCTGACTGTAGACTATATCACACTTTTTTACTTTTATTAGTCTTCGGGTTTTTTTGGAGGGGAGGGGTCTATGTTTTCTTTTGCAACATGGCTAATATGGATTTTTTTGCCTGACTGCACATGTATAATTGATATCAAATTGCTTGCCTTCTCAAGGAGGGGAAAAAAGAAAAAAGGAAGAGAAAAAATTTGGATCTCAATATTTTAAAAAATGTTAAAAAATTTATACCTGATTGATAAAAAATAAAATAATACAAAAAAGAAGTTGATTGATTACATGGGATTGGAGAGTTAGTACTCAGCATCTAATAGTATTGCATTAAGGGGAACACACTGAAATGGGAACTCCCATTGATGGCATTATCTCTATTTAGTTAAATATACTGGTGAATATTTCTTTGTGGTTTTTTTTTTTGCTTTTTGGAGGGGGGAAGAGAGGGCAATTGGGGTTAAGTGACTTGCCCAAGGTCACACGGCTAGTGGGTGTTAAATGTCTGAGGCTGGATTTGAACTCAGTTCCTCCTGACTCCAGGGTCAGTGATCTATTCACTGTTCTACCTAGCTGCCCCTGGTGCATATTTTTTTCATTGGAGGTTTTGAGATTAAAGAAGTTTTTACAGACCACGAAATGGCAGCTCAAAAGAGTGAGGAAATTTTGCTCATAGAAGAGAAAACAGGTGCATGGGGGTAGGGGGAACAAAGATATGGTAGCTGCCTTAAATGCCTAAGAGATTTTCTTTTGAAATATGGATTAAACTTATACTACTTGACCCAAGCAGGTAAATTGTGTGATGAGTGGAATTTGTAGAGAAAAAGACTTTGGGTCAACATAAAAAAATATTCCTCAGAATCAGAGCTGTCCAGAATTAGAACAGGTTGCCTATTAATGATAATCTTCAAACAGTGGTTGACAGCTTCTCAAGGATGGTTTACATGGGATTCTTTTGCAGGTACATGTAGAATCAACTGCAATCTGAAATCTCATTCAACATTGTGATTCTGTGATTTGAACTAACCTTCATATAGCATGTTTTCAAGTCCTTTTTTTATCACTGTAGCTACATTCCTCAGGACACACTCTGGCTGAAAAATGTTTTCCTTAAAATGTTTCATCCATTTATAGAACACAGCCCTCCCGACAGTATCACTTAAACCTTAAACATTTAAAATGCTATATTTGTATTGATAGTTGTCTAAGGTCAGATTAGTTTTATTTGTTTGTATAGCCTCCCCCCATTAAATTTCCTAAATGTCTGTCTCTTCTTGTCCCCATTAATTTTTACATCCTATGTCACTCTGTCCCCCAAAATATGTTACAGATTTTTCAGTTACTATTAGACCATCTATGGCTAAAGCAGACTTCAGAGGCCATCTAGTTCAACTCATTTTACAAATGAGTTAACCGAGGTTTAGGGAGGCTAAGTAATATGTCCAAGGTATTACAGGTAGAAAGTATATGAATTAGGGCTTGAACTCATGTTCTACAATTCACAAAGTCATGCTCTTTCCATAGTATTGTGTTGATAACTCTGAATTATTTATTTTATTTCTCCATATTAAAATAAACCTGCATCACCTCATCCCTATTCCCAAATGCGAGACATATTACAAGTATAAAGTATGCATACATTCTATCCATAATAATTTACGTAGGTATTTAGAGAAAAATAAATATAAATTCCTTCCGTTCCCCCATTCCTAAGATAAAATACATTCTCTTCCCCCCTTTGAGGAGACCATACAGTAATCCTTGAAGATGAAGTGCATTACTGAAATCAACTATACTGAGAAGATAAAAGTTTGCAAGGCTGTCTTTTGACAATGGTGTTCCTGAATGCCCTTTTCACTTCCTTGTTCCTCAGGCTGTAGATGAGGGGGTTGAACATGGGAGCTATCACAGCATAGAAAATAGATACCAGCTTCCCTTGCTCCTTCGAGGACTTAGGAGTCATATAGGTCATGATTGCTGATACATAAAAAATGGTGACTGCAATGAGATGAGATCCACAAGTGGAGAATGCCTTGAGTCTCCCTGAGGTTGTCTTCATCCTGACCACAGTTACTATGATAGAACCGTAAGAGACCAGGATCAGGGATACTGGTGCAAGAAGAATCACCACACCCATTAAGAAAATGACTGTCTCTGCTGTGTGGGTGTCCGCAGATCCCAGAGCCAGGAGGGCTGGGGCCTCACAAAAGAAATGAGCAATCTTATTGTCTCCTCGGTAGGGGACTTGTAGTGTAAATGCCGTGTCCACTATTGACACCAGCACACCACTTACCCAGCACCCAAAAGCCAACTTGATACACACCTTTCTAGTCATGATGAGAGGGTAGTGCATGGGGTCAGAGATTGCCAAATACCGATCATAGGACATCACAGATAACAATGCACATCCTGCACATCCAAAAATGAGGAATAGGAAAAGCTGAGCTGCACAACCCATGAAAGAAATTGACTTTCTCCTGGTCAGCATATGAACTAGGGCTTGGGGAACAATGCTGGTAGAGAAGCAGAGGTCGGCCACAGATAAATTGCACAGAAAAAAGTACATGGGCATTTGGAGCTTTGAGTCAGCCAGAACCAGGATGATGAGAAGCAGGTTTCCAAGTGCAGTAATCAAGTAGATGACCAGGAACAACAAGAAGAGTAGAAGCTGAGTTTGAGGGTCATCCGAAAGTCCCAGGAAGAAGAATTCTGTCACCCAGGTCTGGTTGGTTTGACTCATGATTTTTTTGGGTGCTTTCTTCAAAATGAGCCAACAGGTATTTGATGTGAGGAGGTAACCTATATTATTAGGGATTCTAACGTTGAAAAGGATGTTAGAGGTTATCTAGTTCAATCCCCCACAACTGTAACCTGAAATTTCTTCTAATACCTGAAAACACCTTGCAATCCTCCCTAAATCTTCTCTTTCCTATTCATTCAACCTTCTTCATAATTAATGTTTTCCAAATTCCTCACCATTATGTTCACCCCCTCTAGATGTATTCTATTTCTCTAGTGTCTCTTTCAAACATTAATTTTTTGAGATTTCAGAATTCAGTAAGATCAATAACTAAGTACAATATGCTACTTGTGGCTTGGCCACCACACTTTCCAATTATCTTTTAGTTTCTTTGGTTATTGATACTATTATATGTGCTATAGTGGAGCCTAAGATTGTACTTAGTTTTGGGGCAGCCACATGACATTGATCTGATATTGAACTCAGAGTCAATCAAAACCTTTGCTTCCTTTTCATATGAACAGCTGTTAGAGTAAATCTATTCCTTATATAATTATGTAGGTGATTTTTCCCCACCAAAATTCAGGAGGGCTTCAAATTTAGTCTTCTTAATTGTAGTCTTATTTCATGTTGTTGACACTTCCCTATAAGAGCCTTGAGATGCATATAGGGAAACATTACTCATATTGTGGTTACTTTCTTACTGAAAGATAAACCTGGCCTTGAAGGATTAGATGGCAAAATTATTAACTAATCATATGTTCTTACTTCCTTGCACAAGACTTAGACTTCTGATTTTTCTCTGGAGGAGTTAAAATCTATAGGTCATCTGGTGATGTTGCTTTGATGCTCTCAGGGGTGACTGAATATAAGGATAAGGATCTTTAAGGAGGAGAATCACTTCACAAGGGACTTAATCCCAAATTTGGGCCTTCACAATGCTACTAGTTTCTATGGACCAAAATAACAGCAATGGAAGGATGTCAAACTGTATGAAAGATTTTCCTATGTGTGTACCAGAGGCACCTCCTGTTTGAGTTTCCTACAAAGGGAAGGAGGTTTATATTACAGGAATTCCACAGTGGCACATGGGAAAGTGGCCTTGTAAAGGTAATCAACTGAACAGTATTCCTCCAAATAAGACTGTTCCTTGTTATAACTGTTAGTTCAATGTCTATTTCAGTATGAGAATCTAAGGTTTGTTATCTTTGTTGAACCAACTATACATTTTATTTCAATACTAAACCGCCTCCAATCCATTTTTTTTACCCATAGCCTATAGAGTTTCTCAGTTGGAGAGAGGTTTTACATCTATTTACTTTCATTACAAACCAATGAATTGTAAGAAATGTCATCATCTGCATTGTGACTCTCCATGGTGGTACTGCTGATCATCATCACAGCTTAACAACTGAAGTCCCATTATGAATTGTAAAGATTTCACTTCACCCACCACATGGACAAGATCATAAGATCTCAGTTTTAGCCTTTTGGAAGTGAAGAGACAAAACTTGGCATCTTCTTGGGATTTTTATTCTCCGCTATATTCAGTCATTGAATTTTTTGCTATATTTTTGTTATGTTTTCTTTTACCTGTACTGGTCTCATCCTCCAGGACTGCCTATGTCCAGATTCTCATATCTCTGGAGTTAGGATTGCCTGGTATTTACCCTATGGATATTTAAGTTGTTGAAGGTCCTATAGAAACATTTAGGACCTTGCCACCAAAGAGTGATGTGTCACAGGAACAAAATCTCACTTAAAAGGTATTGAAAATATACTCAGAACTTTATTGCTTTTAGAGGACTAAGGCTGAACCAGTGACATAGCTTCCTGATCTCCTAAACACAAAGGTCATTGCACAAGACGTCAGAGGCTCCTACCTCAGACTTGCTCCATCCTTCTTCTAACTGCAATGCCACAACGACAACTGTGGGAGCAGTGGAATTTCACCCAGTCAAATCAGTGCTGCATCCTTACAAAACATCTCTTCTTTGTTATTGATAAGTAAACTTCCTTTTCTTATATGGTCTATGAGTGTTTCATTTTATTGCAATCCCTAACCTGAACCACCAGATTGACCTGAGTCATCTGACCCAGAATTTACCCTACGTGTTCTTAAATAAAAAGAACAGGAGATTCGGAGTAAGAGAATGAGTTCTAATTATCCTCTGCTACTTGGGTGACCTTGGACCAATCACTTAATGTCTCTGGTCCTCAATTTCCTCATCTGCAAAAGGATGGTCATATACTAGAAACCTAAAGTCAGCTCTAGATCTAAACCCAAGATGGGATGATCCTATTTGGGGGATGTGACAGAGAATGGTCTCTGATTAATCATGTCAGTAAATTTAGATTTATCCTTTCTTACAAAAAGCAGCTAAAGTTAATTTGGTATCATGTACTCATGATGAAATCATATTGGCTCTCAGTTATCATCACAACCTTTCTAACTGCTCACAAATCATCCATTTAACCATATATTTAGGTTTATATCAGGAATTAAAGCTAAGTTCACTCATTTATAATTTATAAACTTTGCTATAACCATTTTTGAAAATAAGGACATTTGCCTTTATACAGTCATTAAGTACCTCTCCCATCAAGCTATCTCAATGAATTGAGACAAATAGAATCATCAGAAATGGGAATAAACTAATAGAACTCAATGCTAAATCCACCTTTGAAAACATTAACTCCCTCCCTCCTGCCCACTTCCCTGTCATTTCTTACTTTGGCATATAGTTTACTGTCCATTCTACATTGCTTATGTTAAAACAAACTTAATAATAGATTATCAGAAATTAATATGGAGGACAAATGTTTCCCCTGAATCAAAATGCCCACAAAGGAAAACAATTTATCAGATCAAAGGAAGCAAAGGCCTAATGGAGCTATACTGGAGTGTCCTGACTTATTAAAATTGTTAGACAGTCCTTTAGATTATTGACATGTAAAGACACATCAACCTTTAGCTACTGGATCTCTTTTTCTGATAATTATTCATTTTCCTGCATTTTACCTACTTGTTTTTCCTAATTCTCTACTAGATTTTAAACTATAAGAGTTAATAACCATTTAGTTTCATACTGTCTAGTACAGAACCATCCTCCTAGCAAGATAACTTGAGTTCCCTTATAAGACTGAGATTTTATAATTCATGACAGACTCCAAACAATTTATGGTTGCTTATTTAGATGATATTCTCACTCTGTTAATCAGAGGTGTGATGTGTTAACTTGATTTTGGGGATTGTATTCAAAAGTGCAAACTACACCAAGACTATATACCAATTGAATATAAGCTCTTTGAGTATAGGTGCTGTTTCTTCTTTGTCTTTGTAACCCCAGTGTCTAGGAATAGTATATCATCACACTTAATAAGTAATTGTTGAATATTCCAAAGATAAATGAGTGTTTAGAGAACTCGTTCAAGGTGAGGATCTCTTTCAGATGGATCTACTCTACTTTAAAGATGTTCTAGATGAAGGCTTATTGCTAATGATCAAGATCTTTGTGGATTTCCTGGGAAAAGTTCATTTCTGCTTAGTTTATTTCTGGCTGCTTAATACCTAATCTGCCTCCTGAAGAAGGAAATTTGTGTTTGGAAAACCAAATAGGAGAGATACTTGCTAGCTCTAAAAGCATATTTGTATTAGCTTCATTTTTACTACACTTGGGTATTGGCCATCTTTCTACATTTCAGATTATCTGTGCCTTCAAAATCATCGATTAAAATGTTTAATGCAGGCCTGCTCAACATACATCTGAAGCCCACCAGAGGACTTCAGGCAGCCTTTGAAAATTGTAGGGTTGCCATTTTAGAGAGCAATTTGGAACTATGCCCTAAGGGCTATAAAAATGTACATACCCTGTGTCCCAGCAATGCCACTTCTAGGACTGTATCGTACAGGGATCATAAAAATGGGAAAAGGAACCACATGTACAAAAACATTTATAGCACTTCTTTTTGTGGTGGCAAAGAATTGGAAATTGAGGGGATGCCCATCAATTGAGGAATGCTTGAACAAATCGTGGTATATGAATGTAATGGAATACTATTATGCTATAAGAAATGAGTAGACAGACTTCAAGAAAACCTGGAAAGACTTATATGGACTGATGCTGAGTGAGGTGAGCCAAACCAGGAGAACATCGTACACAGTTACAGCCACGTTGTGTGATAGCCATGATAGACTTAGCTCTTTCTAGCAATGTGAGGTTCTAAGACAGCTCCAAAAGACTCATGATGGAAAGTGTTAACCATATCCAGAGAAGAACTATGAAGTCTGAATGCAAATCAAAGCATACCGTTTGCTATCTCTCTTTCTTTATTTTGTTTTAGTTTGCTTTGTTTCTTCTTTTTCATGCTTCATCCCATTGGTTGTAATTCTTCTTTACAACATGACTAATGTGAAAACATTTTCCTATGCATGTATATGTAGAGCCTATATCAGATAGAGTCTATCTTGTTCACAAGGCTATCATTCAAATCATTTTTCACATTCCTTGTTGAAATCTAAAATTTCCATGGAAATGTCTTATATCTATAAGTCTATTGACCCTATTACAAATATAAATTAGGTCAAGCCTCACAACTGTTTTCTTGGTAAAGCTTAATGCTTCACCATTAACCCTTAATGGAGTTTAATGGTGCTTCACCATTAACCATTAATGCTAGTTCCTAGTTCTCACTGCTTATATTTCTAAGTGCTCATCAACCACCTCTTTAATTAAAATGTGGCATATTTGCTATTGATAGAGCCCAAATAGATTCTATAGACAGGGTAATGATTTGAGGATGGGAATTTATTGGAAAAATCCATTCTCTCTATATTGGCATCTCTCAAGCCCTAGTTTTTATAGTGGCAAAAGAAATAATCACAAGGAGGTCTCAGGGAATAGTCTTGAAAGCCACCACAAGAAGCTCATGTTTCTTGACAGGGAGAAGTTTATAGATTCTGGGGGATGATAGTAGGGTCCCGAAGGTGTAGAAAGCTAAGGAATCAAGAGGTGAATAATCAAGAAGAATCAGCAGTTCCTTGAGATAATTAGTTCTGACCTAATTCATTATGCTGGGAGCTAGGGGAGAGACTATCTTGGAGCCTGATCTTGTAGGATAGTGATGGGTTTTGTTCTTCACTTCTGTAGGTGGGTGTAATAGAAGAGTTATATTATTCTTCATTGTTCCCAAAGAGTTTTAGTATTGGGGAGGTTTTTTCCCTCGAATTTCTTCCATCAGCTTGGGTGATATCTGTAAATGGTATTAATTACTCAAGGGTCAATTTGTTTCAATACATGTCTACTTCATGTATTAGCAGAGCTAAAGAACTGAAAGATGTGATTCTAGAGAGGTAGAAGAATTCAGATGGTAATGTGACTCTGACATAATTTTTTTTTAAAGTTGACAAATACAGAGACACATAGAATGCAAAGGAGAGCTCCAAAATTTTCTTTTAAGGGATATTCCATGACATGTTCCCTGTATTTCCTCCCTACCCTCCATGTTTCAACCTCTACCTATACACTTTACTCCTATCATCTACCTAACCAACTTTGAAATCTTTGCTTTTCTTGGTTCTAGAGAACATTAATTAATTTTATATCCCACTTTAATAACTGTGCACAGTTATCCTCTGCTCAGTTTCAGAAGAAAAGAAAGTCTAAGACTGATTTGATAAATAGCAGAGATAGGAAAGAGCATGGAGGAGCTAGTGATCTTGTGTGATCTTAGGGAGCCAAATTTTGGGGTCTGTATCAGACTGCAATTCTACCACTCAGACTCCAAAGTATGCAGTGAAATGTTTGTGGTTCTCTGCTTCTTTCTTTTTTAAAAAATATTTTTTTTGTCTATTTTTTTGGAGGGCAGTTGGGGTTAAGTGACTTGCCCAAGGTCACACAGCTAGGTGCTTTGGGTTTTTTTGGTGTGTGTTAAGTCTCTGAGGCAGGATTTGAACTCAGGTCCTCCTGACTCCAGGGCCAGTGCTCTATTCACTGCACCACCTAGCCGCCCCTCTCTGCTTCTTTCTAACCCTAATTCCACTGACCCAAGGAGTAAGTATGTTACCTTTTCCTCAGGTTTCTGACACTGGAAACTCCATTGTGGGGGTTACTTGGTCAATGCTATTCTCTAGATAATCTTTGTGCCTTTTTGACATAAATAATATTTTTCTGAAGAGTCTAAAAGACTAGTTCTCTCTTCATATAGGGCTTGCTTTTTCCTTGAACAATAGCTAGGTATGATCAGGAAGAAGGACATATAATTTCACATGAATTTTCGATGCAAAATTGTACCTGTGGAGGAAGCCCCTATACCCAAAACTTTTCAAGTACAAATAGGTGTAAATGTTGCACAAGGCTCTCATACCAGCAAAGGAACTCATCTTCTGATGCAGTTTATCAACTGGGATTCATTCCATGCCAGTTCTTAAGGAGTACTTGTTGTTGATGGGAGATATGTCTTATAAGTGAAAAATCATGGGAGTATATCTACTGCCTAGGGGAAAGTAATGGAATACTATACTCAGTGGTTGAGGAATTTTGAATGAAAAGGACAAGATCAGGAAAGTACTGAGCATAAATTCCCTTGAAACATTCAAGATCAAACTTCTCCTCTTTCAGCCACCCCTTCCTCTTGCTCATCTGTATCTTAACCCTTGCTTCCTCACCTGAACTGCAGCATAGACCAGGAAAGGATCTCATAGTCAGTGAAGCCACTCCAAATGTACAACACAGAACAGATGTGTGAGAAGCAACCACTGGGCTAAGCAGATAGCATAAAAAGCACAGGGATCTTTACTGGAAGGCAGAAAACATGTTTTTAAGTCTTTGTAAAGTGCCAGGAAGAGGAATTGGGGAGAAGGGGAGGGAAGAATAGAAAACTAGTTTACATGTGCCCTTCCCACAAGGAAGTCTCCTTGGTGGTTCAGAAGATGTACCTTTCAAAAAAGAACAAATTCTTTGAGGACAGCACACATTTAATGGGCTATTAGGAAAGATGGTCTCTAGAGCAAATATGCTCTAGAGGATATTGTACTCATCAGGAGAGATCTGTTGGTGTGTTTATTTTCTATGTGGTTCTCATGTGGTGGTAAAAACCAAATCTTACATCAGTTAACTTAATTAAAACGACACCTACAGGGGTTGACTGAGCCTGAGTTTCTGTTCTGAGTAATTAGGGGAAGGCACAGAGCACTGGTCTCAGCTAACTTTCTTGTCCCCTTTTCACCAGGCCCTAACATTCTGTTCACATTTAGCCTATTGCTCTGAGTACTATAGAAGGACAATTCTCCCCCCTATTGAATTGTTGATCTCTTATCTTCTTTAAATGGCCAAAAAGATCATTATTTTCCACTTCTTATGAAGTTGCAAGATTTAGGCAGAGCTTTCCATATGAAATCCATATAATTGGACCTTGAGCCATAAGCTTGAGGACTTTTAAAAATTCTTACTATGTGGGCATGTGGAGTCACTTGAGAGTAGAGATGAGAACTCCCCCTCCGCCCCCCTCCACTGCCATTTCTAAGGGAGCAATTTTATCTGAAAATGATCTAAGCAGGCAGCAGAGAAATGTATAAGCACGGAGAAAGTGAAAGTAAGGAATATAGATGGCATTTTCCAGGAGCTTTGCTTTCTAGAAAAGGAAATATATAGGAAAATAGATTGAGAGGATAGTAGGGTCAAGTGCATGGTTTCTGGTTTTTGTTTTGTGGCATTTAAAAAGTTCAAAGACAGTTTCTGGATAATAAAATGCTAGCATCTTATTAAGAAGAGGAATGATCATTTGGCTGTCTCTGGGACTAAAGACAACTCATGGTAGTGGGCTGTCAATGTATGGGCCCTTGGAAGAGGGGATGTTTCTAAGGATGGCAGTCAACTCTAGTTGGTTACCAGTGAAAGGTGGAGCTGTTCCAGTGAAGGGCAGGGGGATCTAACTTTGTGTCATTTATTTCTGAATTGCCCAGCCTTGAGCAATCTAATCAAAGAATGTATCCCCACTCAAACCTGAGTAGAACACAATGGGCAGGAATTTACCTGCATGAGATGGATAAATTTTTGGCAGCAATGTTCTTCAAAGTCCAGGCTTTGGACATGGAAATAGGACAGGGATAAAAGCCTATGTCTCCATCATAATTGGTTACTAATAATCATTTCCTTCAATTTTCAAAGAATGCGGTAGACATGGATATATTTGTAGACAGCAGGGAAGAAGGTGGCAAATATGAAAGGAGTGAAGATTAATTATTTATTCTGTATGATATATATGCACTATTTGTGGGATTTTTTCTATGACAATTTCTCATCTATGGAGTCTAAAAATGTGTAATTTTGTCCTTGTGGGCATATGTGTATGGATACACATAAGATTTTTTTTATAGATACACTAAAGAGCTTGAGTTAAACACAGAATCATGTAATCAGAAAGTTGTAACTACTAGAGAGATCATTTAGTCACCTGAAGTCTGAACTCTTTTTCAATGCCACCCAAAAACTTTCATTTGAAGACCTCTAGTGATGGGCAACTCACTACATTAAGAGGCAGTCCATTCTATTTTTGGAGGACTAGAAATGTTCGAAAGTTATTTATACTAAGTTTGTATGTTTCTATCCACCCCTGGCTTTAGTTCTCCTTTCTCTGGCCAAGAGTAACATGTCTAATATCTAACAATTCAATAATTGAAGAGAGCTGTCATATTACCTGGAAGTTTTCTCTATTCCAGGACAAACACCACCAATTATTTTAATTGATCCTAGCCTTTAGGACTTTCTGTTTTGGCTGCAGGAGCTTTAGTGGAAACATGAATCATTAGTGAATCTAGAGTAAGAATTCTTCACTGTTTTAATGTCATGCTACCCTTTGGCAGTCTGGTGAAACTTATGGACCCTTTCTCAGAATAATATTTTAAGTATATAAAATAAAATCCATAGTGTTACAAAGAAAATCCACTATATTAAAATAGAATTATCAAAATGTGTCCTGTCTTTTTTAAGACAAGTTGATGGACTCCAGGTTAAGAGCCCTTCATTCATTCAGGGGTTTTCTTCTTTACTGTCTATTGTTCCTGTCTTCTACAAATTGAAGCTCAGAATGCTGGATGTGATCTCATCAGAGCAGGATACAATGTGGGATTTAAGCATCAAACACCAGAAGCCTATCACCACAGGGTGGGGATCCAAAGGAGCTGGATAAGAGACAAAGGCAGGGCCCACAGCAGGGACAACAGCTACTCCCAGGACTATCTGTCCACAGCCTGGAAATAAAAAAAACCCCTATCTGAACTTCCAGGGACCAAGATGACAGACTAAATCCCAGCTGCTCCAATCTGCCCCCTGACCCAAAAACACAGCAATTATTGCCCCAGAGGAAAATTTTAAGCAGTAAAGGCTTAGGAACCCCAGAGGAAGGGTATGTCTAAGATCCTGCCTCAAAATGGGAAGAAAGTAGGATACAAAGACAAAGACTATGGAATCCTATTACTGTGAGAGGGAGGAATCAAATTCAGAAGGAGAGAATACTGATTCCACACCCACAAATGAAGCCTTAACAGGGACTATGATCTGGTCTCAGGCACAGAAAGCATTCCTAGATGAGCTCAAAAAGAACTTTGAAATCCAGCTTAGAGAGACAGAAAATAAAACCAACACCTCTTATAAAAACAAAATTGCAAAATTAGAAAAACATTACAATGAAGAGAACATCTCCTTAAAAAGTAAAATTGTGAACTAAAAATGAAATCTGAGCATATGGAAAAGAAGTTTCAAAAACTAACTGAGGAGAATAATTCTCTAGACTAGACTATATTCTAGATAACTAGAATCAACCAAATTGAAGCCAATGACTTTATGAGGAACCAAGAATTAGTCAAACAAAACATCAAGATTGAAAAATTAGAAAAAGAGGTAAAATATCTCAATGGAAAAATAACTGACCTCGAAAACAGATACAGGAAAGACAATCTGACAATCTGAGAATCATTGGTCTACCAGAAAATCATGATGAAAAAAATGAGTCTGAAAAAATATCTTCCAAGAACTCACAAAGGAACACTGCTCTGAGATCCTAGAACCAGAGGGTAAAATAGAAATCGAGAGAATCCACTGGACACCTTCTGAAAGATATCCTAAATTGAAAAGTCCACAAAACATTGTGGCCAAACTCCAGAACTATCAGGTAAAGGAGAAAATACTACAAGTGTCCAGAAAGAAACAATTCAGATATCATAGAACCACAGTGAGGATTGCACAGGATCTGGCAGCCTCAACACTGAAAGATCAGAGGAACTGGAATATGATTTTTTGCAAGGCAAAAGAGTTCAGGCTACAACCAAGAATCACTGTCTAGTGAGACTGAACATAATCTACCAGATAAGGAGATGGACATTCAGTGACATAACAGAATTCCAGACCTTCCTGATGGAAAAGCCAGAGCTCAATGGAAAATTCAACCTCCAATTACAAGACTCAGGAGAGACATAGAGAGGTAAATAAAGAAACACACACACAGACACACACATACACACACAACTTGTTATTTAACAAGAGCAAACTGTTTATATCCCCATATGGGAAGCTGATACCTGTTAATATCTTGAACTCTATACTCATGGCAACATCTAAAAGAGATGTAGATAAATAGAGGGTGTGGGTATAAATTATGCAAAATGATGATAAAAATCCTTATTAAGGGACTGCAATGGAAGAAGAGGAAAGAATGAAGCAGAAATAATATATATACAGTATTAAATTATACTATTATATATATTAGATATCATATAAATATACATATATAAATTAAATTATATAAATAGTATATAGTAGAGGGAAAGAAGGGAGGGAGGTGACCATTATATGAGCTACTCCCTCACTGGTTCTGGTGCAAGGAGGAAATAACACAACCAGTTAAAGATAGGACTCTATCGAGAAGAGACATAAAACTTATCATAATAGAGGGAAAGAGGGGAGAGGGAGGAGCACTGAATGAGATCTATTCTTGTCAATCTGGTTTGAGGAAGAAATAACATACAACATTGAGTATAAAAACTGATCATATCCTACAGGCAGTAGGTGGGGGGAAGGGCCAAGAAAAGGGGGTTTAGAAGGGAGAGAAGAAGTAGTAATGGAGAAAGGTAGGGAAAGGGAGGAGAATGGATAAGAAGGGAATACTGAGGGAGGCGGTAGTCAAAAGTAAAACTCTTAAGAAGGGGAAGGGCGAAGGGAAAAAACAAAAGCATAAACAGGGGAAGGAATAGGATGGAGGGAAAGACACAGATAGTAATCATAATTGTGAATGTGAATGGGATGAACTTCCCCATAAAATGGAGGCGAATAGCAGAATGGATTAAAAAACATAATCCTGCAATATCCTGTTTACAAGAAAACACATCTGAAACAGGGGGTTACACACAGGGTGAAGGTAAAAGGCTGGAGTAAAATATATCATGCCTCAGCTAAAGTAAAAAAAATCTGGTGTAGCAATCCTTATCTCAGACAAAGGAAAACCAAAAATAGATCTAATTAAAAGAGATAACGGAGGAAACTATATCCTGCTAAAAGGCACCATCAAAAATGAGGCAATATAATTACTAAACATTTATGCACAAAGTGGTACAGCATCTACATTTCTAAAGGAGAAATTAAGACAAAAATATTTATTGGAGCTCTCCTTGTGGTGGCAAAAAACTGGAAATTAAGGGGATGCCCATCAATTGGGGAATGGCTAAACAAGTTGTGGTATATGAATATAATGGAATACTATTGTGCTATAAGAAATGGGGAGGAAATGGACTTCATATTCACCTAGATAGACTTACACAAACTGATACTAAGTGAGAAGAGCAGAACCAGGAAAAACTTGTATACAATCACAGACACGCTGTATGTGTGATGACCAACCTTGATAAACTGGACTCTTATCAGCAATGCAGTTATAAGACAACTCTACAAGTCTCAGGATGGGAGGAGATGTCTACATTCAGAGAAAGCTCTAGAAAGAACAGAGTTTAAATGAAGAATGAAGCAATCTACATACTATCATTCTTTTCCATGTTTGGTTTTGTTTCCATTTTCCCATTGTTCACTCCATTGGTTACAACCCTTTTATACCAGACTAATGTCCAATGTGAAAGTGTTTGCAGAACTTATACTTGACTGCATGCTGCCATGGTGGAGGAGGGAGGAGGAGGGGAGAAAATTTGAAATTCAAGGGATTCTGGAACTGAATCATGTAAACTAAAAGTAAATAAACAAATAAATTAAAAAAATTTTTTAAAAGATGATATATTTATGTTTAGAAATCCAGGAACCAAGAAGTTTGGTAGAAAACATTCATGTAAGTCAATTTGAAGAGGGTACCCAAAGAAGGTTAGGGCTTCCCGAGACCCCAAAATACCAACAAGCCAGATCCTGCTGAAAGAATTCGACTCAAGTCTTCTCAGCCGAAGAAAAAGTGAAGTTTATTGAAAGTTCAAGTTCGCCATATGGGGTAGACTCTTAAGGAGCCAGTCTATGCT
This sequence comes from Pseudocheirus occidentalis, assembly GCA_028646575.1. Classification (NCBI taxonomy): domain Eukaryota; kingdom Metazoa; phylum Chordata; class Mammalia; order Diprotodontia; family Pseudocheiridae; genus Pseudocheirus; species Pseudocheirus occidentalis. The sequence goes on from CM053595.1 coordinate 81,822,435, forward strand.
AAGCTATTCTATGGCACTCTCACAGAGCAAGTCTCTGCTAGACCATTTTCATGGCCCTCTTGCCCAGATGGAGGGAAGATGGGATCTTATATACAGAGGAATCTAGGGTGGTTCAGAGGAGGACCCTCGGGAGGGTCTTCAGGAGGAGCCAATGAGGTCTGACTCCAGTAATGAGTTTGGGGAGGGACTTCAGGTGGAGTTAGTGAGGTCAGACTCCAGTAATGAGTTTGGGGAGGAACTTCAGGGGGAGTTAATGAAGTCAATGCACAAGTGGATTGATATTTTGATAGGCTCCAGGGTGGGAAGCAGATGGACAATGGAGGGCCAGGCTAGTAACAGGTTTGGGCCCAGTCACAATGAAATACTTATGGCCTCTGCAAATGCCTCCTGAAGATTCAATCAGACTTCAAGGGGTTTCCCAGAGCATGTACATCAAAGATTCAAGGAGAGCTCAAAAGGAGGGGTTCCCAGAGCCTATACCTCATCAAATTGGGGCACAAAAATAAACAATATCATCAGCAAAGTCTACTCCAGAACACCAAAATAAGAGGAAATCAATAAAGAAGAAAAGATCACAAGCCTGAGTGAAGTATGATGGGGAACTTCAATTATGTAGACTTCTGCTTCAGCTGTCACTGTGCCAAAGATGGAGCAGGTAATGTTACCTTGGCTGAACTTCAAGAGGAGGGAAAATGACAAGGGGAAATTCTATTCTGGACCTAATTCTGACCAACAAGAAGTCATGGGTTACTTAAGTAGAAATGGTTAGAGCATTGAGAAAACGATCACTCTACCTTAGAATTTGTGATAGAGAAGGAAAGAAAAGTCTGGGCACAACCTGTCATACAGTCTAGATTTGGCAAGAACAGATTCTTAAAAGGTTCAGGGAAAGGCTAGAACAGCATCTCATGGATTAAAATAGTACAAGTAAAAGAATCAGTTTAGGAGGGATTTGAAGAATGAGTTCTGATGACAGGAATTATTCTTATATGGAGGAAAAACACAATGGTTCCAGTGTGGATGGGCAAGGAACTAACTCATTAACCAGCTTAAATTTTTAAAAGACAAGATGGTGCAGTGGATGGATCCACTGGGCTTGGAATCAGGAAGACTCATCCTTATACATGCTAATCCAGTCTCAGACATTTACTGTGTGTTCTTGCGTAAGTCACTTAACCTCATCTATACAATCAACTAAAAAAGGAAATTACAAACTACTCCAGTATCTTTGCCAGAAAACCCCAAGTGGGATCATGAAGAGTAGAACAACTTTCTGAAACAACTCCACAACAACTGAAGATGGAATGATTCCAATCAATGGAGGATGAGCACAAAATCCTGCCATAGTGCTGTAATAATAGTATTAATGAGTACACATGGATAGTAAATAGCTGAGGACAACAAAAAGAATTTTAAAAGCTATGGCAAAAGAAGGAGGCTCTAAGAACAGTCATTTCCTAACAGGAATGGAATGCTGATAGCTGAGAGGGGAGAGAAATACTCATTTCATATTTTGCTTTTTTACCTGTCAGAATTTAAAAGGTCAGAGAACAAAAATAATTATTAGGGAGTTGACAACTCCAAATAAGTAAAGAAATGCTCAGAGCCCTTCATGAATTTAAGTCACCAAGCCCCAATCTTAGGGATTGCTTTTCTTTTTTAACCCCAAGCCAACATAGTAGGTGACATGTAATTGTTGCTGTTGGTCAGTTTTGTCTAACTCTTCATGACCCCATTTGGCATTTTCTTGGCAAAGATGCTGGAGTGGTTTGCTGTTTCCTTCTCCAGCTCATTTTTTATTGATGAGGAAATGGAGGCAGCCAGGGTTTAGTGACTTGTCCAAGTTCACACAGGTAGTAAGTGTCTGAGGCCAGATTTGAACTTCCTGACTCCAGGTCCAGTGTTCTAGCCATTGTGTTACCTAGCTGCCCTTGGTACATAATAGGTACTCAATAATTGCTTGATGAATTGAATTCAATGGGAAGAGTTGGTAGATGTGACTGTTAAGCAGCTCTGGTCTCTATATGTTTGTATCTCCAGGTCTAGCTACTCCAATGTATTTTCAAGGGAACCTCCTCCTTCTCCAAGGAAGGTCTGAGGTGAAGTTTTGTTTTATTTTGTTTTTGTATTAAATCCCCTCAGGCCTAAATTGGTAGAGGGCTCTGCTTATTCTATCCAGCTCCATCTGCGTTCTGTTTAACTTTTCTATCAATCACTAGAGTGAGACACATCGCATTTTCAGATGACTGAGATGGACAGGCATAGCTAAAAGGTTGGAGGATACAATCAGAATTCAAAAATATTTCAAGAAACAAGAATAATAGGTCAAAACCAATGAGGCCCAGTCTAATAGAGAGCAATGTGAAAATTTGCACTTGGGATTGAAAAAGGACACAATGTGAGAAACGTGGATAGGTGACAGGGTGAAGGTTAGAAATTTTAGTAGAATGAAAACTCAAAATGAATTTATAGTGTTCAGAGGCAACAAAAAGGAAGCCCCCCAAAAACAAATAACACTGATTTGGGCAACATTTTAATAAATGTGGAATGCTTGGCCTTGGACACTTACTGTGACTTACTTGTACATTTATTATGACTCTGGGCAGGTCACTTAACCCTGTTTGCCTCAGTTTCTTCATCTGTAGAACGGACTGGAGAAGAAAATGGTGGACTACTCCAGTGTCTTTGTCAAGAAAACCCAAAATGGGGTCACAAGGAGTTGGACACGACTGAAATGACTGAACAACAACAAAGAATGTCTGGCAGGAAAGAAGTGATTGGGCCACTGTTCTCTCTTTTACCGTGACTTTTTCTGTACTATTATGTTCAATTCAGTTCAGTTCAGCAAACCTTTATTAAAATGCTACTATGTCTCAGTGTTGTTCTAGCCACTGGGGATATAAAAACAAAAATAGAAAATAGTCCTTGCCTTAAGTAGCTTACACCCTATTGTAGTGTAAAAGTAAAGAGATTTGTGAATTCAAGATAATTTGAGGTGAGATCTGCTCAGCTTTGTAGTTCTGCAGAGGGAAGAAGAATTTAGATGACAACCTCTAATTAATGCCCTCGTGAATCACTTTGAATTTCTGGGGTCAAGTTCTAAAAAAATTAAAGAGGCTTCCTTTGTGTACAAGTAGCAGAAAAGATTTATTTTCTTTTCCAACAAGTATATCTATAGATTATGTATAAAGGCAGGAATTATTGGGTTTGCAATATTCCTGCTGTATTATGCATAATTTAATGACTATAAAAAGTACCATTTTGGTGCTTTTGAGATGATGTCCTCCAGGGACACAGGAGAATAACATGAATGTAATAAAATGGGGAAGATACGTGAATAAACCATAAATTATTTGTAATAACAAAGATAAAAACAAATAGTGAGAGGTTATAGTAATATACTATGAAGATATTAATGGAAATGAACTCAAAATGATTTCATTTTTGGTCTAAAAATTCAACTTGTAGTTATTCCATTTTATTCATTTGTGGGCTTGTCTATCACCTTTGTAGCCTTTTTGGAATTGAGACAATCCAATCCTGATATTTTTCAATTTCCCTTAAGGTCTTTTGACTAAATACCACTATAAAGTCAAAAGTTGTGAAATATTCTTTTCATAATAAAACTCAAGGGATAACATTTAGGATGACACATTCAGATGAAAAGGTAGAAACGTCTGAGGTAAAACCAGAGTATTCTGAAAGTCACAGGTGATTTTTTGAGATTTTTAAGAGTTTGTGCATTTTGTAATCTCTTTCTGTCTCTCACTCTCTCTCTCTGTCTCTCTGTCTCTGTCTCTCTTTCTCTGTCTCTCTATGTATATATACACACATACATATATGTACATACACACATAAAAAAAGAATCAAACACCAACTATTACTACACCAGCCTACATGGAAGCATTGATAATGCTATGACAGAATCACTTTCTTCCCACCTTAGTGTTATCTCAACTGCTTCTTTCTATGTTAACGCTAATACTATCTCCCCTCTAAGGACTCATATCCCTCACCCCTACATGACTGATATCACAAAGGGTAGAGCACAGATAGGCAGAGGTCTTTGAGATGCTTGGTAGAATAGGATCACCAGTACAAGCTTATATCCACTCAAAACACAGAAATTAGAAGATAAGAATGGAAGGAGGGAGACATAAAGAGATGGGGGCAAAGGAAGAACCAGTTTTTACGTTTGTAACACTATCTTCCATAGGTTCTTCCACAATGATTATGGATATTGTTACTACATTTTAAAGAGAAAATAAAATCTTTGGGAATTAACAGTTGAATTGTCATCTGGAGTATTATGTGAGAAGATTGAGAATTTAACTGTCATCCTAGAAAGACCACTAGTTTACATTATTGGAGAATGGATATTTGAGAATGGAAAGGGCTAAGAGAACTTCTTTCCTGAGAGAACTGAATTTAACATTAATTTTATGATTTTTTTTGCTCTTTTTTTTGGAGGGAAATTGGGGTAAGTGATTTGCCCAAAGTCACACAGCTAGTAAGTGTGCCAAATAGTGTCTGAGGTCAGATTTGAACTCAGCCCCTCCCGTCTGCAGGGCCAGTGCTCTATTCACTGCGCCACCTAACCACCCCAACATTAATCTTATAAAGAACTTTTATTAAGACAATTCTTGAGAAACAACTTTGACTAGCATCCCTAGAGGGCTGAATGGTAGGACCATGGTCTGTGATCTTTCTCTCCTGGAGAAATTGTTGAAATTTCAACATTTGTCTTTGTATTGGTTCTTATATTGGCAATAATTTGTATTTCCAGTAAGTAATGTTTAAGCCTGTGAGACTAGAGGAAGAAGAGATGATGAGGAAGAGAACAGTAAAAACTTATGGGAAAAGATATTTCTCTAGTTTATTTAATATTTATCCTTACCAGCTCTGATACTAAGAAAGTCACTTAAACTGTGCTTGCCTCAGCTGTTTAGTAAGGATAATAATAGCACTGATCTCACAGGATTGTTTTATGGCTCAAATGAGACAGCATTTATAAAGTTTACAGCTATCACACTGGCACACAGTAGGTGCTTTTTAAAGGCTTGTTCCCTTCCTACTTTCTTCTCCCTCTCTCCCTCCATGTGGGTGACTGTGAAAAGCCCAAAGGGATGGAGATTTAAACTGTTGTGTTACTCGTATTCACTGGTTGGTGGTTCATATCTAAAGTGAAAAGACTGAGAATATTTTGACTAGGAATATTGCTAGATTCACAATAACCACCATTGGTGGGTGAGACACTGCCATGAATGCCTTCACCTCATGGCTGAGGTTGAGAGGAAATTCTTCTCCTAGAAAGAAGGGGGATGAGAAAATAATGTCCGAGAGGAGAAGTCTGGGGAAAGTTCTGCCCACACAAACATGGGTGGGGGGCAAAAGAGGAGGCAGCAATTCTTGCCTGCTTACCAGGTCAGCAAGAGCTAATGAGGGTTGGTTTGATAGATAATTGTTAAATGCAGTTCTTTCAGGAATGACATTCTGTTTTTCCTTTCACTCTATTCTAAAAGTGTCTTTACAGCCTTCACAATTAATGCTTAATTCTTCAAAATGACAGACTCTGTCCTCTCATAGGCTCCTCATACATGATAGTTAAACTGTAACTTCTCAAGATTCTACTCCCTTTTAAAGATGCAATACTACTCCCCATAGTCAATGTGTAAGGGGCTACTGATGCTGATGTCATATACTTCACACATTTAAAGAATTAAGGGACTTGAGTGTAGAATTTTTTTAAACCAAAAAAAATTTCTTTCTTTGTTTTTTTTTTTTTTTGCAGGGCAATTGAGGTTAAGTGACCTGCCCAAAGTCACACGGCTAGTTTTTGAGTCAAGTATCTGAGGCCGGATTTGAACTCAGGTCCTCCAGACTCCAGGGCCGGTGCTCTATTCACTGAGCCACCTTGCCACCCCAAACCAAAAATATTTTCAAGAAAATGGTGTTATTCATAGACTTAGAGGCTAGTACAAAATGCATCAGACTACATTCTTTATCGTCTACAAAGCATCACCCCCAACACCTTTTCTATGTGCTGCCCATAATTTTACAGATTTCATACTCTTCCTTTCCAATTAATCAAAGGCAATTTAGCACCCCAATGAGGGGACGTAGTGGTGACAATGAATGAATTTTTAAGAAAACTTCAGGGTGACTATGAGGCTGCAAATCTGAGCAACTGTGACTAGGGAAAATTGGTGAGTCGTAGAGCTAGAAAGCTTCAGTGAATTCCGTGACTTAGTATGTGTGTGAAACTGAGAGCTTGAGCACCTTTGGTGTGCTGGAGGCTTTCTATACCTTTATAAAAAAGGCATAGAAAAGGAAAACATGGGGTTTCTATTTTTTCCAGAGAAAATATAGTGCTTCCTATATTAATAAATACATGTTCCCTTCCCTTGCTTATGGACACAGTGTTAGACCTGTTCTGATTGGTCCAAGGAGGCAAACTTAAATAAATGTAGATGTAGGAAATTTCAGAGAGCTTTCTTTAGCTCAGTATGAAAAAATTCCTAATAATAAGAATAGTGTAGAAGTATAGTAGACTTCCTTATTATGTTATAGGTTCCCTATCACTGGTGATCTTTAAGCAGTGGCTGCTAATTTCTCTCAACCCCTGTGAATTTCTGGGCCGCTACCCTTCTCTGATTAGCAGCTTCTAATCTCCCTTGTTCTGGGTTAAAGATACTTCCAAGGATGCAACTTTGTTCTTTTAATCTTTTATCAATACTCCTTGTAATTTGGCTGTTCTGCTGACCATACAGGTGACCCTGGTATGGGGGCAGATCAGCAGCATATGTGCTTCTGCTGGTTAGCAGTAGTTTAAACTGAATCTGTGATTTTACCAGCTGTTCCATTTACCCAACTACCCACCTATTATGAGTGTATACAACCCTTGTTCTAACTCCTCTCTCTGGAGATCCCTGTCTAAAAAGATAAATTACAATTCCCTGACAATGAATGAAATGTCTCACTATTATTTGCTGACTATCCAGTTAATTTGAGATTTTGTATACTTAATGCTTTTAACAAAATGTTTAGAGAGGTCAATTTTTCAGGTAGAGGTTGAATGAGAGTACCTCAGATGTTTTCCTACCCAAAAATTCTGTAATTCAACTGTCCAAAAATGATTCAACCATGTGGCATGTTTTTAAATCCTTCCATTATCACCTTCCTCTGGACACCCTTTAATTTGGAAATGTCTTTCTTAAGGTATTGTATTAGACTTAGATACAGAACAAAGCATTCCAGAAGGCATCTTGCCACTACAGAAATTCCACCATACTTCAGAGTACGGTGTCATTGTAAATGTCCATGTTTGATCACTATCATTTAATGGCGGGCAGTCTAAGATCGAGTTAACTTTTTTCCCTCAACTCCTCTACAGCTTTCCAAATTACTGACTGCTTCTTATTTCCAAAATCCTTCCACTATACCTACTTCAATTCAATTCAATTCAATGCAAAAGTTTAGTGAAGAATTTCCAGGGATCATCATGATGCCACATCCATGGTATTCATTTCAGCTCCCCATATATGAAAAACACTAGTTTTCCACAATGACTGATAGATCTGCTCATACCTCTCTCCATGACTGAAGACATAATACAATTATACAATATACAAAAATTTAACCTAAAATTGAGAGCAATGCAAACTATCCTCCAGGGTTCTCTATCCCCAGCAACAAAGACAAGGCCATTGCTTCCACAGTATGGAGTTACAATATGCTTTTACACTGAGGGATACTGACAAATAAGGATTATGATATCAGAATCTTCCTGGTGGTCCCTTAATAACCGCATTTCTGAGTGCTCTCTTCACATCTTTATTCTTCAAACTGTAGATAAGGGGGTTGAGCATGGGAGTTATCACTGCATAGAACACAGACACCAGCTTCCCCTGCTCATTAGCAGTCTTGGGTGTCATATAGGAAATTATGGCTGACCCATAAAAAATGACAACAACAAGAAGGTGAGAGCCACAGGTGGAGAATGCCTTGAGCCTCCCTGAGGTTGTCTTCATCCTGACAATGGTCACTATGATACATCCATAGGACACCAGGATCAGGGTCACAGGTGCAAGAAGAATCACCACACCCATGAGGAAAATGGCCATCTCTGAGCTATGTGTGTCTGCAGATGCCAGGGCCAGGAGAGCTGGGGGCTCACAAAAGAAATGAGGGATCCTATTTTCTCCCTGGTATGGAGGTCGTAGTGTGAATGTTGTATCCACCATGGACACTAGTATGCCACTGACCCAGCATCCTAAGGCAAGCTGGATACACACCTTCCATGTCATGATAAGAGGATAGTGCATGGGGTCACAGATAGCTAAGTACCTCTCATAGGACATCACAGCTAACAACGCACATTCTGTACATCCAAAAAGGAGGATGAAAAGAAGCTGAGCTGCACAGCCAGTGAAGGAAATGAACTTCCTCCTGGAAATCATATGGACTAGGGCTTGGGGAACAATGGTGGTAGAGAAACAGAGGTCAGCTGTAGACAAGTTGCACAGAAAAAAGTACATAGGTGTATGAAGCTGTGAGTCAGTCAGGACAAGGGAGATGAGGAGCAGGTTTCCAAGCACAGTAACCAAGTAGACCACCAGGAACAATACAAAGAGCAGCAACTGGGTCTGTGGGTCATCAGTAAGTCCAAGGAGGAGGAATTCTGTAACCCAGGTCTTATTGGTTTGGCTCATATTCTTCCTTCCTTCTTTAGGAAGTAGCCAATACCTCCTTAATGTGGGGCTGCAACCTATAGGATTATAGAATCTTAGTGCTAGAAGAAATTTCAAGATTACTTAGTCCAATCTCCTACCCAACCATGAACAGCTCCTCTAGTGGTGGCCACTGAACACTTCGAACAATAAGTAACGCAGCATTTCATGAGGAAGTAATTCCTTTGCTAGACAATTGTCATACTGAGATGAAATCTTTCATTCTGTAGTTTATACATTGAGCTCAGTATTTTGGTTGGAATAATGCCAGCTAACTCCAACCTTTCAAACATCCTTTCTACTTTTTCAGTCTTCTGGTGGTAGAACAAATGGACTTGGAGTCAATATTTCCTGAGTTCCAATCCAGTCTTAGACACTTACTAGCAATTCTCCCTATTCTCTCCTGGAAATGCCGTGATACTTACTAAACCACTATTGAAACCTCCTGTAGTATGTGTGATCCTGGGCAAATCACCTAATTTCTCTGTGCCTTGGTTTCCCCACCTGTAAAATGTGGATAATAATAGCATCTACCTCCTGGGGTTGTTGTAGGGATAGAAAGAGACATTTGTACTTTGTACTTAAAAGTACTATATCAGTGTCAGCTCAGTATTAGTGGCCATTACTATTGCATCTTGCTCACCTTCACATATTCTATGATCTAAAGTCACTGGCTTTGTTCTTGTTCCTTTCACATGACACTCCATCTCATGATTTTGTGCCTTTCCATTTGTTGCCTCCAATGTCTTCTATGCTCCCTCTGCTTGTCTCCGCTTCCTGGCTTACTTGGCTTCTTCCTTTGAGACTGAGCTCAAATCTGATCTTTCACAAGTGGACTTCCTTACCCCACCTCACCCCCCATTTCTAGTCCCTTCTTTTGATGTTACATTCTCTCTACTCTCTATATAACTTGTATGTATATTGTTTGCCTGTTATCTCTCCTTTTAGATTGCGAACTCTCAAAGGAATTGAAGGTCTTGAGGACCAAAGGTAATCATTTAGCTCATGCCTCTTTGATCACTTCTTTTCTCTCTGTCATTATTAAACTTTTAGCAAATGTAGAGAGTTTCCAAATAAAATCTCCTTTCCCCCCAGATCCTGAAAATAAAAATCAACCATCTAGATCCATATACCCTGAACTGGGGGTGGGGAAATCTGCAGCCTTGAGGCCACATGTGGTCTTCTAGGTCCTTGCATGTGGCCTTTTGACTGAGTCCAAGTTTTATAGAACAAATCCTTTTATTAAGGAGATTTGTTTTGCAAAGTTTGGATTCAAAGGGTTACACTTGAAGACTCAGAGTAGTGTTTCTCAACCTTCCCAATGCTACAACCCTTTAATACTCGTAGGGTGTATCTGCATGTGGGCGGACCCACCTGGAGATGAATAGAGGAGTGGTGCCTGGGTTCCTAGACCATTGGAAATGTGTGTTTTCCGATGATCTTAGGCAACCCCTGTGACCCCTGTGAAAGGATCATTCAACCCCCAAAGCTGTCTCGACCTACAGGTTGAGAACCACTGACTTAGAGGGTCATACATGGTCTTGAGGTCACAGGTTCACCCACCCCTGCCTAAACTTTTATATTTTGTTTTGTTTGTGAAATAGAATAGACAGAAATCAAGCAGGAAAGGGAGCTGTATTATAGCTCAGGGAAATGAGACCAACTGAGAATGAAACAGACATTTCTGGTTCCAGGAGGAAAGTGTTTTAGATTTCAGGGAGAGGAAGATTTTGTCACTTGCTATGATCACTGAAACAGTGATCTTACCCACCAATGCTGACTGAGTATGATTTATAGTCCCTTCAGCATCTAGGTTGCCCTGTTTCTCAAATTGTCGATGTCTTTTTAAAAATGTAACATCCAGAATGGAATATAATGCATAACATGTGACCCGAATAGAGAAGTATAGAGGGGCTATCAACTTCCTAATTCTGTATATTATGCCTTTCACAATGCAGCCTAGAAGAACAGATTATTTGATTTCTGGATGATCTTGCTGACTCATTTGGGTTGTAGTCAGTAAAATCACAAAACTTTCCATATATGCTGTAGTATAGCCATACCTCTCTCATGCTGTATTTATGAAGTTATTTGTTTAACCCAAATATAGAACTTTGTATTCCTTCCAATTAAACAGATTTTCCCTCATTTCAGATCATAATTCTAGTCTATCGAAATCTTCACAGATCCTTGTTCAACGTGTGTTAGATTTCCCGCCCACTCTTGGTGCCATGTGCAAATTTGATAAAGATAAACATCTGTCAGGCAGGTAAGTGACTCAGTGGACAGAGTCAGTAAGACATGAGTTCAAATTCAGCCTCAAACATTCATTGTGCCACTCTGGGCAATCACTTAGCCTCTGTTTTTCTTAATTCCCTGGAGAAATAAATGGCAAACTACTCCAATATACTTGCCAAGAAAACCCCATGGACTATATGGTCCATGGGATCATAAGGAGTCAGACACAACTGAATGACTGAACAATAAGAAACATCTATGTCTTTATCCAAATCACTGATAACGTTTGACATAATAGAGCAAGGATAATATTTTGACCACCCAGTTTAAGACCTACCTCCAAAATCACATTAACCTATAAAAGATAAATCTTTGTATCTAGTCATTCAATGAGTTCTGAATTCATCTAGCAGTAAAATCACTTAGTCCATTTTTCTATCTTATCCAGAAGGCTAGTATCACAGACTCTTTCAGCTGCTTTACTGAAATCCAAGTGTATTTTGTCTACAAAATACAATAACTATACTGGTCCACTAGTCTAGTTATCCTTTCCAAAAAGCAAATAAAGCTAATTTGATATTACCTTCTTTTTATAAAACTATGTTGGTTCTTTGTGATAGCAATATTTTACCTAAAGACAGCCTTCAGATAGACCTACCATGTGCTGTGTCCATTGCTAAGGGCCAAGGCCTTATGGAACTTCCTTTGTATACATGTATACTTACAGTTTACATCAGATTACTTTTGGTTTATGGAATCCTCATCTGATTCCTGAAAAAGGGAACCAATCTCTCAGTGGTAAGATCAACAGGAAAGGAACTTTATGGCTCCAAAAGCTGCATCTGTGACAATCCCATTGTTGCTGAGCCTGGATCCCTCTACTGTATGGGTTTTTATTCTGGGATTTATGAACTCATTTAGAAATAGTTTGATAACTATACTTCATAGTAATAAGTTTACTTTGCAAGTCTATATATTTCATTTGATGCATTTAAAGATGTTATTTTGAGAAGGGGTTCATAGTCTTCACCAGACTGCCAAAGGACTAAATGACCCAAAACATTAAGAACCTCTGATTGATTCCCTTTCTGCAAAAAAAAATGATGCTTCTAGAATAGCCAACACATGTGTGTTCACAGAGAGCCTTTGGAAGGAGGGAGGCCTGAACCTAGAGCCTGTTTATCCACTAGTGGTGTACTAGTCAGCATGCTGATGAGAAAGTATTATACCAAGGGTCACAAATTGATAGCAATCAAGATGACTTAGGGGAATTGTCCCCAACATGGAAAGAGTCCCCAAACTGTATCATGTATTGCTGGGATTATTCTCTCTTTCCCAATCACACACATAGAAGATGGCAATAGAACCCTGTCCCCAACACTCTTTTGCACTTAGAGGTCATTTGTTCTCTGAAATTTTCCTGTTTTTACTTGCTATTCATGAGTGCCTTTTTGTTGATTAATGTTATACGGATGAGACTGAAACTAATATAGGACAGTTTCATTCATTCCATTAACATCAATTTAATAAGACTGTATTTTTGGAACTGGTGACTAAAATATATATATGTATTCTATGATTTTTCTAACACTCTGTTGCCCTAAGAGATGCGAAAGTGTTTGATAACCTCTAAGATTCCCTTCCAATGCGTTCATAATTGGCAGAGTAGCAAACTCTCAGGTCAAAAATTCCTCATATGTACCAAATGCATGAATGCACATTGCCTGCTCTACTCCTCACCCCCATCCTAATGCTTTCTCTGCTACTCACTCAAAATAAAAATTAAACTGTCATGGGTCAACAGCACTACCTGTTGGCCAGCATGTCTGATCAGCATTTCTTCTCTACTTCTTTCTCTGCAACTTTATGTAACAAGAACTTCATGTACATACCATGCTTTCCTTCTTTCTTCTTCTGAAATTCACAGTTACAGATTACTTCGTTTCTATGTAGTCAGTGACTTTCTTATACACTTGTTAAATTTCTTCTTTTTCATCTTGTGTGACTTTCTAAGACATATGGAGAAAACTAATTTATCTTTCTATATAGGTCTCTGTCCATCACTGTGTTTCTCAGACATTCTGTTTTTGCCTCTATCCTTATGTTTCTTTCTTTTTCTTCCCCTTTCCTTTTTTTGCTTTCCTTCTTATGTGACCCCCAAACCATAACCAATAAGCTCAAGAATAGTGTAGGTATTTCATCTATTTTAAGGAAAGGGAAAATCATTATATTTTGAAATAAAATGAGATAGAAAGAGAAACCAGGCAGGACCATTGACATCCAAAGCCTTGAGAATTTCATGAAAATCTTTTCAGAGAAGCTCCACTAAAAATTTTATCTTCCTTCTCTTCCTCCTCAAATTAGTTAATTTTTTTCAACACGAGCATTTAAGGGAAAGCAGAATTTCTTTTCCAATTTCAGTGTGCTGATTAGATCTATTATGACTTTGTTAGGATTCTGCTTATTGCTTCTCATAGAGATTATATCCTACTTAAAAATGCTTTCAAGAATTTGTCTGGGAACTTAAGTACCAATTGCAATATTGTTTCTATGGGCAGTGCTTCTAAATTCAAACCACCAACTCACAAATGAACTTCTAAGCACAAAATGTTTATGAATTAGGAACTGTTTGTATACAAAATGCCACCAGTTTAGATAAAATTATTTATTATTGGTGGTCATTCCAATGTAAATTCTCTTTGGGTTATCTAAGGAGAAAGGGTGAAATGAATTAATAATGTGGACAAATTGGGAGTGTCAAGAATATGTTCAACTGCCTTAAGAAATGACACATTTTACAGATTCTGGAACATTAATCGTTCATACTAGTGCCATTCACTATAAATACATTTTATATGTTTATTAAAGCACAACCCCAGGACTTCTATAAGGATTCTATTAGCAATAGGTATTTATTGCAAGCATTTGAAAGTGCTAAATAAATTTCATTTACACATAGTCTAAGGTTTACATTCATCTTGGAAGTGCCCTAAATTAGCTAAATTTAATGAGATTTGACTGTTTTAACTCTTTGCTACATTATAAAAATGTCATACTTCCTGAAAAGTAAAAAGGATGTTTCAAAGATGGGATATATATGGGAAACTTCCTGAGTATTAATTTTTTTTACCTCTAATTCTAATTCAACCTCATATTTACTATCTCCATGCTTTATTTCTCTCTATCACCCCTCTCCTGAGAATAAGTTGATCATGTTCAGGTTCCAAAAGGACCAAAAAGGTAGATCAAGGAAAAGCTCAAGTCTCAACTTCTTCTGTTTCTTGATATGCAATGAAGACCAGTGAAAGTAGAGAATCTCAGAGTTGAGGAAAATCTCAGACCTCAGTTAATCCCATCTATACTCTAAGAGAAATTATTTTTACAAAATACCCAAGTTTTTAATACCACCCAGCAATGGGGAACTCAATACTTTCAGAGGCAGTTTTTTTCTACTTATGGATACCTCAAATTGTTAGAATGTGTTTATTTATATTGAATATAAATCTAATTTTCTTTTAGTCTAATCTGGCCCTGTGTGTCAAGTGAAAGAAAGTTCCTCTTCCATTTTATAGCACTTAAAGTACTTGACAAGAGGTATCCTGTCCTCTCTACCACCCATGAGCTTTCTTTTCTCCACTTTAGTTATTCCCAGATCATTCAAGTTGACATTATTTGGTATAGCTAGTAGTACTCAATATTAGCATCAGAATTTCTTGAACATGCTCCAGGAAAAGATGTCCTTCTTAAAATATAGTTCCCAAAACTACAAAATTCTTCTGATGTATTCCAACCAAAGAATACTACAATGGAACTACAACACCTGATGCTCTGGACATTGTTTCTAATAATGCTTTAGACATTGGTTACCATTTGCATTGTTGAATAATTTGACTTGCAGTATTCTAAACCCCATATGAGCAGTTGTTACACTTGTGCCTCTTGTGCCACCAATAATTTTAATCTAAAATGTGGGATTTTGCATTGGTCTTTATACATTTTCATCATTTAAAATTTCATTTTATTTTTGCCAAGAGTTTTTTGCATCCCAATCATGTCGTGTAATATGTTATTAATCCCTCTATATTTCACATTACTCAAAACTTTGATAATCATACCATCTATGCAATTACTCAAGTAATTGATAGGGTGTTGGATATTTAAGCACCAATGAGAGTTTCCTGTAGGACTTCCACAAGAAAAGGGCTCTAATCTCAAATGAATGTGGACTTTGATAATTTTGTCACCATTACGTGGTTAAGAGTCTGCATCTCTCCACTTTGTCCATAAGAGCATTATGAAAAATTTTGCCTAATTCCTTTTTGAAATTGAAAATATCTACTATACTCCTCAGACTTTTCAGTAGAGTAACCTGCAACAAATAGTAATAAGATTCTTGGTCAACAGTTCTTAATGTGTTATTCACTCAGTGAACACTGCTTATCTTTCTAAGTGTTTACAAGCTAGTCCTTTGATCATAATTGAGAACATTTGCAAAGGACAAATAGAATTGTAGAGATGGGGAGCAACTTCATATAGGAAACATTCAGAGCATCCAATTTCATGCAAGAGTTCTCTAGCCCCTTAACTTTTCTAAGGAAAGAAGTAGTCAGGAGAAGCCCTCAGAGAGGATTCTTAAAATTTGACAGAATAGTATTTAATATCTTCTAGCCAAGTATTAATCAGGTTTCATCCTACTTAACTTATATGATCAAATGAGGTCAGGTCTATTCAGAATGGCGTGGCAACAGAGATGCATGGATTTCTTGACAAAGAAAAGATGTTTATATGTCCTAAGTGAAAGCTATGAGGTCCTTAGCATATGAAAGACCAAGGAAGTGAAATGTGGGGATTGAGGAAGGATCAGCATTGCCCTAAAATACTTATTTCTTGCCTAATTCATTATTCTAGGAGCTTTCTAATAGATACTGAGCAGACATATAAAAGATTCATCCTTAGGTCTTAGTCTCCCAGGACAGCAAATAGGTTTATTTGTGACTTCTGTAGGTTAGCATGAGATAAACACAGTTCTATTATTTTTCCACTGTTCCCTAGGTAAGTGACATTGAGGAAGAACATGGAGGTTTGGGGGCTCATGTCTGATCTTAGGGAACTAGGTTTTGGAGCTAGTGGAAGGACTGTAACAGACTTCCATGCCACTATGCATACCCACCATTGTACCCTAATATGTTATATGACATCCATAGCTGTAAGGCAAAAAGGCTTAATGGCATTCATTACCTCTTCCTCTAGTCCCTCAAGTCAATGATTCTTCTTGATATCATTTCCATACCCGAATAAGATAGGCATATTTTTTGCTAAGGACTAGTTCCTTCAGTGCATAGACCTCACTTTTCTCTTGGCCAGTAGCTAGGAAATGGTCTTTCTTCTCCAGACCAGTTTTATAACAAAGAAGAAGAGTGAGGATAATTCTGCTATACCCTACCCTACCCCCATGCAAATATATGTGTGCGTGTGTATATTAGAGAGATAGATAGAGATAGAATTTTCCCCTAAATATCATCTGCATAATATAAGACATAACCCAGAATTCAAACTACACTGATATAAGAGATGTGTGGGTAGAGGCAGGTGTATGGAAATCATCTAAGTAGATCTACTGCCAAAGGGAGAAAACATGGAGCTCAGAGCCTGTGGAAAGAGGATCTTTAAACAAAAGGACAAAGCAGAATACAAATCCCACTTCAAATATCCCAAATTAAACTCAACCCCATTCAGTAATCCCTTTTTTCTCTGCTCTCCTAATATCTCTTTCTCACATGGAAGTCAGAAAAGCCCTTCAAAGCCAGAGAAGTTTCTCCAAGTGGGGAACATGGAGTAGATACAAGAGAAGTAGTTAAGAGGGTTGGAGTAATGGAAATAGCAGGTACCTTTGTGTGGGGGCAAAGAGTTCTTTACAAACCTTGGTAGAAAGTGGCAGGAACAGGGTTTGGGGAAGAAGAAAAAGAGGGGCAAATTAGCTCAAATAAATCCTTCCTACTAGCAAATCTCTGATGGGTCAGGCAACTTGCCTTTAAAATAGGACCTGATTCTATGAGGACAGTCCTAGTTAAATGCAGTGTAGTGTGGAATGGTCCCTAGAGTATCTAATATGCTCTGGAGATTTTACTTCTAATTATGTTTCTTTTCAGAGTGATTTTCCAGTGGTAGAAACTCAGATATCTTAGTGGGGATTATTCAAATATATATCTACACCTCCAAACCCTGAATCTCTTCTTTTCTCCCTCCCTGATATTTTCTATGTCCGTTTGGGTAACTGCATGTATAGGAAACTGACCAGGTGAGGGGCTTACGTATTTTTGGGGTTATACAAGAAATTTATTTATGAACTTATGAGATGAACATGTGAAATGCAGGGGCTAGATTTTAAATTTTCTTTTACTGCAAAGATCTCTGAATCATATTGATTCATGGAATGTTATGATCTAAGTGGTTTAATTTTATTGATATTTTAATCATGAAATAGAATGAGAAAATCCCAGAGGTGAGGCCCAAGGAGTCACCTAGGGCAAACCAAAATATGAAGTTTGTCTGCAACATACTAACTAACCCAGACATTGATTTATCTCCATACTTCTTTCTTTTTCATAAACTGTCCCCCCTGTCCAACTCAAGTCCTTCAAGAGACCATTCCTGGTTATGATAATTGCTAGTGTCTCCTTTTATCACTGTGAATTTATTTTGTGTATATCTTTATGTGCTCATTTTAAACAATTCCCTTGAAGAATGCTCCCATGGGAAGTCTTTTCTGGTCCCCTTTAATGCTAGCACCCTCCTAAGATGATCGCAAATTTATCTAGTATGTGATTGTTTGACTATTGTCTCCACCATTAGATTGTGAACAAGGACTATATTTCCCCCTTCTTTGTGTTTCCAGAACTTAGCTAGTACCTGGAATGTAGTAGGTGCTGGGCAAATACTTGTTGACTCAACTAGAATGAAAGGTCTTTGAGGGCAAGTGACTGTCACTTCTATATTTCTATCCCCAACACCTACCTCAGTGTTTTTCATACACATTGCTTGCTTATTTGCTTGATTAATTAACCAGTAGTCACCCAGTGTGTGATTGCAAACCTCCACTGATGGGAAGCTAATGACTTCCTGAGGCAGATCATTCTATTTTTGAACAACTCTAATTATTATAAAAAGCTTGACATCCACCCCCCTGTAACCTCTACCCTTTGATCCTGCTTCTGCCTTCTCTATCTGAAACTAGTGACCCATAGTGACCAGGGCTTGGATCCACCAAGATGGAGGTGGGGCATAGCTCTTCTTAACACTTCACAGTCCTCAAATCTGACAACATTGTGCACATGCTCCCAGGTCGACATCTCCAGGCTCTAATCCCTGTGGCACTCCTTCTTCAGGACATTCCTTTACTTCCTGTTTCTACAGGAATATAGGAAAGAATCTCTGTAATGCTTCAACTTTACTGACCTATATGTAATAATTTAATATTATCAATTATGTTATTACATCATCTAATTTGAGTCTCGCAAGAACCTTGGCATGTAGATATCAGCAGTATTTACTATTACCATTTTACATCCAGGAAAATTGCAACACGAAGAGGAGAAGGGAAATGTACATGGTCATTATTGTCTTCAGAATGCTTTTGAGATTCTTTTTCGATCTGGCAAATTTGACTTTTTAAGGCATTCTTCTCCTCATTGGCTTTTTGGGCCTCTTTTGCCATTTGAGTTAATTTGTTCTTTAAGGTGTTATTTTCTTCAGTCAGGTTGTTGACTCTCCTTTCATGATATTCTTGCATCATTCTCCTTTCTCTTCCCAATTTTTCCTCCACTTCTCTATTTGGTTTTCAAAGTCCTTCTTAAGTCCATCTATGGCTTGTAGGCAATATTCATGTTTCTTGGAAGTATTTGGTATGGGAGTTCTGACTGTGTTGTCTTCCTCCCATTCCATGCTTTGATCCTTTTCATCCCCACAAACAGATTCTAGAGTTTTATTGTTGTTCTTTCTTTGCTTCCTTTTCCTGCTCATATTGGCCAGTCAAGTAAATGTTTGGTTTTTTAGCTCTGTGGAATCTGCTTCTCGGGGGGAAAGCTCTGTCCCAAATTGCTGGGATTTTCACAGCTGCCCAAGCTATTATGGGGCTGCTGCAGCCCCCACCAGCTTTGGCTCACTGAAAATGCACCCCAGGACCACTACTCAAGATCACGATCTGGATCCAGGCTGATCAGTTCAAGAGCACTTGGCCTCTGATCAATTGTCTTGGATATTCGGGAGCTCTGAAGCAGCCAGGTTAGAGGTAACTTCCTCTTGTGCCACTTGTGCTGCTTCTAATGCTTCCTTGCCCTGTGGGCAATTTGGCCTGACTGCTTTTCTTACCCCAATTTATCTGAATTCCATTGACCTTTCCCTTAGCTTTATTTCTCCTGGCTTGATAAATCTGGAAACTGCCACAGGTGCCGCCAATCCACTCTCTTGAAGACTCCAGCTGTGGTTCCTCCTGACTGCCCTGGGACCAGGCCACAGTTTCAGGCTGGGCTGGTTTTGTCTCCCAGACTGCTGCGATGAGCCCCACCTGCCGAACTACCTTCAACGAGAGATGTGTTTTCTGTATTTTTGTTTGTTTTGGAGTCCAATAATTTGTTTAGAGTCATATTTTATGGGTATTTAAGGTGGCTGTGTGGGAGCTGTGAAACCTTGCTGCTTCTATGCCGCCATCTTGGCTCAGGAAGCAATTGTATTTATTTCTTTTGTAATCATATGTATTTTGTTTTATGTATTTAAAAACATTCTTCTGAGATGGGTTCCATAGGCTTCAGCAGACTTCCAAAGGGACCCATGACATAAAAAATATATTATAAGCATTATTATTATTATTGTCATTTTAACAATGATGATCCAGAGGCAAAGAAAGCTTAAATGATTTGGCCATGATCACTTAGCTAATAAATGACATCAAATAAACCCATACTTCCTTTCTACTAAGATGGGCCTTCATTAACTACATGTTGTTGAGTTGTTTCACTTGGGTCCAATTTGTTATGATCCCATTAGGAGTTTTCTTGGCAAAAATACTAGAATGGTTTGCCATTTCCTTCTCTAGCTCATATTAAAGGTGAAGAACTGAGGCAAACAAGGTTAAGTGACTTGTCTACAGCTAGTATGTGTCTTCTGAGTCTGGCTTTGAATTCGTGAAGATGAGTCCTTCTGATTCCAAGGCCAGTACTCTATACACTGTGCCACCTAGCTGCGCTTATTTACTACATAAAACTCATCTTTTTTACTTCTGTGTTTGAATCCTCCCTTTCCTCCACTTCCCTTTCCTAAGAAATTTATTATAGTATCTGGTGCCTGATGGATCTTTCATAGGGTTCAGTGGCGTGTATCTTCTGCATTTTTCTGTTCCTCGGACTGTAGTTAATATGTTTTAACATAAGAGTAAGCATTGAGTAAAACAATGATAGCAACTCATTTTTCTAGCCTTGTTACACTTGATTGTCCTTCCCACACTCTACGATCCAGTTGAATTGGCTTTCTTTCTGTTCCTCACATACAACACTCCATCTTTGTATCTTCATGCCATAGTGCTAGCTGTCATCATGCCTGCGATCCACCTCTTCTTAGATTTGCTTTTTCTTCAAGACATAGCTCAAACACTATATTATATACAAGCCTTTTTAAACAACCCCTTCCAACCTCTAGTGCTCTTCTTCCCTAACTACCTTGTATTTCATTACTTTCTGTAAGATCTGGTGCCTTTAAGGTGCTTCACTTTCACATGGAAAGCTTTATTATTTAGTTAAGTCTACTCAGAATTCTTTTTTTTTGTTTTTTTTAATTTTGGCTTCAAATGCCAGAACTCAAATACAGAATAGAGAAAAGAAAGAGAAATACATAATAAACTTAAATACTGAAAGGTAAATACAATGTAAGAAAAGAAAAAAAGCATATCATGTGGACAGCAGAACATAAAAGAGGATTCATAGCAATAAGTTTTCATTTCAAGAAAGCCTATATAACAGACACAACATATGTGTGATGACCAACTTTGATAGACTGGACTCTTCTCAGCAATGCAGGGTTATAATACAACTCCAAAAGACTCATGATGGAAGATGTCTGCATTCAGAGAAAGAACTACAGAGTTTGAAAGCAGATTGAAGCAAACTACCTGCTCTTGTTCTTGCTTTTTTTTTTTAGAGGGCAGTTGGGGTTAAGTGACTTGCCCAAGGTCACATGGCTAGTTTTTGTGTTAAGTGTCTGAGGCTGGATTTGAACTCAGGTACTCCTGACTCCAGGGCTGGTGCTCTATTCACTGCGCCACCTAGCCGCCCCCCTGCTCTTGTTCTTTTTCCTACTTGGTTTTATTTCCTCTTCCCCATTGTTCATTCCATTACAATCTTTCTTTATAACCTGACCAATGTCTAATGGGAAAGTGTTTGCAGATCCTGTACTTGATGGCATGCTGCCATAGTGGGGGTGAGGAGGAGAGTGAGAGGGAGAAAATTTGAAACTCAAGGGATGGTGGAACTGAGTCATGTAAACTACAAATAAATAAACGAATCAATAAAGACAAAAAATTTCCATCACCAAAAAAAAGAAAACCTATATAATAAATGCTACACATTATATATTGAGAGCTGTCCATCTTTGCTTCGTCATAAGTTTCCTTTCGTCCTCTGCTGTGCACTTTTTACTTCATTCTTTTTTCCCCTTTTGTCCCCTCACCAAAAGGCTACAATTAAGTGAGAATGTATTTAGACATAGATATATACATACACATATACATATGTACATACATATGTATATACATTTACAGACATATACTTTCTCTAACAAATTCTAGTCCAGATCTTTGTTTTTATGTTTCTACATATCTCTTATTTCTTATTCCTCCTGACTCCTCTCCTTTACTTCTACTGCTACCTATCCTCCCACACTTAGCTTACCCTCCCTCAAAGGATCCTTCCCCTATCCTCCCATTCCCATAAATCTAAACACCCTTTTATAAATCCCTCTAACCTGTTCCCTCACCCTCCTCTTTCTCAGAGTTCTAAGAAAAACAGTTACTCTGTTTCAGATAGCTACTTTTAAAAAAGCATATAACATTCATATTAAAAATGTTCAGTTCCAAATCCCCCCCCCGGAATCCCCCCCATCAAGATGTCTTAGGCTGGGAAAATGTCTCCCTCTGACCTTTTATTGACTCTGCTACTGCAAAACTTGATTTGAAGCGTTATTTTATCTTTTTTTTTTGGAGGAGGGAAGGTAGGGCAAATGGGGTCAAGTGATTTGCCCAAGGTCACATGGCTAGTAAGCGTTAAGTATCTGAGGTCATATTTGAACTCAGGTCCTCCTGACTCCAGGGCTGGTGCTCTATTCACTGCACCACCTAGCCACCCCATGAAGCATTATTTTAAAGATTTTAGATTGGCATGTTGGAAGAGTTCAGATGGGTAGCTACCTCTAGTCCATCACCTTCACTCTGACTATTTCTTACATTTTTAATGTGACAAATTGTATCATGTATGTATGTGTATATATAAGAACTGATGTAGGATTATGATACAAATAAACAAATGAGAATCTGGATGCCAATTTTAAGCTAAGATGGTGTTATTCACAGTGAGTACATAGAATGTGAACTCACAAAAAAAGTTAAATGGAAAAATTTCAGAACTGCATTATAAATTAGAAGCTGTTAAGTGATATATATTACAATTGCTGTTGAGGATTAAGTCTAGCTAAACAGAAGGCTATCTTGTAAGCAGAGAATTTTTAAAAATCACCTAGTGGATTAACTAGTTTGACTTAGATGTCATGCCTAAAGAGGTGTTAGTAAAGCACAGCATGAATCATTTTAGCTTAGTACTGAAAGTATCTGCTCAACACAGAGGTCATTCATCAAAGACATTTTATGGATGATTACTGAGACAGAAAAAGAATACCAATATTTATAGTTCCAGAGTGGTAAATTACCCTGATGACCTGAGTTTTCTTCAATCGTGTGCCTCTGTGGCAATAAGGCAAAATAAGTAGTGAGAACATCAAAGATATTAATATCTTAGCACAAAATCAGGAATAATAAATCACAATCTCCACCAAACTTGCATCCCATTATCCCACCAACATATTCACTATCTGTGTGGGAGATTTGAGACTCTTAGAGAAACTTACTAAGGAAGCACATGACCAATAACAAATTGCCAGATATGCTGATATAGAACAAAATTAATGTCAAAATTCCTGTGCAGGAAGAAAATGTCAAGAATCCCCCAGGGAGGGCGCGGAGCCAAGATGGCGGCGTAGAAGCAGCAAAGCACCACAGCTCCCACACAAACACGCTAAAAAACTCATAAAATGGGATGCTAAACAGATTTTCAAGCTCCAAAACTCTCCAAAAGACAGAAAGCACATCTGTTGCTACAGCAGGCGGGGCTCTTCGCAGCAGTCTGGGACCAGTGGCCGAAACCCAGCCGGCTCAGGCCCTGGGGCATCGGGTGGGGAACCACGGCTATAGGAGAGCAGATCGGCTGCACTGGAGGCAGAGTTACCACATTTATCAGGCCAGAAGACAAAAAGGCTAAGACAAAGGTCAGTGGATTTTGCTAACTGGGGAGGAGAAGAGCGAGTCTGGCCAAACTGCTCCCACGGCAAGGAGGGAGCGGAGGCGGCTGTTGAAGCAGGAACGGCTGAGAGCCGCAGTGGCTTCCAATGGGCTGCTTCAGAGCGCTTGGCCTGCAGATAGCAGGGGGCCTGAGGCGACCCATCGAGGCCAAGGGCTCTTGCGTTGAGCAGCCTGGACCTGGATCATGATCTTGAGTGGTGGTCCTGGGGTGCGCTTTTAGTGAGCCAAAGCTGGGGGGGGAGCTGCAGCACCCCACTAAGAGCTCCGGCAGCTGAGAGGGCCCCAGCGATTTGGGACAGAGCTTTACCCCTCCAGGAAGCAGAGTTCCACAGAGCTAAAAAACCAAGCGATTAATAGACTGGCCAACATGAGAAAAAGGAAGCAGGCTAGGAACAGCAGTAAAACTCTAGAATCCTTTTTTATGGACAAAAAAGACCAAAGTATGTAGCAGGAGAAAGACAACTCAGTCAGAACTCCCTCACCAAATGCTTCCAAGATGCTGGAAGAATGCCTACTAGCTATACATCAACTGAAAAAGGACTTTGAAAACCAAATAAG
>CM053595.1:81847075-81878041 GCA_028646575.1 Pseudocheirus occidentalis
GGTGTTGGAGGAGGGCATAAAAGGGAACAGATTGTGGGAGGGGTCTTACAGTGGGATCAATGTTCTGGGCTGGGAGGTAGTGGCAAAAAGGGGAGAAAATTTGTAACTCAAAACCTTGTGCAAATGAATGGTGTAAACAAGAAAATAAATTAAAATTTAAAAAATGATATTTTGAAGATTAAGGGAGCTGGGATTAAAAGCAAGAATCAACTACCCAGCAAAATTGAGCATATTATTCCAGGGGAAAATATGGTCATTCAATGAGGTAGAGGACTTTCAAGCATTCTTGCTGAAAAAAACAGAACTGAACAGAAAATTTGACAATCAAACACAAGAAGCATGAGAAGGTAAACATGGGAAAGAAATCATAAGGAACTTTTCAAATTTGAATTATTTACATGCCAATATGGAAAAATGATAATAGAAACTTATGAAACTTTTCTTAGCATGAGGATAGGTGAAGGTAATACAAATGTTTATATATATATATATATATATATATATATATATGCATGTATGTATACTTACACATATGTCCATATAGGAGGCTATATATGCGTATGAATACATATCTGAGCATGTGTGTATGTGTATATAGAGGGTATAGGATCAATTGAATAAGAAGGGATGATACTTTAAAAAGTGAAATTCTGAGGTGAGAGAAGACTAGAATGAGAGGAAACGGGGAGATACAAAATGGAGTTAATCATCCTGTATAGAAGAGGCAAGGGACAACTGTTACAACTTTACTTTCATTTACTCTCATTGAATTTGGCTTAGGGAAGAAATAGCATAAACTCTAAACTGGGCATCATGCCACACAGGAGAGTAGGGGGCATGGGGATGAGACGGGGGAGGACAGAGGGTAGGGCAGGGTCTGGGGGAGTGATGCTGGAAGCACACACTTCAGTAAAGGGACAGGGACAGGGTAGAGAACAGAACAAGGAGGGGGAGGGATATGAAGGAGAGACAGATGATCACTGTCATAATATGTCCACTATGAAAATGTCCTGTATAATCACACATCCACAGCCTGTATTGAATTGATTGGCCTTCCAGGGAGGTGTGGGGGACAAGGGAGGAATCGAAAGAATCTAGAAATTAAAGTTCTGCAATACCTGCAACTAGGAATTAAGATATATAGGGGCTTGGATAGGGCGACCCTCCCTGTCCTACCAGAAAGTAAGAGAGCTGAGCAGGGGAGGGGCTTTACAGAGGGATTGCTGTTTTAGGGTTGGGGCAGG
Source organism: Pseudocheirus occidentalis (assembly GCA_028646575.1). Taxonomy (NCBI): domain Eukaryota; kingdom Metazoa; phylum Chordata; class Mammalia; order Diprotodontia; family Pseudocheiridae; genus Pseudocheirus; species Pseudocheirus occidentalis. The sequence goes on from CM053595.1 coordinate 81,848,320, forward strand.
GGAAAGACAGGGAGAAAATTTCTAATTCAGAAATGTCATGAAAATGAATGATGTAAACAAGAAAACAAATAAAAAACTTTTTTAAAAAAACATTTCTTCTGGAGGATATTACATATGTTCCTGAGGCTAAAAAAAAAAAAAATAATAACATTAATTGCCTCTGAGTATAACACGATCTTGTAATTTCTCAGCCACTCACAAAATTATTTCCAAATCATCAAAAGGGTTCAAAATTGAAGCACAAAAACCAGTTTCCAAGATATGATCAGATCCACAACATACTCTCTTCTGCATTCTGTACACTGCACAGAAGTAGTTCATTTATTCCCTTCTGTCACCCTTTGATCAGAACTCACCAACTGTATAATTATATGAATTATTAATGTTTGCATTCTTGCAGCACAAATATCAAACTGTTTGAACATTGATTGCTGAGCAGGTACATTATAAAACATCTCAAAAGCAACATCAACTATCACAAACATTCTGCAGAAACAAACTTTATATTACCTCTCCATTGCAGTATTAAAGGCCATTTTCCAATATAAAGTCATACTCTGCTTATGTTATTGTTCTTTCTGATGGATTTTCAGATGAACTGATTGACAACATCCCTTCATTAAATATCCATCAAGCAGGGCTGCCATTCTCTTGTCAAGAGAGGTCCCTATCAGAAAGGAAACAGAGATTTAAGGTGCTTCCTTTTTGTCTTTGATCCCTGAGAGAAATCACTGACCATTAATTTATTGATTATTGGCCAGCCTAGTAAATAAATTGTTTTTTTTATACCCAGAACTTTGTCTCTCAGAATTTTATATAGTATACATGCTGGGTTTTGCAGATAGGCAGCCTGGTTTGGGGGCCTTAAGGAACAATCTAGAGAACACAGACTAGCAGTCGCTGAGAAAATGGTTTTTCTGGTAGAGATGCTACATTTGGAGTATGAACTTGATAGAACCAGTGCTGTGTATTAACTGAGTTAAAATTTAACCCATTCTCAGGGGAAGCTAGGTGACAAAATAAGTAGAGCACCAGCCCTGGAATCGGGAGGACCTGAGTTCAAATTCAGCTTCAGACACTTGACACTTGCTAGCTGTGTGACCTTGGGCAAGTCATTTAACTCCAATTGCCTTTCTTCCAAAAATATTTTAACCCATTCTCTATAAAGACTGAGAAGATAGATAAAGGGTAGGATATTCCTCTGCAGTACTGAGAAGAAGGGATATTTGCATTTCTGTTCTTGCTATAAATATCCTTTTATAAAAGCTCCTTTACGTTAGTTAAATGGAAATGGAGTACTAGTCACTGGTGTCTAACAGCTGCCTTCTGGATGTGTTGTCCTCAATGTTCCATAGGCATCCCAAACTCAATAAGTCCAAAACAGAGCCCATTATCTTTCCCCCTAAAATTACCTCCACTAACTCATCTCTTTCTGTCAAGGGTACAATCATAGGGGGTGGCTAGGTGCTACAGTGAGTAGAGCACCAGCCCTGGAGTCAGGAGGACCTGAGTTCAAATCTGACCTCAGACACTTGGCACTTACTAGCCTGTGTGACCGTGGGCAAGTCACTTAACCCCCATTGCCCTGTCTGCTCCCCTCCAAAAAAAAAAAGGATAAATATATATTATTCTAACCACTTTGGTTGACAACCTAGGTATTATTTTAGACTCTCTATCCTTACCTGGCCTATGAAATCCATTGCCAGGTCTTATTGATTCCTTGTCCACATTTCTTACCCCTATCCCCTTCATTCTGTTAACATGTCCATCAACCTTATTGACAACCTCATGACTTCTAGCCTGAACTACTGTAGTAGCTTAATCAATCTCCCTTACTCTGGTCTGTTCCATCTCCAATTCATTCTCCACACAAAATACCACAATGAAATTTCTAAAGGACAAAACTGAATATATTATTCCATGTTCAGTCAATTCCAATGACTCCTTATTGCTTCAGTGATTCTCAAAGTGTGGTACTGAGACCATTGTGGGTCCTGAAGACCTTTCAGGAAATCCACAAGACTAAATATATTTTATAATAATCCTAAAATGTTTTAATGTCTAATATGATAACTATCAATAGGTATAACCCACATAAACAAAAGCTCTTTGTGGAGGATGGAATCACCCCCAATTTCTCTTGTATATGTCTTGTTTGGACACAGTTGTTTACGTGGTATTTCTATCATCAGACTATGAGAGCAATCAATGAGAGTAAAGACTATGTCTTCCCTTTCTTTGATATCTTCAAAACTTAGCACAATGCCTGACACATAGTAGGGGCTTCAGAAATGTTTGATGACCTGACAATATAACTTTTACTTCTGGATTGTAAGATGGGTTGTAGCCATGAACTTTTACTTTGGTTGGTAAAAAGGAAAAGGAAACACAGTACTCCATCTCCTACCTCCATACCTTCAAACAAGCCATTAACCATGCTAGAAACACATTCGTTCATTGTCTCTGACGACCAGAATCTTTGTCTTCACTCAGATATCATTTTTCTCCAAACTTTTCCTGATCTTCCTAGATATAAGTATTCTCTCCGTCCCCAAATTTAGTTGTATAGTCAGCCAACAAGTGTTTATTAAGGAAGGGTCTATTTTGTATTTGGCACCAGAAATATGAAGACTAAAAAGAAATAGTTCCTGCCCTTGAAGTACTTGCATTCTACCAGGAGAAGCAATAGGCACAAAGAAGTTTCCCAAGGGAGTATCTGTTTTGTTTTTTGTTTTATATCCCCAGTGCCTAGTATGTAAAATATGCTTATTAAATGCTTACTGAATTGAATTGAATTGAATTGAACTGGAGGGTGACAGTCTATCTAACTGCTTGGTTACGAATGAGCTGATTCCCTGAAGTACATGAATTAGTGTACTGGCTTTCAACAAAAGGATTACCTCCCAGTAAGGTGATTACAAGGTAGCTTATTCTTGACTTTGCTTCCCTCTCTCTAGGATCTGTAGGGCTTTTCTTCCTCTGTCAATAAATATCCTACTCATTTGAAGCTGGCTTTTTGCTGATACTCAGTGTAGCTCTCTTTCCTGGCTGATTCCCATCTGTGCTATTTCACCAGATAAACCAAGGCACCATGCGTATCTAAACACCAGCAGCAGTGGCCAGGAACTGACGCAGTTTTAAACTTCACAAAACTACATCTGTAGCTGCTTCCTCCTAAATATTACCACTGATTTAGTTGCAGTACCTTCCTTGTTGTGTGAACAGGTAACCACAAGGAAATGAAAAGTGTAAGGCAAATATTTGCATTCAGCATATGTTGTGTACAAAACCTCCCTGGGGGATCACATACAAATTAAGGAATGCAGTTGAGGTCCAGGGTGAAAGATATATGTAGTCCAATATAGAAAGATATTGAACAGCTCATGTAGCAAAGATAACAGACAATAGATTGAGCATATCACTAATATATTGCACTCCCATATCCACATAGAAGCACAATCACCTGACTGAGAGACTGAAAATCTGGTAGCATAAGTCAGTGGAATACGTATTTGGATAGTTAGAAATGCCAAACACAAGGTCATCGGTTCCAGTGGCTGGTGAATCTGTTATCACGGTAAGTTACTGCAGATCATCATAGAACATAAATTCTATGGGGTAGGTAAGAAAGGTGTCATTATCATCCTTTTACATATAAAGAAAGAAGCTGAGGTTAGGGTAATTTGCCCAAGGTTGCAGTGTTAGTAAGTGGTCAAGTTAGGAACTAGAACTTTTGATTTCTAGTTCAGTATTCTTTCTGATGCGCCATATTCAGAGATAGCTCTTCCATCCACATGCCCCTGTTGATGTAATATCCATATCTCAGAAAAGAGTCTAAGAACCATTAGCCAATGAATCCACTTGCATCCAAGGTCATTGATCCAGCTGACTGAGAATCAGAAAACATTTTCCTAAAATCAATAACAGTCTACGTAGACCACCTTAGCTCTGTGAAATGACCCCTATATATAGAAAACATAACACAGCCATCCCTGGACTGGCAGTAACCTTCCCAGTTCAAGAATAGAATTCATAAAATGCATAACAATTGAGGACTCCCATAATATGGTCAAAGACAACCAACAATCACCAGAAACTATTTGAGTGAGGGTTTTCTAAGAACCACTTCCTTTATGTACTTATTCTCAGTAAATATATTCAAACCTACAAGGATCTAAAGTAAAAGCACACGTGAATATAGTGAAAGAAATCAAAGTGTATGCCTCCTAGAATTAGAATAGATTCTCATAGTTTGTTCTCATAGTTAACTTGTTCTAGTAGCTTGTTCTCACAGTTAGCAGCTATCTACACTAATGGCAAGATAGGTGTAGCCACTCCCTCACTGAAGCAACCATCAGTTTTAATAGTAGTAACTCCGAGAACTTTGTTTTTCTATGCCAGGATTTGCTGAGCAGAACCATGGACAGAAGACTTCCTCATTCAGGATGACATTTCATTATCTTAGCTTTTTGATTCAACAATTCCCTCTCAAAAGGCTGACCTGACTGCTATAATAAAGAAACCTCTGAGGGAACTCACAAGTCACAACAGACTACAATGTTGATGAATCATAAGAGAACACAAATACTTAAAGAGAGGAAATTTATTCAGTAGAACTATATTTCCCAGGGAATAACCCAAATATTGTTGAGTCCACGTAATGTAATGTCTCTTCCCCATCTTCTGTTTTTGCCAGAAACTCAATAAAGCCTAGCACTATCAACTGAGAAGAAAATGTAGGGTAGAACTAATTTAAAGTCTGTGAGAGTGGGGAGGGAAAGCTCAAAATTTAAGACTTTGGTACCTGAGATCTCCTAGATTTAAGAAGAGCTTCTTGAAACAGAAACCTGGAAAGTTGCCATTGCTGAAGGATTGATAACTTAGAGTACAAAGCATACCTTTTGGGTCATGAAAATTCTGAAGGGTTATAAGATGATATGCTGCCAGGAATCCCTGAGATCTGAGCTTTAGTAGGCAGGGTGAGCTGCTTCCCTGGAGGATCCATTTTCTTTCAGGTCTACTCCCCCTTGCTCTGAGGGGTAATCCTGAAGTAATTACTGAAGTGATCCTGCTGAAATACTGCTACTACCAATACACTAATGAATCTGAATACATTCATGAAAGACATAGGCTTTTACTCTACCTACCTTTTAATTCTCTCTCTCGTTAGATTCTCTAATATTTTATTGTTGTGTGATGAAAATCATTACCACACCATGAAAATAAAAGCATAATCCAAGATATAACTTCCATATAGAAACAGGGTTTAATGTAGGATACATGACAAGTGCTGCCATGGTCCCAATATGATGGAAAGCAGTGCTCGAATATAGCTGTCTTTAAGATTTTTCCCAAGTCTATAAGTCTATAAGTCTTCATGTCTTCACACCTGTGATGAGTTCTGTGTCTATGGAAATCAGGAAGTATAATTGGAAACAAGGTTGTTTTTGCTTATATATATATATTTTTTTTTAAAACCTCATTTCTGATATAGTTATCAGCAAAGCCTCACTTTTGATCTGGCCTCTCAGGTTTGAGGAACAAAACACACAACTTAGCCCTAACCTTTCTTTCAAACTGCCCTAGAAATAATGACAGTTTTAAGAATACTAAGATTTTCTCATATGAGAAGTAAACAGTATCCGGATTCTTTTTCTATCATAACTTTCATGTAGTTCAACAATTTTTATGTTGTCTCTCTTTGATCTGTTCTCCAGATCAGTTGTTTTTCTAATGTGATATTTTAGATTATCTTCTAGTTTTTCAAGTTTTATTATTTCTTGTGTCTTACAATGTCATTCCTCTTGCCCAATTCTAGTTTTCAAAGAGTTATTTCATGTTTTGGACCTCTTTTTCCAATCAGTTAACTTTCTTTTCATAATTTTCTTGGATTGCTTTTATTTTTCCTATTATTTCCTCAGTCTCTCTTATTTGATTTTTAATTCCTTTTTATGCTCCTTTAAGAACTTTTTTGGGCTTGCAACCATTTGACATTATTGTTTGGAGTAGGAATGAATTTTTTTCCCTCACTATCTTCCTATGAATATGAACCCAGATTTTCTTTTATACTATAGTAGGTATCCATGGTTGAGTTCTTTCTCCTTTGCTTGCTCATTTTTATTTTTATTTTGTGTTACTTTATTTTTTAGCAGTTTATAACTTCCTTACTGTTATTTTCTGAATTCTGTCTAGGAGCCAAACCTCCCCTAAGTCACAGTTAGATCTCCCAGCTGTGCTGTACCAAAAATGTTCTTCATCCCTGCGGTACCACACTCAGCCACTGTGTGCTTGCTCCTCTGCACCCCAAACTACAGCTCAGCATCACATGGTCAGCACTGCTAGTAGGCCTGCTATCTAGAAACATCAGAGGCTCCTTCAGTCTTGCCCTATTCAGCATCTGATCCCCATGGTGTTCATTAGATGTAAGTTTGGGAGGTCAAAGTTCTTGAGACCTAGTCTGCTTCCTTAAAGAGCTGCACTCAGGCCCAACTATTTAATGATTCAGCAGAGTAGGCCTGAAGTTGTTTAAATTCCACTCAGGCCAAACTGCAGCCTCTTGAGATCCTGTCTTTCCTCAGGTCCTCTCAAGATGTCTTAGGAAGACAACTGTTTTATCCTCTTTATTTTTGCTGTTCTGTGTTCATTTAGAGGTGATGTTCTATCTGTTTGTAGAGGATATTTGGAGAACTTGGAATTTTCTGATGCATTCAAGAAACACACAGGGTTGGAGTAGAATTAATCATGCTTCAACTGATGCAAAAAAGGCAGGGGTGGTGATTATGATCTCAAAGTTATGTTTAAATTAGATTTAATTAAAAGAGATACCCATTCTGGTAAAAAGATTCCATAGACAATGAAGCACTATCAATACAGAACCTATATGTACTGAAGTGGTCAGGAACTAGTTAAGTAGAAATCTCAGGGACTCAAGATAGGAGTCAAGAGATCAGCCAGGAAATAGTTAAGTGATACTTTGTGAAATTAGAAATCCAAGTGAGAAGCCTTATGAACTCGAGCTAGAAGTCCCTGAGATGGCCTGAATGAGCCTGAGTATGAGCTTAGATAATTTGTCTTTCCTATGTGCTCAAGTCTTCATGCCCCATGCCCATTTCCCCATCAATCAATACTGAGGTCATCACATTCTCCTGGTCCCTATTTCACACTTCTTTGATAATAAAGAATAGATCCCTGTACCTGGATGTCATCTAGTTATAGTATTGTGGAAAAGTAATTGCTTATACCTGAATACTGATTAGTTTTGGTTATAGATTGTGTCTGGATACCAATTTAGTTTTGGTTACAGATTATCTTGGATACTAACTTAGTTTTAGTTACTGATTATGTTGTTAGAAACCCAAAAATGGTATAAAAGACCCTGTACTTCTGTGTTACTCTGCTGCTCTCTATCTTTTCTTATTCAGTTTATGAGACATCCCAGCTGCTAATCAAATTACTATTAAAGCTCCTTAAACTTTTATTTGGACTCTGTGGTCACTTTGTTAAAACTTGCTATTTCAGTACCAAATGCTACAGAACATTAACTTAAAAAAAAAAGGGAAATGAATTACAAGTGGAGATAGTAGTACTATGCTAGTGGGGGACTTTAAGCTTCCCCTTTAGAATCAGATGCATCTAACTAAAAAATAAGAAGTAAGGAAGTATATAGAATTTTAGATAAGCTAGATATGATAGATATCTGGAGAGAACTGAATGGAAATGGAAAGGAAAATACCTTTTTTCAGTGTTTTATGGTACCTTTACAAAGACTGACCATATACTAGGACATAAAAAGTTTATAGATAAAAGCAGAAATATTAAAAATATGCTTTCCAGATCACAGTTATATTTAATATAACTTTGGAAACAGATTTAAAAAACTAATTGGAAATTAAACAACCTAATCTTAAAGAATGAGTAGGTCAAAGAACAAATCATAGAAACAATCAATAATTTCATTAAAGAGAATGACAATAATGAGACAACATATCAAAACCTATAGGATGTGGCAAAAGCAGTAATCAAAGGAACATTTATATCTCTAAATATTTATATCAATAAAATAGAGAAAGAGCAGACTGATATTTTGGGTGTGAAATTTTTAAAAACTAGGAAAAGAACAAGCTACAAATTCCCAATTAAACACTAAATTGGAAATCTTTAAATTTTACATGAGATTAATAAAATTGAGTGTAAAAAGACATTGAATTAACAAATAAAAGTAAGCACTGGTTTTGTGAAAAAAACCAGTAAAATAGATAAACCATTAGTTAATTTTATTTAAAAGAGAAGAAAACCAAATCACTAGCATTAAAAATGAAAAGAGTAAATATACTACCAACAAAGATGAAATTCAAGCAATTATAAGGAGTTATTTAATGCAATAATATGTCAATAAATTTAATAATTTAAGTGAAGTGGAAGAATATTTACAAAAATAAACATTGCTTAGATTAGTAGAAAAATAAATAGAATTTCTCAAAAGACCTATTTTTTGTTGGGGTTTTTTTTTGCTTTTTGTAGGGGGAACAGCAGGGCAATTGGGGTTAAGTGACTTGCCCAAGGTCACACAGCTAGTAAGTGTTCAGTGTCTGAGGCTGGATTTGAACTCAGGTTCTCCTGACTCCAGGGGCAGTGCTCTACTCACTGCACCACCTAGCGGCCCCTCTCCCCCCAAAAGACCTATTTTAGGAAAAGAAATTGAACAGACCATAAGTGAGTTTCCTAAGAGAAATGCGCCAGGACCAGATAGATTTGCAAGTGAATTTTATCAAACATTAACCAATTTCAATATCAAATCAATTATTTGGAATAATAAGCAAAGAAGGTATTCTTCCAAATTCCTTTTATGAAACAATTATGAAATTTATACCTAAACCAGGAAGATTAAAAACAGAGAAAGAAAATTATAGACCAATTTCATTAATGAATATGAATTTTAAAAATCCCAAATAAATTGCTAGCTAAAAGATTATAATATTTTACAAAGTTTAGACACTATGGCCAGGCAAGATTAATGCCAGAAATGCAAGGGTGGTTTGAAATGTTAAAAATTAATAACATAATTTGTAATTATAATTTTATTTTATTTCAATAATCAAAGTAATGAAAATCATGTGATTATATCAATAGATGCAGAAAAAGCTTTTGATGAAGTACAACACTCATTTTTATTTTAAAAAAACTTAAAAGTAGAGGTATAAATGGATTCTTACTTGAATTTATTTTTAAAAGGCATTTAACTAAAACCACCAACAAGCATTATTTATAATGAGGATAAGCTGGAAGCCTTCCCAAGTAAGATCAGTTGTGAAATGAGAGTGCCCACTATCAATACTGTATTATTCAATATTGTATTGGAAATCCAAGTAATAGTAATAAGAGAACAAAAAGAAATAAAAGGAATCAGAATAGGGAATGAGGTAATAAAAGTATCTCTTTTGCAGAGGATATGATGATATACTTGGAAAATTCCAAAGTTTCACCCAAAAAGTTAGTTGAAACAATAGTTTTAGCAAAGTAGCAGGATATAAAATAAATCCACATAAATCATCAGCACTCCTACATATCACCAAAAAAAAAACCCTGCAAGAAGAAATAGTAAGAGATATTCCATTCAAAATAACCGTATAGACAATATAAAATACCTGGGGATACACCTGCCAAAACAAATTCAGGAACTATGTGAACTATGTGAACAAAATTATAAAAACTTTTTATACAAATAAAGTCAGATTAAAATAATTGGAGAAATATTCATTGTTCATGAGTAGGCAAGGCCAATATGATAAAAATGACAATTTTACCATAACTAATGTATATATTCAATGTCATCCCAATTAAATTACCAAATAATTATTTTCCTGAATTAGAAAAAAAAAATAACAAAATTCATTTGGAAGAACAAAAAGTCTAGACTATTAAGGGAACCAATGAAAAAACACATATAAAAGGAGGTTTAACAGTACCAGATTTTTAACTGTATCATAAGGAAGTAATTATCAAAAGTGTCTGGTACTGGCTAGGAAACAGAAAGGTAGATCAATGGAACAGAGAAGACACACAATTTACAGTAACAAATAAACATATTTACTTTATACTTGACAAATATAAAGACTTAAGATTTGGGGATAAGAATTCATTATTTGGTAAAAAAAAAATTTATTGGAAAATTGGAAAGCAGTGTGGCAGAAATTGGGCCTAGAGCAATATTTTACACCATTTACCAAGATCAATCAAAATGGATATGTGACCTAGATATATAGAGAGATGTTACAAGAAAATTTGAAGAACATGGAATATATTACCTATAAGACTTATGGTCAGGTGAACATTTTATGAATAAACAAGAGATAGAGACCAATGTGAGGTGTAAAACAGATAATTTTGATTACATTAAATTGAAAAGTCTTCATACAAAAAAAGTAGCCAATATTAGAAGGAAAGCAGAAAATTGGGAATATATATATATATGGAGAGAGAGAGAGAGAGAACTTTGTCAAATCTATATGAATAAGAGTCATTCCTCAATTGACAAATGGTCAGACAATATGAACAGGCACTTTTCTGATGAAGAAATCAAAACATTTTATAGTCATAGAAAAAATGTTTTACACCATTATTGATTAGATAAATGAAAATTAAAATAACCTTGATGTATTGTTTCATACCTATCAGATTGGCTAAAATGATTGAAGGTGAAAGTGACAAGCCTTGGAAGAAATTTGGAAAAAAAAAATGAGACACTAATTCACTATTGGTGAAACTGTGAATTGATCCAACCATTTTGGAAAGCAATCTGGAATTATGCCCAAAGAGTTGTTAAACCACCTGTACTCTTTGATCCAGTAATACCACTACTAAGTCTGTTTCCCAAGATGATTAGAGACAAACGAAAAGAACCTATATGTTGTCAATTGGGGAACGGCTGACCAAGTTGTGGTATGTGATTGTGATAGAACATTACCGTGGAATAAGAAATGATGAGCTCAATGATCTTAGAAAAAATGTGGATAGACTGTATGAAATAATGAAGAGCAAAATGAGCAGAAAGAAAAGAACATTGTTTACTGTCAAAACTTGAAATGAAATGCAGGTGCTGTGACTTACTTGGGTCCAGTCAGAAATGATACACAATATACGATGTTTATTGTAAAGGCAAGTGCATTTGCCTAGGGCCAAAGATGGTGCTGGGCAAGACAGATTGGAGCTGTCTGCCAAGAACTTTCTTGAAGTACAAGAGTACATACTGGCAAGACCAATTTGTGACTCCCCTTAGGCAAATGAAGTGTACTCCTCCATCCCTCTAGTGAGTGAACCTTAGTGACCAAGCTGGCTGATCTGCTCTGGCTAAGGCTGGCTAACCAGGTGACCAAAATCATGGGGTTTTATATAATTTTTAGAAGGGTTTAGGTATGTGTAAGGGGAGGGGTTGGAGGTGTATCTCATGTGAACCACAGGGTGAGTTTAGGCAGAGCCTTTGGGCCACCTAATTTTATCTATATGAAACCTATACCTAGTTGGTGTAACCAGTGGGAATGACTATGAAACTTAATGCTTCTTTATATTAAGAAAGAAATTATTTTGCTAAGGCAGGGAGAGGAAGGTAGGAGTGGGGAAAATGTGCCTTGCATCTACATTGACACATAATATGAGGGCATTGGGGATTTAATTAAGTTGTGGAAACAGGTGATAAGACAACTTCTCTTTTGTACCCATTGCTCTGTTCTGTTTCCATAGTCCAGGCTTTTTAGATATTTTATTCCTCACAACTGATTGTCAATGCATTTAGTGAGAGGGGATCATAGGTTTCACAATACAGTAACAACATTGTTTTAAAAACAACTTTGAGTGAATAAATCATTTTGTCTATTATAAATAATTAAATCAACTACAAAGTATATATGGAGGAAGATACTATCTGCATCCAAAGAAAGAACTGATAAGTAGAACTATATAGAGAATAGTTTGGCTTATTATGCATATTTATGTCCAATAGTAGCCATCTCTAGAATTTAGGAGAAGAAAAAGGGGAGGAAAAGAAAGTTATATTTTAAAAGTTACATATTTGAAAGGAACAGCATGTTGTACATAATCGTTTTAGAGTTTCGTCTACAATTATCTTTTTTTCTATTCTACTATGTTATGGAAATGATTATTTTATTTCTTAAGTTCATAATAAAATAAATAAACAAATTTTAAAACAGGAATGGATACTTCTCAAGAATGAAATTTAGAAGAAACAAAAAGAAATAATTGCTTAATTGAAGAAAAGGGAGAGTTTTCTAAAGAAACCAATGTGGATATTTTCGTCAACCACTTCTTTTAAAACTATAAAAAAGCACTTGCCAATGAAAGCACTGTACTTCTCAAGATGCACAATGTGCTCTGCTTAGGGTAATTTCTCATATCACCTTCAGAGGATCTACATCTGATGAGCCAGAACCCAGCATGCCTACAACAGGGGTTAACCAACCAAGTCATCCCTTTTTTTTCTCCTTCAAGCAGATCAAATTATGGAACACCGCAAGCTTCCTAGTGGAGAAAGATGTAGTAGCAGTGGTGGCAGCAGCCTTCTGCTGCCAATTGCCTCTCTTCCCATATGAGCCATCCTTATATGGCATGAACTCAATTCCCTTTACTATTCTGGCTACCTTCCTCAAGACACTCTCCAGATTGCCAATGTTCTCTTTAAAATTGGAGGCCCGTGACGAAACACAATATATCAGATGTTGTCTGACCAGAGCAGATGTCAATAAGATCAGTGACTGGCAAACTCTTTGCCTATCTTGATGTAGCTGATGATAACAACATTGTGGTTCTTGGCTGTGACATCACATTGTTGACTCACATTCAGGTTGCAGTTCACTAAAACACCCAGACCTCTTAATGACATATTGTTGTCTAGTCGTGTCTCCTACATTTTGACCTTGAACTGTTGTTTTTTTAACCAAGTTAGAAATTTATTTTCATCCCTTTTAAATTCAATTTTATTGTTTATTATTATTACTTATTACCATGAATCCTATCATTCTAGACTTTCAGTATATTCTTGTATCCTATCACACCACCTGCAGAATTGAGAAGCATGCCTTCCAAGTCACTGATAGAAATGGTAAATATCACAGGACCAAGCACAAATCCCTGGGACATCCCATTAGAAACCTCCTTCCAAGTTTAAATTGAACCATTAATGACTATTTTTTTTGGAACTAGCCATTCAACAACAGAGGAAGCTAGGTGGCACACTAGATGGAGTGTTGGGTCTGAAGTCAAGAAGACTCCAAGAAGAAGAGTTCAAATCCAGCCTCACACACATCATTGTTCTTTAACCCTGGGCAAATCACTTGACTGTGTTCTGGTTCAATATCCTCAACTGTAAAATGAGAATAATAATAGCACTTACATCATAGGGTTGTTGTGAGAATCAAATAAGATATTTGTAAGATGCTTTGCACAGTGGCTGGCTCATAACAGGTGCTTAATAAATGTTTGTTCCTTTCTGCCTTCAACTAGTTACAGATGCACCTATCTGCATTATGGTCACGTCAGTCCATTTTGTTTGCAAAAACACCACAAAAGACTTTCCAAATGCTTTACTAAGATCCAAAATATAATGTTGAAGTCAAAAGTGACATCCTTGCTTTCTTTTAACAATAAATGAATTTCATCAGGAATTTTACTTTTCAAGGCAGGTTGATTCAAGTTTTGTTAGATCAACTTTGTGTCAAAATAAAAGGCACGATTCTTTAATTTAATAAATAAAATCTTGATAAAATAAAAATAAAGATATAAACAATCTTGTCCTTGGTCTCCTCATTTATAGAATGAAGGATTTGGACTAGATTACTTCTAAGGGCCCTTCTAGTTCTAAACCTATGATCCTAGATTGTTTCCCTGACACATCCAGATTTCTTCCTTCTTTTTCTTTTTTTTAAATGAATATGGGCCTAACCTAATCCATGATCCCTAAGCAGAAATCATTCAGGTCCCATTCCCCATTCCTAATCCCTTATTTCCATTTGTCTTGATCTAACCTCAACAATATCTCACTGGAACACTACCCAGTCTTTCCACTGTACTCTCGAGAATACTTAGTTCATAAGTCTGAAGGAAAAAAAAACTTCCCTCTTCTGTCTTCTGGATTTCACTGAGATCTGTCTTCTTCTTAATAACATAGCTTTCCTTTCCAAATACCCTTTCCAGCAATAAATTCACTTTCATTCATTCCTTCTGACTCACTGCTTGAGGTAGAATTAGATAACTCCCTGCTTCCCATTGTCACTTCCAGGTTCTCTCTCTACCACCATCACTTGGGAACCTTGCCTCCTTTGAGATTCACTAAACTCATATTGACCCTCTACATCAGTGGTTCTCAACTTTCCTAATGCTGCGATCCTTTAATACAGTTCCTTGTGTTGTGGTGACCCCCAACCATAAAATTATTTTCATTGCTACTTCATAACTGTAATTGTGCTACTGTTATGAATCATAATGTAAATATCTGATATGCAGGATGTATTTAAATTGAACATAACCCACGGGTTGAGAACCACTGCTACATGTACACAATTCCATCCTGTCTTCTCCAGCATATTGCCACCTCCATCACCTCACCCTCTTATTTATCTCCAACCTCTTCCCACCTGCTGGTTGTTTCCCTACAGTCTACAAATATGCACACATCTCACCATATACTCAAAAAATCCTTGCTTGACCCATCCACCCCCACTAGCTATTATCCCACAACTATTCTCCCTTTTATGAATAAACTCCTTGAAAAGGTGACCTGCAATTGATGCCTCCAGTTCCTTTCGTCTCATATTCTTTTTTAAAGCTCTACCATCTGGCTTCTGACTCTTTCATTCAACTGAAACTACTCTCTCCAAAGTTTCTGGTGATTTCTTAACTGCCAAATATTATGGCCTTTTTTCAACCATCATTCTTCTTGACCTGTCTGCAAACCTTGACACTGTCAATCATCCTCTTCCTCTTGCTACCCTCTTATCTCTAGTTCTGTGACACTGCTCTATCTTGGTTCTCCTTCAACTAGTCTGACTCAACTTGACAGTCTCTCCTACCTACATCTACTACAGGTGGTTTCTATCAACGACTTGGAAGGCATGCTTCTCAAATTTGCAGGTGGTATGATAGGATATAAGAATTTCCTGAAAGTATAGGGGTAGGGGTCTCCAAGGGCTCTGTCCTGGACCCTTTTCCTTTCTACCTCTATACATTTCACTTGGTGATTTTATTCTCTCTCATTAATGAATTTATCAGTCCTAAGCTGATGATTCTCAAATCTGTTTATCTAGCCCTAATTTGTCTGCTGACCCCTGGTATCACATCTCCAGCTGCCTATTAGACATCTCAAACCAGATGTCCCAGAGACATCTTTAACTCAACATGTCCACAACTGAATTCATTCTTTCCCCAAAACTCTATTCCCTTCTGAACTTTCCTAATACTGTCAAGAGCCCCATCATCCTCCCTGTCACCCAGGCTCAAACTCAAATGCCCAGGTGGCATCCTCAACTCTTCACTCTCATCCCTAATATCCAATCTGTTTCCAAGGCCTGTCAATTATAGCTTTGCAACATCTCTCACCTATACCCTCTTTTCTTCTCTGAGCTCATCATCTCACACCTGGATTATTTCAATGGTTTGCTAGTTAGTCTCCATGTGTAAAGTCTCTTCACGCTCTAGTCTGGTGCTTCTTAAACTTTTTCTACTCATGACCCTTTAAAAAGCATTGTTCTAGTCCATCATCCACTCAATTGGCAAATTAGCCTTCTTAAAGTCCAGATCCGACCACTTCACACACTCCAATTAATAAACTCCAGTGGCTCCCAATCACCTTTAGAATCAAATAAAAAATCTTGTTTGGCATTCAAAGAGCTTAATGATCTGAACCCCTCCTACCTTCCCAATATTCTTACACCTTATTCCACCATCACCAGCATGTGCACTGTGATCCAGAGATACTGGCCTCCTTGCTGTTTCTGCCACAAGACCCTGCCTCTAGACTCAGCATTTTCACTGGGTGGTCCCCATACCTGGAATATTTTCCATCCTTATTTGTTATTCCTGGCCTTGCTGACTTCCTTCAAGCTCCAACTAAAATCCTATCTTTTCTAAGAAACCTTTCTTGGTCTCTCTTAATGCTAATGTCTCTCTTCTATTGATTGTCTCTAATGTATTCCACATATATATTGTTCAAAGCTAGGTATTTTCATGTTGTCTCTCCTATTAGACTGTGAGCTCCTTGAAAGCAGGGTTTGTCTATTTTTCCTTTTTGTTCCCAGTGCTTAGCACAATGCGTGACATATAGTAGGCTCTTAATAAATGCTATTAACTGACTAATGATACCCATCTGATCATTGAGTGAAAACGCAGAAGAAATAGCAACAGAAGATTGATATCTCCTCCTCTAGAATGGCCTAGCAGCAATGGGGAACCTATGACCTTGAAGCCATATGTGGCACTCTAGGTCCTCAAGTGCTTCCCTTTGACTGAATCTGAACTTCACAGAACAAATCCCCTTAATAAAAGAATTTAGTCTGTAAAACTTGGCCATCAGGCTACAGGTTCCCCACGCCACCTCAAGACCTAGAAGCTGAATAGAAATGAGACTGGAAGGGCAGCTAGATGGCACGGTGAGTAGAGCACTGGCCCTAGGGTCAGGAGGACCTGGATTCAATTCCTGCCTCAGACACTAAACACTTACTAGCTGTGTGACCTTGGGCAAGTCACTCAACCCCAACTGCTCTGCCTTTCCCCCTCCAAAAAAACAGACAAACAAAAAGAGATGAGGTTTGACTGGAACAGAGAAGCCCACATGTTTGGACTGGAGACATTGGAACAATCAGAAAGGTAACCACTAAGGGTCTATAGGACAAGAAATTCCAAAATACCTTGCTGTGATTGCCTCCAAGCCAACATAATGTCTTGCTCTGATCCCCAGGGACACCTGATGGAATAGCCAAATTGGGGTCATAACATTTCTGTTTTTTGGCAGCTTGGCAGGGTCACATCTGGGCAATCTGGGGAATTGGGTCTTAAGAGTCCCCAAACTCCAATGGAAAAAGCATTTTCTTTAACAATGGCTAAAGCTAATTGACCGTAATTTGCCAAACTTGTCTTGTTTCCTTCACTCTAGGGGTCATGTTTGGGCTAGGTCATACTGTCTGTCAAGTATCTGTAAAAGACAATCAGGCTCTTAAGAAGTAATCTGACTCAAGTCAGATCTCGAACTGAGTGAGGGTGAAGAGAGGAGCACTGAATGTGTTGGGAGGATATCTCCAACGAGTCCACAGAGAACCAAAGGTAAGATCCCATCCTGTTCTCCTGGCATTATTCTCTAACCTTACCAAAATCTTCCCTTTATCATTCAAAATCATGGGGAAAATCAGTGCTGGCCCAGTGACTGAAAATTCACTCGCTACATGTCTATTCCAGAGACTCTGTTGTATATTGCCTGTACTCAAGAAGAACATGTACAGCCACCCTGAATAATAGTGCCCTTCACAGAGGGTATTTAATTAGACAGAAAGAAAGGGAGAGCATGTATTTTGTATATTGACATTTAACTATATTATGCTTAAATTTGTATTCAATTTAAAATATCTTATTTAATATTAAATATATATTTGAATAAATATTATTTTCTATTTAGCTGTAAGTACATATCTATGTTTAAATAAATATATCTATATTTAAGTAAATATATTTCTATTTAATTTTAAATATATTTATTCTTAAATGTCCATATTATTTTTAATATATTTTTATTTAATTTTAAATATATATTTAATCTCATGTACAGGCAGTCTGCAATAAAGTTACTACATGGAAGATGTTTTCACTAAAGACAGAGAAACAATAGGCAGATGACAGGGTTTCTCTCCCTGACCCTATGGTCTTTGCCATTTTCTTCAGGCAAATCAAAGACCTTTGAACAATTCACCTCCAATAAGCTTCAGGAACTGAGTATTCTATTCAACTGAATTCAATAAGCATGTATCAATGCCTCATCTATGAAAGGGGCTGGGCAATGAAGATATAAAAGTAAAGCTGACAAACAATCCCTGCTTTGAAAAGTTTTATTCTACTGAAGAATAAAACATGTAAAGAGAAAAGTAAATAAAGGATCATTTGAAGAATAGAGAGTAAGAACTACTGACAATTACGGAAATTCTGAAAGACTTTCTGTAGGAGGGGGCACATGGCCTATACCTTGAAGTAAGCTAGGAATTCTAAGAGATGGTAAGGATGAAGAAAGACATTCCTAGAATGAGGCATAGCCTATGGGAAGTTAGAGATGCAGGGGACACAATGCCAAGTTTGGGTAGCAGCAAACAGTCTAGTGAGGTTGAAATATAAAGTAGAGGAAGAGGAGTGATATCAAATAAGTCTAGAAAAAAAAGTTTGGAACCAGATTGTGAAGGACATTAAAGGCCCTTTGCATTTTGTCCTTTAGACAAAAGGGATCAGCCACTCAAGATTCTTGAACAAAAGAGTGATATGATCATAGCTCTGCTTGAGGAAAATTATTGTATAAGTTTACTTGGACGTTGTTTTGGAAAAGGAAAAGACCAGAATCAATGAGACCACTTATGAATTTTTTGTAATAGGCCAAGTGAAAGGTGATAGCAGTGGCAGTGAACGAGAAGGGAAGAGATATGATGTGGAGATAGAATGGCAAGATTTGACAAATGATCATCACTGGAGCATCATCACTGAAGATGATTCTTGTATTTCCAACTTAGGTGACCAGAAGAATGATGGTGCCCTCAACAAGAACAGGGAAGTTTAGAGAACTGTCTATTTTAACTTGGAGGCTTTAGTAGAAATGGCTTTACAGATAATTTCTGTATTGGGCAACCCTCAGAGACTTCTGATATTCCTTCAATAAGTAAATTATCAAGATGACAGATTTAGAGCTGGAAGGAACCCCTGAGGTTCTCTAAACTAATCTCTATCATTTTACCAATGAAGAAACAGGTTCCTAGAGGTTAAGGAACTTGGTCGTGGTAAAGATAGGATTTGGCTCAAAATCCTCTCTTTTCCATTCCAATATTTTTCCCACCATACTGACCACCTCCCATTCATGTTATTTGGTCTAGAGTTATGGTATTTAAATTAGATATAAAACAGATTAATTTGTCTCTTGAAAGGGTCTTAGGTTTTAGAGAAAAGGAAGAAAGGAGGTTTCTAGGATTATAGGGGAGGAAATAGAATCTCTGAGATTTTCCAATCCCTCACATGTCTGCTTATAAGGAGGGGAATGGGATGATTGAATGAGACTGAAGAATGAAAAGCAGGAAGAACTTGGAATTGATATTGAAGGGGCAGCAGGGGAAATCTGTTTGGAAGACTCAGGAAAGGAAGGACAGTGACAGGGCTTCAGCAAAGTACCAAATTATTTTATTATGTGCTCCCACATCATTTTCCACAGACCCTTATTCTCTCCTCAGTCTCTCTCCCTCTTCCCAAAGATTGTTTGTCTTTCTTAATTCATCAAATCTTTTTAACTATCCCTCTTTATCTCTCTTCCTCATCCTTTACTGTCTCTCTTCTCTCTTTTGATTTTCTTCTCCTTTCTTTCCTCCATAGCACCCTCCCTCCTTAGCTTGATTATTCCTTCCCTTCTTTTCTTTCTTCCTCTTGCTCCTGATCTATTACTGTTTTATTGCATTTCATTCAACAAACACATATTGAACTCCTACAATGTTCCAGGCACAGTGGCAGGGACTTGAAATATAGAGGCAAAAACAGTACTCTGCCCTTAAGGAACTTACCTTCGGAGGAGGGGGGGGGGGCGGGCTTTCTTACTTGTTTCCTCACAGTTTTCCCATTCTCCCAGATAATCTTGCCTCCCACTCACAGTTAAATAGTACCTACAGTTCTTAATTCTTTCTGCCACAAATTCAGGTTGAAATGCAAAAAGGAACAAAGATTAAGTGTGTGCTATTTGTAAGACTTTGATTTAGGTACCCTAGACTTAAAGATAGACAAAAGACTCTAATCTAAAGAGATTTACAATTCAGTGTGGAGAGGGGAGGGATAACCTCCAAGTCTAGGAGGGAAAAATCACTTAATCTGGAGTTAAAGGACCAGAGTTTAAATCAGTTATTACCTGGGTGACTTTGGGCAAATCACTTAATGTTTATGTGTCACAGTGTCCTCATTTGTAACCATGGCCTCTGATGTCCCTTTCAACTCTAAATTTATGAGCTTGAGCATTTATATACTGAAGCTGATTGATTGGTTAGAGATTTTGCTCTTACTTAACATAGAAGGATTGACAGGGAGAGAAAGGTTCTAGTTTAGAGGAGGTGAGTATGTTTAGCATTTGTCATCAAGAAAACCACCTCTCTCGCTGCAATTAGAAGGAGGGAAGAGAGAAGAGTTATAATAGTGTATATTAATGTATGTTAATAGTGGTATGTTAATGCAATGTGACTTATGCAGTCATTCCTCTAACGTTAGACATTTAGGTTGCTTCCAGATTTGTTGTGTGTTTTCTGTTTTTGTTTTATTTTGTTTTCCATTGCATATAATGCTTCTCTGGAAAATCTTTGAACAGGTAGTTCTTTTTGTCTGTCTTTGTTAATACTCTACAGGTATACAATAATGGAATTACTAGGTTAAAAGTTAGGATTATTGCTTGTAACTTTTACTGAGCACAGCCAGCTTGACCAAAAAAAATAAAAAATACTACGTTTGCAATAAGATGAGCAATGAATGAATATACCTGTTTCTCCACAACTTCACCAACATTGAGTATCATTGCTTTTAACCATTTATTCCAGTACTCTAATAATGGAGATAATATCTTGTCTTCAGTACTTTGTTAAACTTTTATAGCCAGCTACTGTGATAGATTATTGTGTCACACTGTAACTTTTCATAAATGCTTCTTGAATGACTGACTAATTATTAAAAAGTTATGTGTAAATAATATTTTAGCATATTGAAATATTTTAAAGGACCAAAGGAATCATCTAAGAATGATCTTCACTTTGGGTAAACATGCCCAATCCAATAGTAGGATAGATAATTGGACACAAGTGTTCTTGTCCCATGCCTACTACTGCTAAATTAACTCCACTAGTTCCATTTCCTCTCTCAAGACTCCAGAATGTACAGTGTGAAGAGAGGCTAGGGTGATTGATGTGTCTGACGACCAAATTTGGGTTTTTGCAAAAATGTTTCTACTTACAGATTATAGTGTCCAAGTGCATAATTTAAAATGAAGTTAAACCTATTGTAAGATAAGGACTAGTAGATATGGAGTAGATTGAGTTTCCAGGTAGTCAGAAGGTATTCCAGGTTTTTATGGTCAGTGTGGACAAGAATAGAATGTCACATCCCCTCAAAGAGATGTCTCTAATGCATCTTTAATGGTGAACAGCTTTTTCTTTCAAATGGCAAAATTGGTTTTAACAATAGTAAATTTATGAGGGGAAGATGAGAAGATGAGGGTGTTCAAGGGGAAGAAAGGGTGACCTTTAAGAAATTCTGTATAACCACAGAAAGAGAACCATATTTGAAATCAGAGAACCTAGGTTCAAATCCTGGGTCTGCCGCTTACTTTTTGTGTGAGCTTGGACAAATGACTTAACCTCTCTGGACCTTATTTTCCTCAACAGCAAAGCAAGAGGGTTGAACTAGGTGCTCTCCAAGGTCTCTTCTAGCTCAAAATCTATGAAGCTTTGATCCACAGACTCATTGCTGACCTATTCTGTGTCTCTATCATCTCTACTACCAATTCCTCTGATGCCTTAGAGGATCAGAGTTCAGAATCTGGAAGACACCTTAGATGATATCCGGTCCAATCTCCCCATTTTACAGATAACAAAACTGAGTCCCAGAGAGATTAAGTGACTTTTTCAAAGTTGCACAGATAAGAATCAGAGATGCAACTTGAACTAAGGTCTTCTAATACTAAAGTAAGTGTTCTTTCCCTTGTATCATCATGTTGTACGGGGTAAGGGAATCCACTTACCCAATTAAAAAGCTTAGAGGAAGTCTTTTGGTGAACAGGAATAACTTTATTGGCAGATCCTGGGAGCTGGGGCCCCTCCTACTTCAAAAGTGCAAGAGAAAGCCGAAGCCCCCAGGCTAGGCTCAGACTATTATACCCCGGGTTTCGTCAGATTACGTTGTCTTGGCATTTTCGATTCCTGTTGGCCGTCGCCCTTAGCCCAGGAGAGGGACAAAGAGCCAAGCAAGCCTCATCTCTACCCTGTCCATTCCTATTGGAGGGAGGGCGGGACACATTTTGGGCGCGAACTCTAACAAAGAAACTCTCCTCGTGGCTCAGATTCATTCTTCCTGGATTGTGACATTTTTCCTCCACCCTTCCCCCCAGCTCCGGGATTGGGCGTCTCACATAAACTAGGGAGGGAGCGAGGAGTGTAAGCGGCCATCCCTGCCCCCATTTCTTTGTTCAGCCAGGGGTCTGGCTCCTGGTTGGGATGTTTCCTCTCCGCCCCTTACTCTGGGAATGGGTGCTTAATTAAGGGAGTAAGGGCCCTGCCTGCTCGAGCTCAGGGCTTGGGTGGGCACTTTTCCCTTCCCCCCCCTCCACTCTTGTTCTGGTTTCTTTGTTTAGTTTGGCTCAAGAATGGAGTTTCCTCCGCCTCTCTCTGCTCCTGTTTTGGGACCAGGTATTCTATAGAAGCTGTCCTTACCCACCCGGGTTTGGCTCACAGTCTTGGGGAGAAATAAAAGGGTAACAGTATATTTAGAGATTACATAAGGCAAATATGAAATAGGGTGAAACAAAATGTGCAATTTAGGAATTACATATAAGGCACAAGTGAGGTAAGTGCAAGCATAAGTGAGGTAATAAGGCACAAGTGAGGTATATGCAAGCATAAATGAGGTAATAAGGCATAAATGAGGTATATAAAAGGAGAGAGAATTCCGTAAGTTCAGTGTTTATCTCTATCCATTCTAACTAAGTTATAGTTCCCTATTTCTGGAGAGTCTTCACTTGATTTCTCCACATTCAATGTCTTTCATAGAAACAGGACCTGTGGTTCTATCAATATAGGAAGCCTCCAAAAGGTGGGGTTTTGCCAGTATAGATCAGCACATTCTCTGCAATTCATAGTCTTACAGGGTTGCCTGAGGCTACTGAGAGTTTTTAAGTAACCTGCCCAGAGTGACACAGTATTATTGTCAGAGGCAGAACTTTAACACATGTCCTCATGCTTCAGTCCAGTTCTCCATTCACTATACTATGTTGCCTTTCATAAGATTTTTAATTGCTTGTAATTTTTCTTCAGAGGGTTATTTGGTTAATTTTTTTGTCCATTTATGAAGAATGGCTCTTGGTTTTATGTATTTCGTTTCTTGTTTATTTTATATATCAGACCCTCATTAGTCATAATAGGATCACAGATTCAGAGCTGGAAGAGACCTTAGAGGCTATCTAGTCTAGCGCTTTTTATAGCTCTGAAACCCAGAGAGGTTAAATTACTTGCTTACAGTTATACAACTAGTGGGAGGTAGAGTCAGGAGTCAAATCCGCATCTTCTGACTTCAAATTCAGTACACCTTCAATTACACCGCGCTGCCTCAATATATGACGCAAATATTTTGCCCTGATTTACAACTTTCCTTCTTGTCCTAGTTGCATTTATTTTGTTTGTACAAAAGACTTTTAGTTTCATGTAACATAAACTATCTATTTATCTTTTATGATCACTTCTATCCCTTTTCTGGTTAAGAACTCTTCCCCTAGTCATAGCTTGTGAAATGTATCCAAACGATCTCTTTTAATGTTTTTGTGATGTGACCTTCAAAACAAATATCTAGTTTAAACTCATTGTAGGACATGGGATATGTAGCTATTGGGCTACATCTAATTTCCTGTCAATTCAATCTTAAAGCTCTGGGGAGGGAGGGAGTCAATTATATTATATTCTATTCATCAAGCATTTATTAAGTATCTGCTACATGCCAAGGACTATGCCAGGTACTGGGTTTGAAAGAAAAATGCGAGTTCTTGACAATAAGGAACTGATATCCAATTGGCCACAATCTGGATCATGAGGCAGCATTCATGCAGAAAACTGGGGCGTGGGGGAGTCTATGCCAAAACCTCCCCTGTAATAACTGGAATACTAGTCATAAGATCATAAATTATTTAGATTTAGATCATTTCAATTTAGAGCTAGAAGGGATGATAAATATCACATCATTCGATGTCCTTGGTTTTTGGAAAAGAAAACTGAGACCTAGAGAGATAACTTGCCCTAAATCACACAGATTAGAAAAGGCACAGCCCATATTTGGACCTTAAGTTCTCAGATTCCAAATCTAGTCTACTTTTTAAGAATTGGAAGTGACCTCATAGGCCTTCTTTTCCAACCCATACCTAACCAAGAATCTGTTTCACAGCATACCCAACAATCTACCATATGCTTGAATACCTCCAGGGAGAGGGAATGTACTACCTCCTAATATGCCTCATACCCCCTTAGAACTATTCTAATAACTAAGAAATATTTCCTTTTATCAAGCCTAAATGTGATTTTCTGTGATTCTTTGTTCTACTTTCTGAGGTCAAGCAGAAAACTAGTCCAAGACTGGCTCCATCTCTAACTAGATGGAGTACCACCTCCCCACAACATGCAATCAGCTCTCACAGGTGACTGACTGGGGTACCGTTGCTCTGTCTTTTGGGACTCTTCAAGAGATATAGATCCATAAAGATCTTTCACAGAACCACTAACTCTGGAAGTGCTCCACCTATTAAGGAAAAAATATCTATAAAAATGACCATTTTACCCAAACGAATTTATATATTAAATGTCATCCCAATTAAATTACCAATAAAATTATTTTAACAAACTAGAAAAACTACTAATAAAATTCATTTGGAAAAACAACAAGTCAAAAATATCAAAAGAAATAGCAAAAAAAAGTGTAATGCAAGGAGGTTTAGCAATACCAGAACTTAAACTGCATTATAAGTCAGTAATTATCAAAATTCTCTAGTACTAGCTAAGAAATAGAAAGGTAGATCAATGGAATAGAGCAGAATAGTAATCTTGTACTTGACAAGTGTAAAAGATTTAAGATTTTGGTATAAGAATTCATAATTTGGTAAAAATAAATAAATAAATAAATGAAATTTGGGGGAAAACTGGAAAGCAGTATGGTGAAAACTGAACATCGACCAGTATCCTACACCACTTACCGAGAAAAGGTCAAAATGGATATATGATCTAGATATAAAGAGAGATTTTACAAGAAAATAGAAGAGCATGGAACATGTTATTTATCAAACTTGTGGATATGTGAAAATTTTATGAATAAACAAGGGATCTAAAGCAAAATTAGGCATAAAATGGATCGTTTCAATTACGTTACATTTTAAAGGGCTTCTACAACTAAAACAAATAAGGCCAAAGTTAGAAAGAAAGCAGAAAATTGGAGGAGTGGGAATTTTATAAACAGTTTATCAGATAAAGGCCTAATACCTAAAATATATCAAGAACTTTGTGTGAAATCTATAAGAATGCAAGTCATTCCCCAATTGACAAATGGTAAAAGAACATGAATAGACAGTTTTCCAATGAAGAAAACAAAATAATTCATCATCATAAGGGGAAAATGCTCTAAATCATCAGCTTTTCAGCTTTTAGAGAAATGCAGATATAAACAAACTTGAAATATCATTTTACACCTACCAAATGGGCTAAAATGATAGAAGGATAAATTGACAAATGTTGGAAAGGATGTGGACAAATTGAAACACTAATTCATTGTTGGTGGAATTGTAAAATGATCAAACTATTTTGGAGATCAATGTGGAATTACACCCAAAGAGTATCCAAATTACCTATATCCTTTTGCCTATTTGGTCTATTTCCAAAGATGATTAGGGAAAAAGGAAAGTAACCCATGTGTTCTAAAATATTTATACCAGCTCTCTTTGTGGTAGCAAAGAACTGGAAATTGCAGGGATGCCCATCAATCGGTGAATAACTGAAGAAGTTGTGGTATATGAATACTACTGTGCTATAAGAATTGATGAGCTCAATGATTTTAGAAAATCATGGAAATATTTGAACAAAATAATGAAGAGCCAAATAAACAGAACCAAGAAAACATTGTATACAGTAATAGCAATATAGTTTTAAGAAAGATTTTGAGTGACTAAGTCATTTTAACTATTATACAAATTAACTACAAAAACCCTACAAATATAGTATCTACAACCAGAAAAAGAACTAATGAACAGAACTATGTACAGAATAATTCTACACACACACACACACACACACTATTTGTGTCTAGTGGTAGCCATCTCTAAGGTCAGGAGCTGGGAGGGTTAGGAAGAAAAAAAAAGAAATTTACCTGATAATTTTGTGGTATATTTGAAAGGAATAGGAAATTGTGCATAGTAGATTGGTAATTTCATGTACCATCATCTTTTTTATTGCACTGTTATGGAAATGCTTGTTTTATTCCATAAATTTAAAAGAAAATTTAAAAATATTTAACTGAGGAATTCTGCATGTAAGAAATGTCCAGGCCTCTTGCTTCAAACACTTTCTTGGACAAGAATGGGCACCTTTTAGTGTCTTAAATATTTCCTGTAGAGCAGCTGATTGTTGTGGTGGTTTAGACCATTTACTGTTGAAACTCTATGATCTCTGGCATCCACTGATAGGCAAACTGCAATACACCATCTGTTGGGCATGAATTGAGATAATAATGGCATACAGTATTGAAGACATGAAAGGCATCAGCCAATGAAGAAGGAAATCCTTGGATAAGGGAAAGCTCTTCCCCCGGATCATATCACCCAGGTACTTGGACTTTAATACCCAGAGCAAAGCATAGCAGAGGGTTTCTCATCAACTCTCTCTTCTGACCACCTAACCTTCTGTATTCTATGTTGTGTATGATGATTTTTATTTTCCAGATCTAGAACCCTCAAGTGAAGCAGAATGAGGGGAAAGAACATCAGCAACATCAAAGAATTCATTCTCCTAGGCTTCCCCACAGTCCCGTGGCTACAGTATCTGTTTTTTCTTCTCTTCCTTTTTGTTTATCTTTTTGTCTTGATGGAAAACTTCATTATCATCTTCACTGTCTGGGCCAACACCTCTCTTCATAAGCCTATGTACTATTTCCTAAGCAATATGTCATTCCTGGAGGTTTGGTATGTCTCTGACATCATTCCCAAGATGCTGAGTGGTTTTCTCTTTCAGCAAAAAAGTATATCATTTGTTGGATGCATGACCCAACTCTACTTCTTCATTTCTCTGATATGCACTGAGTGTGTCCTTCTGGCCTCCATGGCCTATGACCGCTATGTGGCTATCTGTTACCCACTGCGATATGGAGTAATCATGACCACAAGGCTATGTGTGCAGCTCATGGCCTTCTCCTATGCAATTGCCTTCATCATCTCTGTGATCAAGGTCTACTTCATCTCTCATGCTACATTCTGTGGTTCTAGTGTCATTAACCACTTTTTCTGTGATGTCTCCCCTATCCTTAAACTAGCTTGCACAGACTTCTCAATGGCTGAACTTGTAGATTTTGTCCTGGGATTCATCATTCTGGTCTTCCCACTCATTTCCACTATGCTGTCGTATGGCTACATCTCTTCAACTGTCATCCGAATCCCATCATCCACAGGCCGCTGGAAAGCCTTCTCTACATGTGCTTCCCGTCTCATTGTTGTGATCATATTCTATACAGCCTTGATCTTCATGTATGTCCGTCCCCAGGCCATTGACCAAAGGAGTTCCAACAAACTAATTTCAGCCATTTACACTGTTGTAACCCCAATTGTGAATCCTCTGATCTATTGCCTGAGAAATACAGAGTTCAAGAATTCCCTGAAAAAGACTATGGGCCTAGCTCATACTCTTGAAAAGTGAACCCTATACTATCCAAGAATAAAATATCACAAGGCCTTAATCATGACTAAAACATCTATAACCATATTATATAACTAGTAGTAGTAGTAGTAGTAGTAGTGGTGGTGGTGGTTGTAGTGGTGGTAGTGATGATGATTACAATTTTGTTGTTTTCAATCCTTTTTCAATCATTTCTGACTCTTCATGACCCCATTTGGGATTTTCTTGGCAAACTTACTACTGGAGTAGGCTCACCATTGCCTTATCCAGCTCATTTTACAGATTAAGAACTGAGGCAAACAGGGTTAAACGACTTGCCCAGGGTCACACAACTAGTAAGTGTGATATACATACAACATAACTAATTTGGGAATGTCTTTGGCTGGACCACAAGTTTGTTTGTTTTTTGGGTTTGGGTTTTTTTTTACTTTTTGGGGGGGAGAGGGCAGGGCAACTGGGGTTAAGTGACTTGCCCAGGGTCACATGACTAGTAAGTACATCAAGCATCTGAGGCCGGATTTCACAAGTCTATTTTTAAACTTGCTAATGATGAAGTGAGTCAGCATGGTATCCCAAGGTGTCAAAGTAGCAGCCTGGCTGAGTGTCGCCTGACCAAGATTAAAGGATAATTGGGGGATCAGAGCCAAGATGGTGGCATAGAAACAGCAAAGTTTTGCAGCTCCCACACAGCCACCTTCAATACCCACAAAATATGACTTTAAACAAATTTTAGGGCCCTAAAACTCTCAAAAATACAGAAAACACATCTCTCACCAAAGGCAGCTCGGCAGGTGGGGCTCATCGTGGCAGGCTAGGAGCCAAGGTCAGCCCAGCCCGAAACCCCGGCCAGGCCCCAGGGTGGTCAGGTGGAGCCGTAGCTTGAGTCTACAGGAAAGTCAATCCATTGCACTAGATGCAGTCTCCACATTTATCAGGCCAGAAAAATAAGGCTAAGAGAAAGGTCAGTGGAATTTGCTACCTTTGGGGGAGAAAAGTGGTCCAGATAGACTGCTCCCAGGCAAGCAGCAGGAGGCAGCTGTGGCAGCAGGAACGGCTGGAAGCAGCAACTGCCTCCACTGGGCTGCTTCAGAGCTCCCGGCCTGCAGACAGCAGGGAGGCTGAGGCGATCAATCAGGGCCAAGGGCTCTTGCGTGGAATGGCATGGATCTAGATCATGGTCTTGAGTGGTGGTCCTGGGGTGCCCTTTCAGTGAGCCAAAGCTGGGGGAGGGGACTGCAGCACCCGCCTAATAGCTCCAGCAGCTGTGAAAACCCCAGAAATTTGGGACAGAGCTTTTCCCCCCGGAAACAGAGTTTCACGGAGCTAAAAAAATCAAGCAATTAACTGACTGGCCAACATGAGGAAAAGGAAGCAAAGTAAAAACAGCAATAAAACTCTAGAATCCTTTTTCAGAGACAAAAAAGATCAAAGCATGGTGCAGGAGGAAGACAACACAGTCAGAACTCCCACATCAAATGCTTCCAAGAAATATGAAGATTGCCTACAAGCCATAGATCGACTTAAAAAGGACTTTGAAAACCAAATAAGAGAAGTGGAAGAAAAATTGGAAAGAGAAATGAGAATGATGCAAGAAAATCATGAAAAGAGAGTCAACAACCTGACTGAAGAAAACAATACATTAAAGAACAAATTAACTCAAATGGCAAAAGAAACCCAAAAAGCCAATGAGGAGAAGCATACCTTAAAAAGTCGAATTTGCCAGATGGAAAAAGAGTCTCAAAAGCATTCTGAAGAGAATAATTTCTTCAGAATTAGAGTGTAGCAAGTGGAAGCTAATGACTTTATGAGAAACCAAGATACTATTAAAC
>CM053595.1:81878541-81899982 GCA_028646575.1 Pseudocheirus occidentalis
AGCATGTGTGTATATGTGTATATAGAGGGTATAGGATGAATTAAATGTGAAGGGATGATACTTTAAAAGGCGAAATTCTGAGGTGGGAGAGGACTAGAATGAGAGGAGACAGGGAGAGACAACATGGGATTAATCATCCCATAGAGAAGAGGCAAGGGATAACTATTGCAATTTTGCTTTCAATTACTCTCATTGAATTTGGCTTAGGGACGAAATGGCATAAACTCTAGACTGGGCGTCATGCCACACAGGAGAGTAGGGGGCATGGGGATGAGGGGGGGAGATGACGGAGGGGAGGGCAGTGTCTGGGGGAGCGATGCTGGAAGCACACACTTCAGTAAACGGACAGGAACAGGGTAGAGAACAGAAAAAGGGGGGAAGGGATAGGAAGGAGAGACAGATGATCACTGTCACGGCATGTCCACTATAAAGATGTCCTGTATAGTCACACATTCATAGCCTGTATTGAACTGAGTGTCCTTTCAGTGGGGGTGGGTGACAGGGGATGAATTGAAAGAATCTAGAGTTTAAAGTTCTGCATACCTGCAACTGGGAATTAAGATATACGGGGGCTGGGATAGGGAGACCCTCCCTGCCCTACCAGAAAATAAGAGAGCAGAGCAGGGGAAGGGCTTTACACTGGGATAGCTGTTTGGGGGTTGGGGATTGCTGTTTTGGGCAGGGGCAAGAAGGGGAGAAAATGTGTAATTCAAAAATGTAATGAAAATGAATAATATAAACAAGAAAACAAATAAAAACTAAATTTTAAAAAAAGAAAAAAGATCCCCAGAAGAAAACTCCTAGAAATGTTATAGCCAGGTTCCTGAACCCTCAGATCAAGGAGAAAATAATACAGACTTCCAAGAGAAAACAATTTGAATACTGTGGAAACACAATTAGGATAACCCAGGATCTGGCAGCATCTACACTGAGGGATTGAAGAGCCTGGGATATGATATTCCAGAGAACAATAAAGCTGGAATTAAAACCAAGAATCACCTACCCAGCAAAACTGAGTGTAATGTTCCAGGGGAAAATATGGTCATGCAGTGAGGTGGAGGACTTTGAAGCATTCTTGATGAAAAAACCAGAACTGAACAGAAAATTTGACATTCAAACACAAGAGGCATGAGAAGGTAAACATGGGAAAGAAATCATAAGGAACTTATCAAAGTTGAACTATTTACATACCGATACGGAAAAATAATAATAGTAACTTATAAAACTTTTCTTAGTATGAGGATAGGTGAAGGGAATACAAATGTGTGTGTATATATATATATATATATATAATATGTATACCTACACATATGTCTATATAGGAGGGTATTATACGCGTATGAATACATATCTGAGCCTGTGTGTATATGTGTACATAGAGGGTTCAGGATCAATTGAATAGGAAGAGGTGATACTTTAAAAGGTGAAATTCTGAGGTGGGAGAGGACTCGAATGAGAGGAGACAGGGAGAGACAAAATGGGGTTAATCATCCCATATAGAAGAGGCAAGGGATAAGTGTTATGACTTTACTTTCATTTACTCTCCTTGAATTTGGCTTAGGGAAGGAACAACATAAATTCTAAACTTGGTATCTTGCCACACAGGAGAGTAGGGGGCATTGGGATGAGAGGGGAGACAATGGAGGGAAGGGCAGGATCGGGGGGGAGAGTTACTGGAAGCACACACTTCAGTAAAGGGACAGGTACAGGGTAGAGAATAAAACAAGGGGGGGGATAGGAAGGAGGGACATACAATCAGCCTCTCACAATATGTCCACTGTGGAGATGTCCTGCATAATTACACATGTACAGCCTGTATTGAATTGCTTGTCCTTCCAGTGGGGGTGGGTGATAAGGGAGGAACCAAAAGAATCTAGAATTTAAAGCTCTACAATCAAATATTTTTTTAAAAACTTATATATATGTGTGTGTATATATATATACAATTATTATTATTATTATTAACTACATGCAACTGGGAATTAAGACATATAGGACTGGGGTAGGGAGACCCTCCATGCCCTACCAGAAAGTTAGAGGGGCGTTAGAGGAGGACATAAAAGAGAACACATCGGGGAGGGGCTTTACAGTGGGATCACTGTTTTGGGGATGGGGGTAGGGGAAAGGAGGGGAGAAAATTTGTAATTCAAAATCTTGTGGAAATGAATGATGTAAACAAGAAAATAAATAAATTTTTAAAAAGAAAAAAAGGGTAATTGGGAAATGTTTTAACAAAATAAATAAAAATATAACAAAATAGAGATAATGTTAATTTGTGGTTTTCCATCTAAGTTTGTTATCACTAGGAACAGGGCTTGGAGTAAAAAAAGATCTAGGTTCAATTCTGACTTCACACAACTATGTGACCATTACTCTCTCAGTTCTCTAGGAGACTCTCTAAGACTACAAACTGAGTAATTGCAGAAAATGGTTTCAAACAGCATTGGTAGATAAGAGTTTCTTCAACTGAGAGTTCCTGCTACCAAAGAAATCACAAATCTAGTGTCTGTCCTTCTCTCTGTCTCTGTCCCTATTCTATCAACCTTCCAGCTTCCCCACACTATCTTGGGTGAACATGGTTATTATACCTGCCTAATCATGCCTACCAAAATATACCAGTTTCAGCCCTCAGCAAAAGATTACTGTATCTCCCCATCTAGCTTTAATCTGCTGAGACCATCACAAGAACAGACATATTACAATATGGATTAGACCAGTGAGTCGTGACACCTTGGGGGGTCGAACAACCCTTTCACAGGGGTCGCCTAAGACTATCAGAAAGCACATATTTGCAGTGGTCTTAGGAACAGACATCACTCCTCTATCCATCTCCAGCCAGGTCTGCCCACATGCAGATACGCCCACTTATGAGTATTAAAGGGTCACAGCGTTAGGAAGGTTGAGAACCACTGGATTAGACTATCCATACAAAAAGCATCTCCACAACCTCCATGCATCATTTGAGAATACTTTTTCCCCTGTACTTTGGACATAGCTCAGGATCAGGAGCTAGCTGCCTACCTCTGCTCTAAAAGTTGATCTGATTTTCTATACCTCTCATTGCCCAGATCTCCAATACAAACTGGAGGCTGTGTATTAACCACTGATTCCAACTTTGTTCTCAAGGCCTGCCTTCTTTAGACTTCCTGAGAAGTCCATCATAGGTCCCTACAACTTCAGAAATTGAATTAGATAATTGAAGGAAAACTGAACAATCTTTCCCCAGGCTGTGTCTTTGTCTACCTAAAGAAGGTATGTAAGTGTGTAATTGTAAACAAGTAGATCATTTGAAAGACAAAGATACAGGCTGTGTTATGCCAGGAAGAAATCAGGTGGGAAAATACTTCTTTCCCTTTCTACTAAACAAACTAGTAATAACTGAAAAATTGGCCAGTGTATAACAGCACCATAACAATTAGCACTGGGCCCACATAGGCAAACTTACCTTTTATAATTCAGCTATCATCTGTAGCAACTGATGTTTCCAACATTAGATTTCTCTTTGATTTTCTAGGGTGGTATGATGTAATGTAGTCTTCCTTAGAAACTACTCCATTCACATGAGACAATTTGATGCTTAAAGACAGAGGGGAGCAAAGTATTTTTAATAAACAAAAAGAGTCATATTAGAGATTTCTAGGAGCCAGGATGGCAGAGTAAGCAAGAAATTGCCTTAACTCTCCTCTTTTTACCTCCAAATAACTATAAAATAGCACCCCAAAAAGGAATCCTGAAACA
Source organism: Pseudocheirus occidentalis (assembly GCA_028646575.1). Taxonomy (NCBI): domain Eukaryota; kingdom Metazoa; phylum Chordata; class Mammalia; order Diprotodontia; family Pseudocheiridae; genus Pseudocheirus; species Pseudocheirus occidentalis. The sequence continues at coordinate 81,882,280 of CM053595.1, forward strand.
GCAGAACCAGCAAAAAGATGGGCGAAAAAACCTTGGAAGGTCAGGAAAGGTCTGTTTCACTCAGGTAATAGGGGAGTGCAGTCTGGGATAGGAAGCATCTGGCAAGCCAGCAGCAAGCCCCACCTTAGCCAACTAGTAGAAGGTCTTGAGCCCCAGTGCAGCAGAGCAGGAAAATGCCAACACCAGGACCTCCCATGTGCCTCAGCATAACGAGGCAAACAGGCTTGGGAACCTGCCATAGACTTCAGCATAGCTTCAGGCACAGGCAGACAGCAATGCTGGGACCCCTTACGTAACCCAGCATAGCCAAGCAAACAAACAGACACCAGCACCCATATCCCGCCCACAGGAAAATGCCAATTCCAGGACTCCACAGGCCTCAGCACACAGGCAAATACAGGCAGTGGGACTGACCCACCATAGATCTCAACTTAGCACCAGGCAATCTGCCAGGCTCCCATGGCCTCCAACATCATCAGCCACCCCTCACCAAACCCCCATGATGCAACATCAGACACAAGGGGCACCCCATAGGTCTCGGAGCAACACCAGTGAAGTACTAGATAAACGGCCAGGACCTGCAGCCCCTGGCATAAGAAGCTTGGGACAGGTCCCCTTTCACTCCAGGAGCAGAACTCAAAATTTTTTTAACTTTATTTTTGGGGGGAGGTTTGGGATTTTTTTGGAGGGGGGAAGGTACGGCCAATTGGGGTTAAGTGACTTGCCCAAGATCACATAGCTAGTAAATGTTAACTTGTCTGAGGCTAGATTTGACCTCAGGTTCTCCTGATTCCAGGGCTGGTGCTCTATTCACTGCACCACCTGGCCACCCCCAACTCAAATTTAAAACTAAGGGAAAAGGCTGGAAAAGATGAGCAAAAATAAAACAAAAACTTAATAAATTCTGAACAAAGTTATTATGGTAACAGGGAAGATCAAGACACAAACTCAGAAGAGGACAACAATATCAAAACAACTATGGGCAAAGTACCCCCCCAAAAAATGGGAATTGGTCTCAAACCCAGAAAGAACTCATAGAAAAGCTCAAAAAGGGATTTAAAAATCAAATAAAAGAGGAAGAAGAAAAATTGTGAAAAAAATGAGAGTGATGCAAGAGAATTATGGGGAAAGAGTCAACAGCTTGGAAAAAGAAAATAACTCCTTGAAAAGTAGAATTGACCAAGAAGAAAAGGAAATACAAGAGCTAAATGATGAAAATAATTCCTTAAAAATGAGAATTGGGCAAGTGGAAGCTAATGACTCTCTGAGACACCAAGAATCAATTAAACAAAATCAAAAGAATCAAAAATAGAAGAAAATGTACCTCGCTGGAAAAACAACTGACCTAGAAAATAGATCCAGGAGAGACAAAATCAGAATAATTGGACTAGCTGAAAGCCATAATCAAAAGGAGGAAATGGATATCATACTCCAAGAAATTATTAAAGAAAACTATCCTGATATCCTGGAACCAGAAGGCAAAATAGTGATTTAAAGAATCCACTGATCACCTCCAGAAAGAGATCCCAAATGAAAACCCTAAGAAACATTAGAGTAAAATTTCAGAACTACCAGGTCAAGGAAAAGATATTACAAGCAGTCGGAAAGAAACAATTCAAATTTCAGGGAGCCACAATGAAGATTACATAGAAATTAGCAGCTGCAGCATTAAAGGATCAGAGGTCATGGAACATGATATTCCAGAAGGCAAAGGATCTAGGACTAGAACCAAGAATCACCTACCTGATAAAATTGAGCATGATATTTCAAGGGGAAAAGTAGTCGTTCAATTACATGGAAGGATTTCAATCCTTCATAAGAAGTGCCAAGGGCCAGTCTCTGACCCGGTCCATACACGGGAAGAATCTGGTCCAGGATTTCTCCCAAGCCAGCTCCCTGAGAAGGCTATATAATGTCTTAAGATTGGCTCACCATCTCTTCCTGATTTGCAGGAGTTTAAGACATGATAACCAAACAGTGACCTAGACATAGATGCATGCAAGGGAACAAGGACATTAAAACATACAGATGTGCCTCAATGAACAAGGACATTAAACATTTTCTCATGGGAACCTAAGAGATAATTGCTTTACATTCATTATATAAGCCCTGCTCTCTGATCAGTAAATGGGAGCTGCTATGACAGATCCTGCTTGGCTCAAGTCCATCATTCCATGCTTCTCAGTTTGGCCTGTGCTCATTTTGATTCAGACATCAAAGAAGACCAGAGCTGAACGAAAATATGATTTTTAATAGGAAAAAGAAGACTCAAGAGAAACATAAAAAGGTAAAAAGAAAAAATAAAACATGAGATTCAATAGAGCTAAACTGTTTACATCTCTAAGATGACACTTGTAATACTTAAAAACTGTTTCACTTATAGTGCTGCTCGAATTTCAGGGAATGACATAAAAACATTAAGGGATGAGAAAGAGGAGTACACTGGAAGGGAATAAAGAGGAAGGGAGGGGTAGAACAGTGTAAACTATTTAATATGAAAAAACACAAAAGACCTATTACAGTGGAGGGGAAAACAGGAGGGTGGGATGTGGGCATCACTTGAACCTTATTCTCATCAGAGAAGGAATAATATACACAATCAGTTGAAGTAGGGAAGAAGATTAAGTAGGGGGGCAAGAACTGACAGAAGGGAGGGCAGATCATGGGAGACAGTGGAAAGAAATTAATACTACTGCAAAGGGAAAGGGTAAAAAGAAAGACAGGATAAAAAGGAGGGGAAAAAAGATGGAGGGAAATTCACACTTGGTAATCATAATTGTGAATGTGAATGGAATAAATTCTCCCAAAAAACAGAGTGGATCAAAAGTCAGAATCCTACAATATGTTATTTATAAGAAATATACTTGAAGCAGAGAGACACACACAGAGTAAATAAAAGTAAGGAGTTGGAACAAAATGTGTTATGCTTCAGCTGAAATACAAAAAGTACAGGTAGAAATACTGATCTCAGACAAAACAAAAGCAAAAATAACTCTAATTAAAAGAAATAAAAAAGGAAACTACATCTTGCTAAAAGGTATCATAGTCATTGAAGTAATATCACTACAAAACATATATGCACCAAGTGGTATAGCATTCAAATGCTTAAAGGAAAAGGTAAGTGAGCTATAGGGAGAAATAGACAGCAAAAATATACTAGTGGGGGACCTCAACTTCACCCTCTTGAGTACAAGAATCATTTTTTCCAATGTCTAACACAGGAATGGACATGTAAAATGTAGGTTATAGAACTAAATTGTTGAACTAAGAGATCATTGATAACTTTGGGGAGAGCAGATTTTTTATTATTTATTTATTTTTAGTTTTCAAACAAAGACATAACCTACAGTACAGCCTGAAAGGTTACCCAGCCAAACACAGTCCCTTGGATCCAAGTAATACAATACAGTTAAACCCTGCTCTAGGTCAGGAACAAATCAGCCAATAAACATCCATTAAGTGCCTACTATGTGCCAAACACTGTGCTAAGAGCTAGGGAAACAAAAAGAGGCAAAGAACAATCCCTACCCTCAAGAAACTCACAATATAATAGCAAAGAAACAAACAATCCAATACATAAAACAAGTTATATACAAGATAAAGAGGAAATAACTAGAATTATAAGGGGTTTGGGAAAGGTTTCCTATAGAACAGCAATTCTCAACCTGTGGGTCACAACCCTTTTGGGGGTCAAATGAGCCTTTCACAGGGGTCGCCTAAGAGCATCAAAAAACACATATTTCCGTTGGTCTTAAGAACTGAGACACCACTCCTCTATCCATCTCCAGGAGGGTCAGCCCACATGCAGACACACCCACATGTGAGTATTAAAGAGTAGTGGCATTAGGAAGGTTGAGAACCACTGCCATAGAAGATGGGATTTTAGCTAGGACTTAAGAAAGACAAGGAAAGCAGTAGGCATAGATAAGGAGGGAAAGCATAACGGGCATGGAGAACAACCAGAGAAAAAGCCTGGAGTTGAGAGATGACTTGTCTTGTTTGGGGAATAGCAAGACGACAAGTGTCACTGGACGCACTGGATGGAAGAATATGTGGTGGGGAATAGGGAATAAGAAGTTTGTAAAGGTAGAAGAGGGTAAAGGTTATAAAGGGCTTTGAATACCAAATGAAGGATTTTGTATTTGCTCCTGGGGCAATAGGGAGCCATTGAAGTTTCTTGAGTGGGGGGGTAATGTGATCAAATATACACTTTAGGACAATCACTTTGATACATCAAAGGAAGCTAGATTGGAGTGAAGGGAGACTTGAGACAAGCAGACCCTCCAGCAGGCTATTGCAATCGTCCAGGTGTGAAGTGATGAAGATCTCCACTCTAGTGGTAGAGCTGGGAGAAGAGAGAAGGATGTTTATTGGAGAGATATGGCAAAGGTGGCACTGAGCTTTGACCTCAGTGAAAGATTGGATATGGGGATGAGAGATAGTGAAGAATTGAAGATGATACCTTGGTTCTGAGCCTGGGTGACTGGGAGGATGGTGGTGCCTTTAACAGTAACAGGGAAGAATGGAGGAGGAGAAGAGTTTAGGGGGAAAACAATGAGTTCATTTTTGGCTATGTTAAGTTGAAGACGTCTGCTGGACATCCAGTCAGACACATCAGAAAGGCAGTTGCAGATGCAAGATTGGAGGTCATTAGAGAGGTTAAGGCAGGATAGGTAGATCTATGGATCATCAGAATAGAGATGGTAAATAAATCTTTGGGACCTAAGGAGATCACCAAGTGTAGTATTATGAAGGGAGAATAGAGGGTCAAGGCTAGAGCCCTGTGGTACACCTACAGTAAGAGGCTGTGATCTGAATGGGGATTTGGCAAAGGATGCTCAGGGGTGGTCTTATAGGTAGGAGAAAAAACAGGAAAAAGTGAAGGCCCAGAACCTGAGAAGGAAGAGAATATCAGGAAAGAGAGAGTGATCAATAGTGGCAATGACCTCTGTAGAGAGGTCAAGGAGAAGAGGATTAAGAAAAGGCCATTGGAATTGACAACTAAGAGATCATTGATAACTTTGGGGACAGCAGATTTTTTTATTATCTATTTATTTTTAATTTTCAACAGTCTCTTCCATATGATTTTGAGTTTTAAATTTTCTCCCCTCCCTTTCCTCTCTACTCCCCAAAATGGCGTGCAAATCTGATATAGGCTCTACTTAAACATTCATATTGAACATATTTCCACATTAGTCATGAGGTAAAGAAGAAACAGAAAAACTGGGAGGAACCACAAGAAAGAAGAAATGAAACAACAAAAGAAAAGGAGAGCAAATAGCATGCTTCCGTCTGCATTCAGACTCCAGAGTTCTTTCTCTGGATGTGGATAGTAGTCTCCATAAGTCTTTTAGAGTTGTCTGAGATCCTTGCAATACTGAGAAGAGCTAAGTCTACCAAAGTCAGTCATAACACGCTGCAACCAGCACAGCTGGTGGGCTAGCAAGTGCTGAGAATAAAGAGACGGGGGTGTATTCAACAGTCTGTTTATTACAGAACCATTTCATACAGAGCCAACAATACAAGGAGCACACAGAGTTTATATCCCTCCTGGCAGAAGCTCTGCATGACCCAAAAGAATGCAAACAATGTACAAGGACCCTCCTTAGATCTTGTTTACTCCTTACCCTTGCTTAAGTTCAGTTATTTATTAGTGCTATATCATGGGACCATGTCCGGAAGCATGGCGTCTAAATGTCCTCATGATTAACTGCCCTGCAACCCTGTAGATGTTTGTTTAAGGGAGGGGAACATTCTGTTAGTGAAGCCAAGGGATCCCTAAAAGTTCTCAACATCTTCCCCTTTTTTCATTTATCTCAGACACTGTGGGCATAATCATGCAACTGGATGTTATATATCACTTGTTGAATGATATGAGAAAAACAAGAAATAAGGTTGGGTAAACAGGTACCTAAAACAAGTAGTAACACCCCTATTCATAGGAAAGTGATTATTTGCTGGACTTGGCCAGATACTATTCCTTGAGTTCTCTTTATCCAATCTACAATGTTTTTTGCTTCTGAATTCAGTAGTAGTGACTGTTGACTGTCCTGATCCGTGAGGCAAGCCAATTACTCTAAATCATTTATGTCAAGGGACATGTTATGGTTACCCTGCAGCCCATTAAGATGATTTCTAATTTGAGTTATGTTATATTCTGATTCATTATATATTTTGTTTACCAGGCAGAAATACATATATCTATAATCACATACTAACTTTCTCTAACTTGCATCAATTCTATCTCATCAGCTATAGCAATTAAATCATCTCTGAACTATGCTATTGCTTTATAAAAATTCTTATTGATTTCTGATTGTAACAAAAACCCTTATGAAACACTGACAGACAATTCATGCAAAAATTGAGCTTGCTCTGTCTGATTTTGTACAGGACTGATGAACACAGACATAGAAACACTTCTCACTATAGTAGTAATTAAAGCAATTATCCCAAAAATAATATAGGAAATATGCCTCTTTTTTCAATTGAAACCCAAATGTCGATTAATTTGAGCAATAGAATGATTAGCATGAGAGTGGTACCAATGTTAGCCCTCTATAGGTATCATAGCCATAGTTGGTCTTCTTATAACAAATAGCAATTGTCCAAAAGAAGTATTATCATGACATTCAGAAACCTTACAATTAACACATGTGATGTTGTAATGTTTATCAATTTTGGTGACATATACATTGCTATGATTTCCCCACATGAATGCATATATTCCTCCCAAATAAGCACATACAGAGCTGTCTTTGGTCTTGCTGAAGTATGCCCCATTAGGGACAAAAACAGCAAAGACAGTTGTTATCGGGTTCCACAGCAAAGGGATTTTCCATATTTCCAGGTTTCTTCTCTGTAAGTGTCCAATTTTGTTTAGGATACTCCCCATGTCTGTGTGTAACATTTGTGTTATTATGCCAGGAAATGTAGATTTGCTGTTCTACCACACAACAAACAGGTATGTTAGTCCTACAATTTAAAAATGGGGGGTCCATTGACCCGAAGATGAGTCCCGCAAGTCTCGGTCAGGACACAGCATGTTTACCCCACAGTCCTGAACAATTTTTAAAAAGTCCCCAAAATTTGCATAGTATATGTTGTGATGTTTTGAAAATATACTAACTCACTAACTGAGAATTCCTTCCACATAAACATTGCCGTTCAGCTGCTTTTTATCCCTACACTTCCTTTGAGACGTAGAAGATACATTAACAGAAATGTCCACATGGGCATCAGCATGTTTGAATCTGCCCCAAGTATTAATACATCCTGCATGAGGATGTATTAAAAGAAGAAAAACACAAAGGCAGTTCATCCACTAACCCAGTAAAATTAAAATGAAGCACAAGACGGGTTATGTTTGCATTCGGAATATCAAAGTCTTTGGCAATAACGACTGACCCATTTCTTTCTAAAGTAATTTCTGGAAGAAACTCCCCTTACCTAACCATCTCCACCCAAGGCAGATGATCCATGACTGCCCAGTATCTTGTGGAGGCAATTATTTGAAGCTGAGCGAGGGCAATAGCGAGCAGGATGACTGTCCGCATTCCCCCATTTTGGCTCTGGCTGCTCCTCCACTGTCCACCTCCTGGTTCTGGCTGGGGTGCAGGGGTCTGAATGAGCAGTCTCTGCATTTGTTGACACAGTCCTTGTTCTCCTTTCCAGTACCCAGACTTCCTCAGTTTCATCTGTGGAAATACACAAATAACCTCCGCCAGGCAATATTACTTGGTGCGGACTGCACCACTGTCCCATATCATTTTTCCATATCACCCATTCAGTAACTGCAGTTGCCCGGGGCTGAGATCTTTTGGAATTAATGATCATATATGGTCAGTAATACCCCAAAATTTTTCAGCTGATGTTTTATCTCATGATCTAATGTCAAATAATTTATTACATATGGTGTCAATCCCAACATTCCTCTCAGAGTACCTGTTCTCCAAATTCCCCCTTTTAGTTTTTGAAATGCAGTTTTAAGTGTGTGTTTTTTTCTTTCAACAATAGCCTGACTCATGGGGTTATAAGGAAGCCCTGTAACATGGTGAATATCCCATTGAAGACAGAATTCAGCAAAGCTTTTTGAGGTGTAAATAAAGCCATTGTCAGTCTTTAATTGTTTCAGCACACACACAGCAGCAAAGCATGTAATAAGATGTTCTTGAACACGGGAGGTCTTTTCCCCAGACATTGCTATGTTGCCCAGGTAAACCCTGAAAATGTGTCCATGGTTACATGTATATATTTCAGCCTCCCAAAAACAGAATAACTAGTAACATTAGACTGCCAAATTTCATTGGGCAACAATCCACAGGGATTTACCCCCTTGGGTATAGAGGGACTCCAAATAGCACAAGAAGGAAAGCTTTTAACTATTTGTCTAACTTGCTCCCTAGTGATATCAAAGGTTTTAGCAAGCATTCTAATAGATTAGTGAAATTTATGATAGGATTCCCTTGCTAATTCTGATGATCCCACAAGGATTTGGTCAGCTATGAGATTACCTTTAAAAAGTGGTCCAGGGAGACCAGTATGAGACGGGATCTGCATAATGTAAAAGGGATGTGATCTATTTAATACAATTTCTTGTAAATCACAGAACAATGAATGTGTACAACTGAGTTTTATTTCTACATATATTGACTGTTTCTATCTTTTGAGTTACTTGGGCTCCTTATTGAGAATATGTAATAATGTTAATAGGCTGAAGAAATAGAGTGAAAGTAGATATAATAGCTGTGAGCTTGTTCTTTTGTGTGGAATCATAAGGAGTGGTGATCAGTTTCATAACCTGTTTATCAGGACAGTACACAGAAGCTCTGTAGTCCTTAGTGGCATCAGTGAATATATTAAATCCTGAAAGAGGTTGATCCTTACATACCTTAGTGATTATGAATTCATTGCTTGTTAAGAATCTAAAAATACCTTTCAGTGTATAATGCTGTATGGGGATAGCATATGTTAGCAACAATTGCCAAGATTTTTGATTCTCAATTGTTGAATTTGGTCATGAGTATAAAGAATTCTTATAACTTCAGGCAATTGACCACTTAGGTATAAGCATTGTCTGATCGTTTTCTTTATGAGTTGAGCCATCCCATCAGGCTAAGTTTGTAAAGAATGTTTTGGCTGATGTGAAATATAACCCCATTCAATCACGAAATCATTTTGCATTAAAGCACCTGTGGGGCTGTATTTCATGTTTAGCACAGTGAGTTGTATTCCGGCCAAGGGGTCTACCCTATATGTAATGGCAGTTCTGATGGCTTCCTGAATGTAATCCAATGCATTCCTAGCATTGTAAGGATTCTAGGAGTAAGAATTCTAGGAGAAGTAAGGTTGGTATTACCTCCCAGTAATTGGTATAATGGTATTAAACATTCATTTGAAATACCCAGACTAGGTCTGATCCAATTTATATCCCCCATAAGCTTTTGCAAGTCATATAATATTATAATATTATCCTTCCCAATTTCCGTTTTCTGAGGTGCTATAGTAGTATTCTGAACTTTATTGCCTAAATACATAAAAAGAGCTGTCTTCTGTATCTTTTCAGGGGCTATTTTAAATCCTATAGCAGCAAAATTATTTGTAACCTCCTCTAATATCTCTTCTAGGGTAAACACATCTTGGTGTGCACATAGAACATCATCCATGGGGCAGCTAGTTGGCGCAGTGAATAGAGCACCGGCCCTGGAGTCAGGAGTACCTGAGTTCAAATCCGGCCTCAGACACTTAACACAAAAAAACTAGCCGTGTGACCTTGGGCAAGTCACTTAACCCCAACTGCCCTCCAAAAAGCAACAAAAAAAAAAAGAACATCATCCATGTAATGAATTAAGTAAGCTGCGGGATATTTGCTCCTAGTTGATTCTAAGGCCTTTGCCACAAACTTTTGACATAATGTGGGACCATCTTTCATCTCTTGAGGTAATACTTTCCAACAGTATCTTTCTAGGGGTGCTCTTAGATCTAAGGAAGCTATAGAAAATGCTAATTTTTCTCAGTCTTGATTTTGGAGAGATATGCTATAAAAACAATCCTTTATATCTATTACCCATAAAGGCCATTGTGATGGTGCCATATTAGGAGATGGTAAACCAGGCTGTAATGCCCCCGTATCCTTCATGACTTTATTTACTTCTCACAAATCCATAAGCATCCTCTATTTACCCGATTTCTTTTTTCTAATTGCAAAACTTGAAGAATTTCATGAACTGTTTGTAATTTCAATGTGACCTAACTCCAGCTGTTCTTGCACAATGTCTAATAGGGCAGCGATTTTTTCTGCACTTAGGGGCCACTGATGCACTCATAATGGTTTCATGATAAGCCATTCAATAGGGTTGGCTGTTAGCTGTTCATCAGTCAGCACCCCTCCTGAAAATTTGTCATGATGGTGACCTTAAGTTGTGATAAAATATCTCTGCCCCATAAAGCCATTGGCAAGGAAGCCAAACAATATGACTGGAATTTTCCAGACATGCCCTCAAATTCCCAAATAAGTTTCCTGACACTTTGTAAAGGCTGGCTAACTTCTCCTCTGCCCTTCATGTTTATATCTGATTCTTTAACAATCCACTTCAGATCCCATTGTTCTTGATTGATAATGGACCTGTCTGCCCTGGTGTCTAAGAGACCCCAAATTATCCTGCCCTCCATGTATATATAAAGGGTGGGTCTTGAGGTTGTAATGATTTGAGACCACATGACCTCTGGATTCTGTATATGAAATATCCATTGTTCCTGTTATAATTGGATCATAGAACTGCTGGCATTCATAATTTTTATTTTAATCTTATTATAATCTTCCCAGTCCTTATGTTCTACATCGTTTGGAGTGAATTGTATATCCGTGTATTCCCCTTCTGAGGTTAACGAAAGTACCCCCACAGCCAGAGAAGCTCCTAAAAAGCACTTTTCTCTCCTGGCTGGGACAAATATTTGTGGAAGTAACCTCAGGTTGTAAGATAACAGGAGTTACTTCAGAGAGGGAGAGATCTAAATTGGCTTGCTCCCAAACCTCAGGAGTACCGAACTGAACATAAGTCCCTGCTGTTTTTGGTGGGCCCGACTTGGCCCTTGAGGCCATTTCTGGAAGCTTTAAATCGACATTCTGAAACCCAGTGGAAGCCCTTATGACACCTAGGACATTTAGGTTTGGGTCATGATCCATCTTTACTGCCACCCTCTTGACATTCCCTTTTGAAATGACCCACTTTACCACATTTATAGCAATTCTTGTTTTATCTATTGGCTACAGTTTGTGCTTCTGCTATAATTTGTGCTTGAAAGACCATAGACTTTGTACCTCCACAGATTTTCAAATTAATTAATCCAAGGAGGATCAGCAGGAAGTGACAACAAGGCTTTCTTATGATTTAAGTTGCAATTTCCTCTAGCTCTTTGTCTTACAAATTCTTCTAATCCCATAGTCCTCCCTAATGTACACTCAGCTGCTTGTTGTAATTTGGCCACAAAATCAGAAAGTGATTCCTCTGGTCCCTGCATAATATTTGTAAAATTTTTTCTTGTTTGACCAGAACTAATTATCTCTTTCCATGCTTGTAATGCGCACTCTTGAGTATGACTATATATGACCACCATATAGCCCATTTGTATGTTAGGTAATACATTAGGTCCATCACCCAAAAACATGGAAAGAGTGGGCATGGCAGGTCCTGTGACAGTATAAGCTCATATTGTTTGTTATGACATTTTTCCTTATAATTGGCCTCCCACTGTAAGTAATCCCCCGGGACTAGGCATATTTTAGCTGTTTGCCTCCAATCATATGATGCCAAAGCTGAGGCTGCCAGATTTTCCAATAATGATACCGTAGAAGAAGCAGTTGTCCCATATTCCTGTACAGCCTTTTTTATATCCTTAAGATCTTTTATATTTAATTTTGGCCATGTCCTAGTGCCCTGGATGTCTACTATAACAGGGTATGCTAACAAATTGCAGCCTTTAAGTACCATTTCTTGTAATGTCTGTTCGTCCTCTTTCATAAGTTTTTAAAAAGATGTGTTTAACTCTGAAACTATGGTAGGACTGCCATCAGGCTTCCCAGTATTTTCAGTTCCCCATGTGGGATTATAGGATGAACATGGCGGGAGGCTAAGAGGTTTGGTAGTTTCTAAAGGTCTTTCTCCCATGAATTCAGGAGATGTGGCTTCTTCCTGATCACTGTCTTCACTATCCCCCATGACACTCAATATTTCTGTAAGACCTGTTTTGTCTGCTAGGCACACTTTATTCACATTATAAATTGCAAATATTGAACTGGAGTCACATTCCTGTTCATTCTCCTTAAAGTAATTAACTAAGGCCCCCCCCCTACAGCTTCCCAGTCAGGTCCTCTGATCTGAGAGCCTCTGGAGAACCATGGGGCTTCCTGATAAACTATTTTTAGAAAATTTTTCAATATCTGTTTCTTAACTGAGATCCCTTTCTTATACACTATAAGCTGTAATATTCTCAGATCTTTTCCTTCATTTTTTTAAGCCCTTCACTAAGTTTCCTCCCACACTGTGTCTCTGTGAGCTCTGATTTTGTAAAATGAAAACTGAGTATGCCAACACTCTTCATAGAGCCTTCCTCTTACCTTGAAAGAAATCCATTGTCCCTCAGATTTCATGCAGGCCTGCTTCCTGACAGCAAATCCTGGGGGGCCATCACTAGAGACTCGACAGCAGTCCTGAAGCCCCTTCATTGTGCTCTACTTGCTGTGGCCAGCACAGTTGGTGGGCTAGCAAGTGGAGAGAATAAAGAATAAAGAGACGGGGGTGTATTCAACAGTCTGTTTATTACAGAGCCAACAATAGAAGGAGCACATAGAGTTTATATGCCTCTCAGCTGAAGCTCTACATGACCCAAAAGAATGGAAACAATATGCAAGGCTCCTCTTTTGATCTTGTTTACTCCTTACCCTTGCTTAAGGTCAGTTATTTCTTAGTGCTATATCATGGGACCATGTCCGGAAGCACAGCGTCTAAATGTCCTCATGATTAACTGCCCTGCAGCCCTGCAGATGTTTGTTTAAGGGAGGGGAACACTCCATGAATGACGGACCTCCAAAAGATCTCTACAATCACACGATGCAGCTGTTACTGTGTGTAATGTTCTCCTGGTTCTGCTCATTTCACTCAGCATCAGTTCATATAAGTTTTTCCAGTCGGGGAGAGCCAATTTTATGGAATAAAGTCAGAAACCAGATTATAAGGGGTTAAGAAGAGAGTGAGAAGACAGAAAATGGAGGTCCCTAGAGGTCCCTAGTGTAAAGGGTCTTTTCAAGGAATTTAACCACAGAGGGTAGAAGAGATGTAAGATAATTATCAGAGATGGACCACTTTGGATATATAGGATGCGTCCATTATTATGCCACAAAGGATATATATTTAGTTTATAGATAGATAGATAGATAGATTTAGATATATTCATTTAGTATACTTAAATGAATACAGCAGAATGCTCTCCAATTCAGAAAATAAACATCTTAAGAAAATATGGTTTTCTCAAACCTTGGAGAAATTAAAGGAAACCTTAACCCACCCTTGGCCCATTAGATGAGTCCCAACCAGACTAAGTCAAAGTAGAATGTGGTGGGGTCAGGTGGCAGAGGGGGAGGGGAAGAATAGGTACCTACTATTATCTACTATCAATAACCATAATCATTGATTAACAACTAAAATCCTGCACGGGACAGTGTCCCTGGGTTTGGAAGAAAGGTTTCTAACCTCAAGCTGGTAGTGTATTCAGTTTTTTTCACTGGTGCCAGTAGTCACAGATTCCCATGGATTATTTAGGCATTGTTTCCTACCTTGGGATAGGGGGAGTTCACCCTCTTTCCAAATTCTGAACTTGCTCTATGCTGATAGTCCTCAGATCTCATAAGAACTGTAGATGGCTCTTCCCATCCCCCCAACAACCCTAAATCAGAAGACACCAAAGTCAGACTGAGTTCCTAATCCCATCATGACCAGGTTCCATTAAAGAAGCCCTAGTCAATATTTATTAAGTGGCTACTTTGTGTAAATTACTTTGCTTAAATATGCGAAACAGGCTTCAGAAGTTAGGGTAATGACAGGTACTTAAAAACCTATGACTAAAATAAGAAAGACTTAAGAACTCTATTAGGCAATGATTACAAAGATCTAATGATGAAAAAATGTTACCCACCACCTAACAGAGTAGGAATTTATTTTGCTTGATTATGTATATTTGGTTTTTTTTTAAGTTTTCTTTTTTTTCTTTTCTCAGGTTGGGGTGGGAAAAGTTTATTAATTCAAAAATAAAACATTTACAGAGGAAGAGTGAAATTATTGCAAAGTAGAGATAAAGGCAAAGTGATAAGGGAATTTGAGATGGATGAGATCTCTTTCACAATTGTTTGGGGGAGGAATTAGAGAGTTCCATTCTAGAAATGACAACTGAATTGTGAAGGACATTTTCATTTTACAAATGAGGACAATGAGACCTAGAGATATCAAATGAGCTAAAGTCAAACTAGGGATTAGAGCTGAGATTTTCTGACTCCAAAACCCATGCTTTTTCCACTCCACTCACTACCTATCGATTCAAAGACTGAGAGAATGAATACTGACTCCAAGGCATTGAGGGATTCCTAGAATGACACAGAGTGTGATAGGGGAATAAGGGAAAAAGGAAAGTCCTCCAGCCCTTCCCAGCCACAGCATGCTGGCTAGTCCTTAGCATCTTTAAAACCAACCATGACTAGAAAGGCAGGTCTGATGCTTACTAATTCCTCCCTCCAGGTGGATAGGCTAGGAGGAATGTGCCTTTCCACTAAAAGGCCTACTTAGCCTTCCTTTGGGTTCACCCCTCCCTGATTTGGATCACCCCTGGCTTCTATTTCAAGAGGACCTGCCCGCAGTCAGAAGCCCTAAGTGCCTATTCTGGAGTTTGCTGAGAGAAACTAGATCTTCCTGAGTCATAGTCTGGGCAAAGGCAAGTTTGGAGCCAGCATCACTTTGCTTTGCTTTCTTCCCAGGTAACAGAGCAGAAGGGATACACCTATATCCTCCAAAAGTGGGAAACTGGTAGCCCAAGGTCCCACTGGCATGAACAAAGTCATCAACCATAATCCTGGGGGACCCTTCCCTTCACAACTCTGCTTCAATTGTGCTCTTCTTCCTCTGTCAGCTATAGGAAGGTGCCAGTTTGAGTGCATCTGTTTCTCTCTTCTAGTGGAAAAGTTTTGGTCCTCATCCTCGCCTGTTCTGGCCCAGCCGGGCATCTTCTACCGGCCAGGTTGACCTTTGATCCCTACTCTCTTTTCTCCTGGTCTGGAGCCTCTGACCTACTATGATCCAGCTGCCTGACTTACAGCATTTTTAGCCTTTTGTCAGCTGCTGTTTTTCTCTCTGAGTCTTGGTTCTGGGACCCTGAAGTGATTTGGGACTATCTCAGTCTTTGAGTTAAAGGTGATGAGTCACATTTGGAAATTTCTAGAGGGACACACACAATCTGCAAGAGAAAAAAAACAAACAAACAAAAGAGCTCAACAACAGCAGCTGTCATGGGGAGACACATAGACCTTGTACAGGTACATCATTTGTAGGTACATACTATATGATCATATTAAAGATACATATAGTATATCTTACATACACTCTAATGTCTGGGTGCCATCCTAACCAAAATCAGCACACAGATGTTGACAAGCAGTAGCTGCTATCCTAAGTAAATGGGATCTTTATCAGCTACCCTGAGGGCATTGTCTGTCAGACCAGTTACTAGTCCAATAGTCTGGGCATTTAGCCACTGTGACTCTTTTTTTTTTTGTCCCATCAACCTATTCACCCTCTATAAAAGCGTTTCTCAACCTGTGGGTCGCGACGCCTTTGGGGGTCAAACAACCCTTTCGCAGGGGTCACCTAAGACCATCGGAAAACAAATATTTCTGGTGGTCTTAGGAACCAAGACATCACTCCTCTATCTGTCTTCAGGCTGATCCGCCCACATGCAGATACACCCTCGTAGGAATATTAAAGGGTCCTGACATCAGGAAGGTTGAGAACCACTGCTCTATAAGTAAGCTGATATCCTTGGGACCACCAGCCTATAATATAAGGGTTGAGTTCCAACCTCCGTGGTATGGGTTCTCAAGCTGAAGGGAAGTGATCCTCACTCCCCAACTGTCTCTTATATAATCCACATTCTACCTGCATTCTTTGTGAGAAACCAGATCTAATTCAGCAACTCCTGGTCGTAAATAGAGGTTTTATAACTACTCTTTTTCTTCTCAAGTACCCTCTTTCCCAATATTTCTTTAGGAACCTGGGAAGGTCTCAAGGTTTCAACCAGTTTACACAAGATATCAGCTACATCCAAGAGTCCTCAGCACCATGTAAAGACCTTTCAGTGGTGTGCTTATTACAGATCATAGATACCATCTGCAAAGTCACCAGCCTTCATGAAGATATATGACAACAGAGTGTACCAGTTCTCCAAATGAGCAACTGGGATGGTCACTCACCCCATGAGGACACAGGCTCAAACCTGCTCCATCATTGGTACTAAATATATTACACTATGAAAGTTAGTAGCCCGGTAGAGACTTCTTGCATAGGAATCTTATTAGAGTACCACCAGTACAAGAAGCTCACAGTCCTTTCTACTGCCCCACCACCACAAAAAAAAAAACTTTCCGTATAAGCATACCAAAATGCAACCTGTGTGTTGATGGAAAACAGAGGTGAAACCAGTGCCTCACTGCTATTATTGTCATCATTATATAGTTATTTCCTACCCACATGATCTTAAGCCAGTCATATAACTTCCTTAGGCCTCAGTTTCATTATCTGATAAAATTGGACTAGATGGCTTTTGAAATCCTTTTCAATTCTAAATCTATAATCTTATGAAGTAAGGCTGATGATTCATGATATCCCTGGCTGCTACATCTCTCTAAGACAGCAGTTCTCAACCTATGGGTCATGACCCCTTTGGGGTCAAACGACCCTTTCACAGGAGTCACAGGGGTGGCCTAAGACCATCGGAAAACAGGTATTTCCGATGGTCTTAGGAACCGCTTCTATCAGTCTCCAGGCGGATCCGTCCACACACAGACACAACCACATACGACTATCAAAGGGTCTCAGCATTAGGAAGGTTGAGGACCACTGCTCTAGGAGATGAGATGAAGAGAGCAAGCGCAGAAAGAGCATAACCTTTAGAATATTGTCCTGAAGTACCCCACCCCCCTCCACTCCTAATCTGCTCAGGTTGCCATGTTCCTAGTCCTGTTCCTTCTTGCTCCTCACATGCCTTCCACTCTCCACTTCAAATTGAAGGAACAACAATATTGTTTCCCCTCTCCTTTATTCTGAGGGTTTTGAAACAAAAAGCTCCTGCCCTTTTAACAACAGTAAACTATCTCCCCAATCTAGATAAATGAAGCACTGGGGCTGACTATTCTCTGAAGTGTGACCAATGGGCACAATACTATCAATTTCTGAAGGAATACTTAGTTTGAAATTGAAAAATTCTAGTCCCATTGTTTGTGGTATAAAAAATATACCCATTATTCTTAATTTAATTAGAAAAGTAAACACAGAGATGCCTTAGATAAGAAGAGGAATTTATTCCCTTTCTCCCGGGAAGAAAGGGGTGCCCCATGAGATGATGTCTTACCCATGCTGATACATGAGGCCGGGCCAGAAGAGAGAG
>CM053595.1:81900082-81949613 GCA_028646575.1 Pseudocheirus occidentalis
CCAGACTGAGAAGTTTTCACTAATTTCGTGTCCCACACACCATTATTAGCAGAAAACTCTCTCTTCAATCTGCCAAGTGATTCAGAGTTCATTTTTTCTCAAACGTTTTATTCTGACTAAAGACAAGTTGGGTAAGGAAGAGTTCTCTCCTTCCCACCCCACTCCCCTCCACACATACACACCCCCGAATCAAAATAGTTAGAAAAGTAACTCAGTGGAAATTATAATTTTATTTCCCAGGGTGGCTAAGTAGACAGTTATATATCAGGGTCAAGAACTCTAAAATCTAATGTAGACAGCTAATGATGACTAATGATTCCAAGTAGGTCACTTCCCTTCTCTTGACCTTCCTTTCCTTATCAGTAAAACTGAGATGTTGGACAAAATGATCTCCAAGGTCCACTCAGACTTTATACTTAAATATCCTAAAAAGAAAATGCTCCCTAAGATTCCATCAGCTTCAATTCAATTTAACCCTACCCATCTATGTGCAGAACGCTGTACTTAAGTTGGAGGAGATACAAAGAGCAGTGAGACATAAACCCTATCCTCATTGGACTCACAGTTTAGTAGGGAAATAAAGTACATACAGTCATTGCCATGACACAAAATGGGCCATAATAAATTTGCAAGACAATTAGAAGGAACACACTACTTAAGATCCAAGGAAGGAAAGAACATAATTTAATTGAAGAATTAAGGAAGTCTTTATGGAAACCATGACATTTGAATTGAGTCTTAAAGATTCAATAAGTTTTCAACAAGTAGAAATGGAAGGAAAATATCCATAGCACCAAGTATGATGTAAGCAAAAGGCAAAGGTAGGAAAGTACAAAATACAGTTATCCCTTCTACATTGCAGCTGTTAGGGGCAGAGCACCCTCACAATCTGGAAAATCCACATAAAATTTTTTGGCCCTCCTTTCATACCAGAGAAGACGTATGGTATTGTATGGTATTAAATGGTATTAAAAGATAAAATATGTTGATATTATACAATGCTAAATATATATTTTATGCATTTCTGAGTTTCTAAACTTTTTTCCACAAAATTTCCAAAAATTTCTCATTTAATTTCATATGCCAATCCATGGTATATCATAACTACAATGGGGAAAGTTGTGGGATAGAAAGGACAACTGTTTACTAGGGAGGTAGAAAGTAATATGATGTGGCAAGAGAATATCAGCATATGGAGGAGAGAAGTGGAAGCTAAATTTGAATAAAGTGGCACCAAATTATGGAAAGCTTTGAATGCCAGTAAGACATTTGGCCTTTTATTTGGTAAATTATAGGGAGACACTGAATGGTTTTGTGAAAAGAAGTAATATGATCTAATCTGTGTATGAGGATTGTATGTGGAAGCTTGTATGTATGAGGAAGCTTGATTTAGCTGAGGTTGAGCAAAACATTGGTAAAAGTTAGGAATCTATTGCAATCATCTAGACCTGTAAAATGGTCTGGAGAAGGAAATGGTAAACCACTCCAGCATCTTTGCCAAGAAAACCCCAAATGGAGTCACAAAGAATCAGACATGATTGAAATGACTAAGTTGTGGTATATGATTATGATGAAACACTATTATGTGGTAAGAAATTTTAGGGAGATGGCTTCAGAAAAACCTGGGAAAATTGATATGAACTTATGCAAAGTGAAATAAGCAGAACCAGGAAAACATTGTACATAGTAACAACAATATTGCAATAATGAACAACTGTGAAATACTTAGCTACTCTAATCAAGACAATAATCCAAGATAGTTCTGAAGGATTCTGAGTGCAGATTGAAATGCATTTTTTTTGCTTTCTTTTTTTCTTCTTTTTTTATGCAACATGAATAATATGGAAATATGTTTTGTATGACTTCACACACATAAATGATATCATATCACTTGCCTTCTCAATGGGTGGGGGAAGAAGGGAATTTGGAACTCTAAATTTCTTTAAATGAATTTTTAAAAATTAATAGATAGATAAGCAAATAAAGAAAAGAAAGTATGATGGCCTTTGCCAGTGAAAATTCAAATACATTAATTTGTACTGGCTATAAGTTAACAAAATTAGAATTAATGGCATTTATATATATACATATATACACATGTGTATATGCATATGTGTGTACATGTGTGTGAGACAGAGAAAGAGAAATGAGAGAGAGAGACGGGGGGCGGGGGGGAAGGGAGAGGGGAGAGAAGGAGGGAGAGGGAGAGAGGGAGAGACCAAGCCCGACCTTAGGAAATGGATATTCAGTCAACAGTGTGACAGCTCTACTTTTCTGAGATACTGAAACAAACTTTCCCTGACCTCCATTCTCACAGATTTATAGGAACTATGGAGTGAAAGACAATTTATCATAGTGGATAGTGACCTGATCTTAAAGTCAGAAAGGCCTAGGTTTAAGTCTTTCCTCTAACGTATACTGGTTATGTGATCTTGGGAAAGCTACTGAAATTGTGCCCTGGATACCTAACTCCAAATTGTAAAGAAGATGCTAACATGCATTAGTAGAGGGTGTTTCCTTACCCAAGAAATCCCTGTACCAATGAAATCATAGGTCCAATCCTTATCCCTAAAGACTGAAAAAAGTGATGAAGTCATAAGTGTGTCTATATGAGACTCCATTTATATGTCTGTTTCTATGTGAACAGTGATGGTGTTTCTTAGTTCTTTGCTACCTACTAATTTGAAAATCATAATTTCATGCCTGATGCTATTTGTCCTGTATTATTCACTTTCAGATTCACCTGTAGAATTATATTTGCACTTTGCCAGATTCATTAGACACCTCATAGTTGACTAAAAGTAAGTAACCCAACAGGACTTTTGATAGAAGTGTGCCAAAGCCTGGTGAAATAAAATAATCATAAGAATTTGTTATCATGAATAAGAAATAGGCCAGTTGTGCCCAGCTGTGCTAGCATACCTGGTGCATGTTCTATGCACCCCTGTGATTTTTTTGCAAAGTGAGGAATTGGTGGTGGGGAAGAGTCTGAATGGGTGAGAGATGAGATGAATTTAATCTCATGGGAAAAGGTGTCATGAAATCCTATCTCAGAAAACCAAGGGATGGTATAGCAAAAGGATTGGGCTCCTAGCTCCATTAACATGTCAAAGACTATTAAGGTTTTTTGTAACTAACTGCTGATGATAGAGTGTTTTAAACTTTAATGGATCCATCATGATGTTTCTGCCTCCCAACCACCATATAGGGTTGGTATCACTAACCCAATTTTAGAGGTGAGGAAATTGAAGCTCAGTGGTTAAGTGACTTAACTATGGCCACACAAGCATATGTTACAGGAGCAGGTTTTGAAGACAGGTCTTTACAACTTTCAAGTTTGGCTCTCTAGCAACTAGGCAACATTGCCTCCCATTGGAATTTCTTTGTGTTTGCTATTTTTGTCACTATTACCCAGTATTTATAAATAGGGGTAAAATATAGAACCTCTAAAAAGAGCTCTGCTTTTGTGTCAGGGAATGAAGGAAAGGGAGAGAAGCTAAAAAGCTGCTCCAAGGAAAAAGGAAACCAGGTGGAAGAGCCCATGGTGCCAGTAAAGAAGGGGAGAAATGAGACAATCTCTGGGATCCAGAGATGATGAAAGAAGGGGATGGTTTGAGTGGCTTTCTAGGACCCAGAAGTGGGAGAATTCACTAGTAAAAGACTATGAAGGAATTCTCCAGTGCTCTCATAAATGATTGAGCTAGAGTTGGGAATCCCTAAACCTTCAGAGAAGTGACAGAATTGGGGGCTGGAGAGGAGAAGCCAAATAAATCCAGAGAATGCAGGAAAAATGGAAACCAACAAGTAGTACAGAAAAAGACAAAGAAAAATGTATGAATATATGACTCTTTCTTGTGTGTATCTTTCTGTCTATCTGTAGTGTATGTTGGATATTAGAGACTATGAGTGATCCCTGACTATTAAGTTACAAATTAGTAACTTAACAGCATCCTCCAATCTCTATAGCCAGGACATCCCCAGTTTTTCCCCTTAGGATATCTTATTTCTGGCTGAGAGAAAAGACACATCCACAGTTGAATTGCAGGGAGTTTATTGAAGATTTTTATGTCAGTTGCCATTCTGCACCAGGGTGAGGGGAGAAAGGACCACTAGGTGAGGAGAAGCACTATTGATTCAGAGGCTAAGCATCTTGGCCGGTCAGTTGCCAAGAGTGAAGATTCAGGATAAGTCCAGGCGTTCAGTTGTTTGACATACTTTATTATAAAATACAAAGTTTACTGTGGAGTATTTTCTTCTGCAAAGAGAAAATTAACAATTTATGAGGCATCGAGGAACAATACAAATATAACTACAAAGCAAAGTTGCAAGAAAATAATTAAAGAAAAAGAATATGGTACAGGAAGAGCAATGCTCTTAGATATTAGAGAAAGAAGAAAATAGGGAAGACAGGGGCAAAAAATAAGATTTTATTAGGAAGCAAAATTAACTTTTGGAGAGTTAATGGAGGCTTTTGATTGGGGAAATGGCATAACAGACTTTTGTTTAAGGAAAAGGACTCTGGTCATGCTGTGCAAGATAGACTAAGATTGGAGGTAGATTGACATAAGTTGATATCAAGTCAGACTAGAGTAAAGACAATAGGCATGGAAAGGAGAAGACAGATGGGAGAGAAATTGAGGAAAGGAAACAAAGGAAGAATTGAAGCAATTGGTAACTGAGTAGGTAAAGTACAGAGAGAGGTTGAGGGAAGAGGCAAATGTGACTCCAGGGTTACAGATCTGTGACACTAGAAAGATGCAATAATAGTGACAGCAACAGAGAACAGAGAAGATTCTTAGAGCCTGTCTTAAGGGAAAATGGGTCTATCTCACTTGCACCAGAAGTAGGGGAAGAGTCAATGGGCTTCATTGTTTCTGCAGTTAGAGTAGAATTAGTATTTTTTCTTTGGTCTTTCTGTCAAATCACTCTACCAAAATTCTCTCTCCAAATTCACCTCTTTATTGTCAAATCCAATTACCTTTCTTTGTTCTCATCCTTGGAATCAGTGTTATGATTAGAAGCAGCCAGTGGCTCAGTGGATAGAGCACTAGGCTTGGAATCAGAAAGACTCTTCTTCCTGAATTAAAATCCAGACTAAGACATACATTAGCTGTGTGTCCCTGGGCAAGGTACTTAACCCTATTTGCCTCAGTTCCTCATCTGTGATACACACTGGAGAAGGAAATGGTAAACCACTCCAGCATCTCTGACAAGAAAACTCCAAATGGGGTCACAAAGAGCTGCACATGACTGAACAACAAACAACTTATCTGTGTATATATAAGATCAGATCATAGATTCAGGGGTGCAAAGGGACCCTAAGATTATCTAGTACAAACTCTTCATTTTAAAGATCAGGAAACTGAAACCCATAGACTCCATGTGACTTTCCCAAGGTCATATGGGAAAGACATTGAGTATATAGTAAGTGACAAAGCCAGGATTCACACTCAAGACGTCCAGTTATATCTACCTCTCTTTCCTTTACAGTATTCAGCTACAATGAAAGTTGAACTCCCCATTCCCACCACACCCCCATTGAATATGATCTCCTTGAAGGCAGGGATTCTTTCTTTTCCTTATAACCTGAGAGCCTAGCACAGTACTCTGCCCTTAGAGGTAACTTAATATGTTTTTTTTAATTGAATAGAACCTTTGAGTCTTCCTTCTCCCTCACATACACATTTGATCATATGGCAAGTATTATCATTTCTATCTCCTCAATGTCTTTCCCATCCAACACACACACACACACACACACACACACACACACACACACACACACACACACACATCTGTCAACCGCACTTGCCAAGTGCTTCTCTGCCTTGGGAGCAAGTGCTAGTTGGAAAGTCTATTCCCGTGAGCACCTACCCACTGGGACCTCCAACAGCATGGCAATACCACTGAGCAGCATGAAGACTGCTGCTGACTTCATGGTGCTGGTATGAGTACATCCCATCCTGTCCAGGACCATATATACCTGCACAGCCCATAATTCAGCCACATTCCTTCTCACTTCTACTGCAACCAGTTCAGATCAGGGTCTTATTTAGATCATTGTAATTGCCTTCTAACAACCTTTATGCTTAGGTTATCTCCTCTCCAATTCATCCTTGATACCAACACCTAAAAACACTTTCTCATGCATGTCTCCTTTACTTCAAAACTTTCGATGTCTCCTAATTACCTAGCAATAATTTTAAGTGCCTGACTCTGGCACTCAAGGTCTTCCATAAAATGACTCCAACCTAGCTAGCTATTCAAGTTGTATACTACTCTTCATCTTATAGTCTGTATTCCAATGAAACTGAACTATTCTCAAATCCCCTTGTCTTGTCTCAACCTATCTCAAATGAGACAAGTTACATAAAGTACTTTGTAGACCTTAAAGTACTATATAAATGTAAACTTATATCATTATCATCATTTTCATCATCTCTGTACCTTCACACACCCTTGAAATAACTCCCTCGAACTCTAATATCCCTCCCTTCCTTTAAGCCACAACTCAGTCCCCAAGAGGGACAGTCTCTCAGCCCTCTTGACCAGTGAATGCAATCCTTCTTGTCTCAAATTTCCTGCAATGCTTGATCTAGACCTCTCACTCTACTTGTATCCCACTGACTTGGGCACCTTCTGACTCTTCCCTGTAATTAGAATGGAGGTTACTTGAGGGCAGAAATTGGGGCATTTCTTATTTTGTACTGTTAGTATCTAGCTATTATACAGTGGGTACTTAGTAAATGCTTATTGAATTGAATTGTATGACACTTCTGGGTACAGAAATGAACAAAGCCCATTGGGTTGTATCTTATCCTTTGTACTTTGAATGCTTTAACTATATTTCTTCTTCCTCTGAAACTGGCGTGAGGGTGGCAGAGCTGAACCACAAGAATGTGGATGACTCTCTGCATTTACAAAAATTACATGAAGTCTTCACTGAGCCAGCATCTAGACTACGAAAGAATCCAGAAAGAATTTTAAGCTTTGGGTAGATGTACACTTGTACATACAATCAAACACACACATATACACACACAGAATTAGAATTACCACCAAGTTGGCAGCAGCATCCTTCTCTTCCATCGTCAGCTTTGAATCAACACAGGCTTTCAGCATTCTGGCATTTTCTATAGTTTTTTTATTATTCGTGTGTTTTTTTATTACATCCATATATTCGTCAGACGTGCCATTAACAAATGTAAAGACATCATCTTTCACAACTGGGCATAATTTACAGTCTGAAAAGGATAACAAACTACCAGTTAGTCTCCTGAGGGGATCTGACCAAACTTTACCCATCATTAGGATTACTCTTAAGCCAAATGTCTTGGACCCCAGTCTGACAAAGCCCCACTCTCAACACACACACACACACACACACACACACACACACAAACAAACACACACACACACACACACACACTTGCCCCACTTGCCAAGTGCTTCTCTGCCTTGGGAGCAAGTGCTAGTTGGGAAGTCTATTACCATGAGCACCTACCCACTGGGACCTCCAACAGCATGGCAATGCCACTGAGCAGCATGAAGACTGCTGCTGACTTCATGGTGCTGGTATGAGTACATCCCATCCTGTCCAGGACTATATATACCTGCACAGCCCATAAAGAGTGGTGCGGGGTAGGCCCCCAAGGCTTCAGACCAGTTCCCTCCCCTCTCTAAAGATCTGCTTTCAGGATCTCCTTGAGGCTATGGGCACTAGAAAAACAATTATTAGGTACATGTCTAGGCTATGGAAACCATTCAGAGATCAGCAAACAGATGAATCATTCAGTCAGCCACTGGCTGAGTTCCCTGAAGGTTAACTAATTTTTCTATTCTAATGAAAGGGCATACACTGTAAAAGGAAGTTATTGAGCAGTCAGAGCTTTGGCTCAATGGCTTTTCACTGGAAGAATCCCACCCTGGATCTACCATATATCTGCTAAAGGACAGATCCCTCTACCTTGCTTGAACATTACACACACACACACACACACACACACACACACACACACACACACACACACCTCTCTACAATGAAAACAACTGAGGAAGGGGAAGAGTGTTGTGTATCTCCCTGACTGTCTGGTGGGAAGTATGAATATGAGATACAGGTTAAACCAGCCAGGAGAGGGAGTCCTCTCTACCCTACAACTGAAGAAGGATAAGCCTTCCAGAGAGTGAGAGAAGCAACTAGGAAAGAGAACTTAAATAGGCTCTAGAAAGTGAGATCACAAAGATAAAAAAAAAACAGAATTATTCCCCTAAGTTGGAGGTGAGCCCCACTAAGAATGAGGTAGGGACTGAGAAGCAAAAGGAAGACACAACGATTAGTATGGTAAAACACCATTTGAGAATCAGATAAAGGAACTAGGGACATTTAACCTGGAAAAGAAAAGATTTAGAGGGGGCAGAATGGCTGCCTATATGTATTTAAAGGACTGTCATATGAAAAAAAAAATTAGACTTGATCTGCTTGGCCAGAAAGGGCAGAACTAGAAATAAAGGTCAGGAGTTACAGGGAAAAAGGCAGATACTGTATATAAAAGGAAAAAATCCTTCTCAACAATTAGAACAGTCTAAAAAAAAGGAATGAGCTGCCTCAGGAAGTAGTCTGTTACTAAGCACAAGAGGTCTACAATTAAATGTTGGGTGAATCCCTGTTGAGTCTATTGTAGAGGAATTTCCATGCAGACATGAATTAGAACAGAATACCTCTATGGTGCTTTCCAACTCTCAAGATTCTGTGAAATAGGAACTCATCTTTACCTTCTAAAATATCTCCCTTCCATGACTTCCCTGTTTCTGCCAATGTTGTGAAAAGAAATACCCTTTAAATCAGTTAGTATTGATTACTTTGATTTATTTTTCATTTGATTGTAGGATTAAACTCTTTTCTTTAGGAAAAGCTAGACCTAACAGCTAAGCCAAACTAACATATATATTCTCTTATGTCTAGATTATCTATAGATTTAGTGAATAGAAAGACTGATAAGACTTTTATCATCTAGTATCAGATAACTTAGAGTACGACAGATATCTTTCTAGGAATAAAATAATCAAAAAATTGCACAACTCCTTTTAAAGGTTGTTTCCCTTTCTGACAGTTAAAGAAAGGGGAGTTAAATAAGATTAAGTTCTATTTTCTAGTCTTGGTAAACTTTATAAATTCCTTTTTCTTTCTTGAGCTAAAGGTTAAGTATAAATTGAGTAGTGTAACCTCCTAATATTGGGTTTCCCTTTGTGGCAACTAAAGGAATAGGTGTAGGGGCAGGGGATGACTGATAACTGCAAATTACAAGTTATTCTTTCCCAAAATTAGTTCAGCTTACAAGCCCCTTGAAAGTAAGCTTTCTGGTTACAAAAGCCATCAGTTGCAAGGCAAGAACTTCTAGGGTAATCTCACTTTGTCAGCTAAATGTTGTCAGTAATATGAATATGGATAAGAAAGCCTGGGAGAAGCAAATTAACTAGATGACCCACCTTGCCCAATTGAATTGTGTTCAAAACAAGTTTCCTAAAATTGCTGCAATTTTTTTATTCCTCTTTTCTGTTATAAAAATGAGTTCTATAAATCACTCTTGTCTCTAATTACTGATGGATTAATTGACTTGACTTAATGGCAACCTGTCAACCATTACTATTAAATCATTAGTTACTCAAAAACTATGTACCTCAGAGTTATTTTCTATTTCAGATAATTAATTTTAAGAGTTTCCACTGTCTTTCTTGTGACTCAGGTTCAGAACCTCAATAATTGTTGACTTTTCACCTGCCTTGACCCTGAAAAAGTCCTCACAATAAGTAAAATTTGGTCCCTAAGGACATGTATTCATAGGCTACAGCTGTGGTAAGACTTTGAAGTGTATTTCATAATTACACACATACTATGAGGTAGAGTTCATATATCTGATGCCTTTGAGCTCCAGAAAAGACTCCAGATCCCGTCTTGGATGTTGGATAGGATATATGGCATATTTAAAAAGGAAGGAAGAACAAAAAGCTATTAAATTGTATATACCTTTTTAACTCAATGGTACAACTACTAGGTATTTGGCCAAAGTCTGAATTAATCAAACAGACTGTTTTCCCTTGCTTTAAAAATGCCTTTTCATGTGTCAGGAACTTCAGAGACCAAATGAGGCTGGAAGTGAGATTCCCTTTATCTTGGGATATACTCCATATGGGAGGAAAACAGACATCCTGAGACCATAAATTGCAAATGGACACTGTTCTGTTTGTTGTCAATTTGTATTTATAACCAAGGAACTTCTTTTTTTCAAATATGGATAGTAACAAATGCAGATCATAAATTTTTGTGTAACATGATCATCCTAAATTTGGGCTAGTTCTAAAATATATTTAAATCTTTCTCATTGCTCTGTTCATCAGTCAGGACTCAGCTCCTGACTCCTTATACAAGTCTGCTAGCTTTAAGGGAATAAATGCTACAACAGTATGTTACTATTTGTCTGTCTCCTTTAACCAAACTTTTTAATAGGGCGACAGTATATAACACAAAGAGATCAAATAAAGAGGGAAAGGACCCATATGTACAAAAATATTTATAATATTTTTTGTGGTGGCAAAGAATTGGAAACTGGGGTGTCCATCACTTGGGGAAAAGAGGAATAAATTATGGTATATGAATTGTTGGAATACTATTGTGCTATAAAAAATGAAGAAAGGGACAGTTTCAGAAAAACCTGGGAAAACTTATATGAATTAATATAAAATGATATAAGTTGAACCAGAACAATCTGCATAGTAACAAAAATATTGTAAATAAGGGCAGAGTCAAAATGGTAGAGTAAAAACAGGGACTTGTTTGAACTCTCCCCCAAAGCCTTCCAAATACCTGTAAAAAAAATTACTCTAAACAAGTTCTAGAGCTAGAGAACCCACAGAATGATGGAGCAAAACAAGTCTCTAGCCTAAGACAGCCTGGGTGGGGTTGACAGGAGGGTTCTGTCACTCTAGGCTGGGAGCAGAGCTTGGGCCATCATGGGTCAGGCAGGGCAAGAACAGGCCTTAGAGAACTGGGTCACTGGCAACTGTGGTGGTTTCCAGACTTTTCAAACCACAAATGCAAAAGATAGCATAGAAGGTCAGTGCGAAAACTATGTAGGACTTGGGGGAAAAAGGAGCATGGTCTGGCCCCAGCCCCAGGATGGCAGACGTGGCAGAAGAAGTAGTGGCAGAGGCAGCAACAGCAGCTACTACTTCCAGAGCTCTGGGCCCACAGATGGTGGGAGATTGATTGGCCGATATAAAACCCCTGAAGTTAGAAGCAAACACTTTTGAAAAGAGATAAGGTCAAAGGAGAAAATAGAATAAGTGGGTGTCAGGATAGGATGGAGGGAAATATAGTTAGTCTTCCTCAAAATAACTACTATGGAAATGCTTTGTGTAACTACACATGTACAATCTATATTGAATTACTTATCTTCCTGGTGGAGGTAGGTGAAGAAGGAAGAAGGGGAGAAAATCTGGAACTGAAAGTTTTAAAAGCAAATGTTCAAAAATTGTTTTTTTACATGCAACTGGGACATAAGATATACAGGTACTGGGGTATAGAAATCCATCTTGCATGACTAGAAAGTTAAGAGGGTGAAGGGAGAGGATATAAGAGAGAACAGATTGGGGGAAGGGGCATTCAGTAGGCTTGCTTTTGGGGTGGGAGAAAGACAGGGCGAGAAAAATTGTAACTCAAAATCTTGTGGAAATGAATGTTGAAAACTAAAAATAAATAATTTTTTTAAAAGGAAATAAAGTAAGGAGGAAGGGAATAAGAGAGGGAGTGATAGAAGGGAGAGCAGACTGGGGGTAGGGGTAATTAGAATGCATACCATCTGCGGTGGAGGGAGGGGAAAGAGGAGAAAATTCAAAACTCAAAATCTTGTAGAAATGAATGTTGAAAACTAAAATTTATTTAAAAATTGTAAAGATAATCAACTCTGAAAGACTTGAGAACTCTGATGAACAACACAATGAACAATTCAATTCCAGAGTTGGAATTGAAACATCCTACCCAACTCCAGATGAAAAAAAGACGGATTCAGAATGCAGATTAAGGCACATTTTTTTATCATGGCTACTGTGGTAATTTGTTTTGTTTGAACATCTATGTTTATAATGAGTTTTGGTTTCCTTGCTTTCTCAATGGGGAGTGGAGAAGGGGAATAAAAAGATAGAATTTTGATCTGAAAAAAAATTGAATTAAAAACAAAAAAGAAGTTAGTTGAGAAGTTTTCTGTAACAAAAGCAAGATGGTTTCTGAGAGAGATCAGGGATGTGGCCCAACTCAGTCTAGAGCAGGAAACATTGAGAGACCATACATGTATCTGTTTCCTTGGGAATCACATCCTTAAGGGAAGCTCAGTCTGGGAAGACTAGTTTCTTTTGAATTGTTTTTTATCTTGAATGCTTCTATTGAGCACATGCTTATCTTTGTCCACAGTGAAGCAAAATCCTGCCTAGATGCTTCAAAGGTATTGTTCCAATGTCACTTTGAAGAGAACCTTGTTGGTTCTTGAGAAAGAGTGACTAAACAATTGCCTGACACACAATATGCCTGAACTGAATTTCTTCGGTCAGGTATGTTTAATCTTGTTTGGTCTCTATTCTGGAGTCAGTGGCCCCTGAGACACAAATGGCTGGGAGACTCATAGGATTAACTTCCATAGCCTCTGAATTTTTTACTCCTTTTGTTATTCTTTTTACTCTCTACCTCTACCTTCCTGATTGACAACCAGATATCTTCTGTGTAGCAGAAGATGGGGAAGGCCATCAACTGTTCTGAATGCTCAAGCAATAATAGATAATCATCTGGAACCTCCTCACTCCAACCCAACTTTCACAGACACTATACCTCTGGGCAGGGCTTTCTGAACCAGTCTCTATAACCTCTGCACTGCAATGGTACCATGTATCCTAAGCTAATGACTGCTTTGGTGTTTGCAAGGATAGTCTCTCAATTTGGCCTCTGCTAGTAAAGAAAACCTAGCCCTACTTTTGTTTTATCATTCAATCATTTCAATTATTTAAAATTCTTCATGACCCCATTTGGGGTTATTTTTGACAATTATACTGGAGTGGTTTGCCATTTCCTTCTCCAGCTTATTTTACACATGAGGAAACTGAGTCAAACAAAGTTGACTTTGTCCAGGATCATACAGCTAAATATCTGAGACCAGATTTGCATTCAGGAAAATGGGTCTTCTTGACTTCAGGGCTGGCCCTCTATCCACTGTGTCATCTATCTGCCCCATCCCCTACTAGCTCCCCCCCAAAAAAAATAATCAATGATCTTGGACAAATGGAGCATATGTTTCAACAGGGCCCCTGGTTCTTTCTGACACAGAGGATCCTCCAATAATTTTAAATGATTTTTCAAAAAGGCCTTTTCTGAATCATTCACCCACCCATGGAAATTCCGAGAACATCCGTATCCAGCTCATTTTGTTCTCACAAAAATATAGTCATCGTCTCCTCTGCAAGCACTCAGAGTAACAATTCATTGAACAGAGGGAAATTTTTATTTAACTTGATTTTTAAAATGCAGAGCAGAATCATACTTGACCTCCTCTACCCTCAGAAAAACTTGCCCTTTTGTAGAAGATGTCAAGCAATATTCACTTCTGGTGGATCCAACCTTCCATCACAACATATACAGTTTGCAGTACCAATAAAGGGATTAATTCCATTTGTTTCCTCTTGGCATAGATCTGTGGTCTATTACTCATTGGTACACAGAGTTCCTGGCTATACACATCTCCCTGATACAGGGAAGGGCATGGGCATAATCTTCCCTGCCACGACTCTATCATTATTTCATCATCTCCACATGACACTACCTCCTTCTGGGCAAACCTCTTGTCAGACCCATATACAGTTTGATATTTCCATGTTTTTCTTTCCATAATCACATTTTCTCATGTCTAAAAATGAACTCTTTTTCACAGACCCAAGGAGTCCTTCATGGATAATGAAGGAAAGATTCAATTAAATTCCTTGAATATATATTAATTTTAATATATATAAATTATTGACCCAATTAGATTACATGGTCTTTGAAAGCAGAATCAATGTCACATCTTTATATGCCCTGAACCTGTAGTTTATACATAGGAAATAATAAGGAATTCTTCAATTGAATTAAAGAGGCAAAGAGGTTTTAAGGGGAAGGAAAGGGGAAAGGGATCTCATACCCAAAGGCCTGTCTTCCCATTAATCTCTACTCAAAGTGTGGGGAGCAGGGTTAATAGGCGGTCCTGAGAAAGAGGAACTATGCTATTTCCCTGATATAGGAACTTCTAGATTGAGAAATTCCATTGACCGATTCAGGATGACACTCTGAAATTAGACTCTTAGTTATATGCAGTGCTGAGAAGTTAAGTCATTTGTTCTAGGATCACACAAAAAGAAAGTGTCTGATGTATGTCTTGAATCTAGGTCTTCATAGCTCCAAAGTCAGCTCTCTGTTCATTCCACCATGCTGACAGAGATAGACAGACAGACAGACACAGATGAGAGGAGGGGAGGAGGGAGGGAGGGATGGGGGAGAGAGAGAGGGAGAGAGGGACAGAGAGAGAGAGTTTTCAATTTAAGATGTTTATTTTATGTGGTCTTTAATTCATTTTTTTTCCTACGGGACAGTAGCACTAGACAAGAGAAAGCTCCACACCTGGTATAGTTTGACAATGTCCATGAATGAGTTCTGAAATCCTGGTACCAGAAGTTACCATCATCTATGGCCCACAACTGTCCAGCTATAAAATGGCAGTTCACCTTAATCTGTCTAACTTCATAGGAACTTCAGGCAAAGTTGACTGGCATCCAAGTTTCAAGAAGAAAGGTCCTTTGAAGTAATATGTCCTGGGTTGATTATTCTCAAAACAGTCACAGTCTTCAGGGCAAAAGACCCTGGAATTCATTCATATTCCTGTGGTTTTGGGGTTGGATCCAACAGCAGTTACCGGATATAGGATCGGGCTACTGAACTTTGGAAAACAAATGAAACATAACAGAATTAACCTATTTTCTCTCCAAAGCTGCCATCCCTGGGGCAAGGCATCCTCTGGAATAATGAGTATGTAGGATCAGTGTCGTAAATGTTACTGTCATCAAGGTTCATCATCCTTAGAAGTCACCATTTTCTTGTGGTCATTGTCCTGAGGGACACTGGCATCCAGGGTCATGATCCTAAAGGGTTTCCATCTTCTGAAGTCACTGCTCTCTGGGATCTTTGTTCACAGAGGTCGTCATTGCCTGTAAAGTCAAGCACCAGCAGATTCCCAAAAGAATGCTACCATGGACAGCTTTTAAGATTCGGATTACACAGTAATAGTGAACACTCTGTTTATTCCATTACAGATCAAAGTTCAGTAGAATATTCACAATATAATATTCTCAATATTACATCTTATTACAGAAAGTCACAAAATAGTGTTCATAACAGCTTAACATTAGAATGGCCACACAGTTTTCACTACAGTGGCCACAATATTTAGAACAAGGAACAAAAGAAGAATCACCTGGTTTCCCTAAGGGGGAAACCCTTCTCATTTAAAGATTCAATCAATAAATTCACAATATACCAATCTTCCACTCATGAGGCAACCATTAACTTAATCTGTCACTAATCTAGTAGTCAGTCACTAAGCTAGATTCCTAATTACTAAATATAATTAGTCACTAATACAATCATTAGAAAACCACACAAACTTTCCACCCCTTGGTTTCCAACAAACCTCAGTTTAGTCCAAGGGGAGGCCTTTCCTTCATCTTGACTCTCAGAGGTCTCTCTGATTCCCTGGATCCCCTTCCATGGTTCCAGTTCCCTCCTGAGTCTGCCAAATAATCACCTGGATTCAGAAGCAGATAGCTGCCAGGTTCTCGTCCAATCCTCAAAGGTAGACAGCTCCCAGGTCCTTGTCCTCAGCAAACCTCAGTTTTGTCCAAGGGGTGGCCTTCTCTTCATTTTGACTCTGGATGGTCTCTCTGATTCCCTGGATCCCCTTCCATGGTTCCAGTTCCCTCCTGAATTTGCCAAGCAATCACCTGGATTCAGAAGCAGACAGCTGCCAGGTTTTCGTCCGGTCCTCAGAGGTAGACAGCTCCTAGGTCCTTGTCCAGTCCTCAGCAGGGCAATCCCCAGCACACACTGAAGTTCACAGAGTTCAGCACATCTCAAACCCTTCACCATTTCTCTTGCCTGGAACACAAGGATCAGCCAGGCCATGAATAAATAAAGTCTTATCCTGTTCATGTTTCAGTCAGCTTCCAGATACTGGGAGAAGAACTTTCTCTCTCTCTCTCTCTCTCTCTCTCTCTCTCTCACACACACAGACACACACACACACACACACACACACACAGAGCGCTGGCTTCAGTCTCCATGAATCCTCCTTCACTGAAGAGCCAATTCCAATTCTGTCTCTCTGTTTTGAGAGAATTCTTCTCTCAAAATACAGCAGTGGCCTCCTTCTTCCATGTCAATAGCCAATAGCCTTCTTCCATGTCAACAGGGGAATTCATGCCTTCTCAACAATGGACAGGGTTCATACCTTCCATACTTAGCCCTAAGTTACTAGGTGCTACTTAGCCCTAAGTTACTAAGTGCTAAGTATCTGATAAACTGATTACTATTACATTGCCTAGGGTCGGCATCATGCTGCTAATTCACTGTTGCTCTGAGTACCTATCACAAAGGACCAGAAGCTCTTGCTTCATTATTTTCTTGTCAACTAACCTTGGGTCATTTTAGGAAGAGCTGAGATCTTCAAGATCAAATTTTGTGGTGGGGTGAAGACAAAGTTTAATCTCACTGTGATCTCCAATATCTTTTTTCCCTCAGCTCTTTCACAGGCAAATTACCCCTATTTTGGTTATACTCTTTCCCCTTCTAAAATCCTGGGTTATTCTTCCCCTTCTCAAACCAGTTCAAATCTATACTATCTTCTACTTTAAAAAAATTACATTTTAAGACTATTTTAACAACCTTTCTAAAGTTTTGGGTTCCAAATACTCTCCCTTCTTCCATACTCTCTCTGCTCCCTGAGATAGCAAGCAATTTGACAGAGGTTTCACATGTGCAGTCATGGTAAACATATTTCCATATTAGTCATGTTGTAAAAGAAAAAAAACACAGACTGGAAAAATAAAAAATGAAATGCTTTGATCTGCATTCAGACTCTCTCAGTTCTTCCTCTGGAAGTGGATAGCATTTTTTCATCTTAAGTGCTTAAGAATTGTCTTAGATTTTTGTATTCCTGAGAATAGCTAAGTCATTCACTGTTGCTCATCTGTATGGTATTGCTTTTACTGTATACAATGTTGCCTTGGTTCTGCTCACTTTATTTTGCGTCAGTTTTTATAAGTCTTTCCAGGTTTTTCTGAAAGCATCCTGCTCTTCATTTCTTCTACAATATACAATTCATACAATATACAATTATACATCACAATCATATATCACAACTTGTTCAGCCATTCCCCAATTGATGGACATCCCCTCAATTTCTGATTCTTTGATTCCACAAAAAGAGCTTCTTTAAATATGTTTGTACATGTTAGCTGTTTTTCTTTTTGTTTTTTATCTCTTTGAGATACAGACCTATCTCTTCTACTCTTGGATCCCTTGCTCTCTTGTTGAATTGCCACTCATGCCTTGAATTATTACTCCTACTATCTACTTCCTCCTACTCCTGTGCTGCTAAATGTAATTGAAGGAAATCATACAATTGTGTCCACTAAGTCTACTGAAAACTTATGTTATCTGATCTCAAATGGGCCTTCACTGCATCAGGGCAATCTTAATTGATTCCCTTTCAGTAAGTGTTCCAGATCCTGACTTCTCACCTCAAGTCTCTCATGGTACTTCATCTCCCTTCTCTGTCAGCTAAGGTCCTCTCCTAGTGTTTTGTGGAGAAAATAGAGGACACTTGCCACAAACTTTTTTTCCTCTCTTCGTCTTACAATTCCTTGACTATGTTCCCTGACATTTTCCCCTTTGCTTGATTCTCTGATGAAGAGATGGCCATTCTCTTCACTAAGACTAATTCTTCTACATGTTGGCTTGATGCTGTCTCTTGTTGTCTTCTCCAGTAGACTGGCCACACTATCATCTCCTCTTTCTCTCCAATATTCTCTCTCTCCTTGTCTAATGGTTCCTTTCCTGTTGCTTTCAACCCTCCCTTTTGGATTCTCTTGATATTGTTATTCCCTGCTTCTCCTACCCATGCTACTATTCCTTCTTAGTCTCTTATTCTGGGTCATCATTAACATCAAGCCCACTGATTATGAATGTAACCCAAGGTCCCCTTCATTTTTCATTCTATGTTCTCACTTCCACTGATCTCATGACCTCCCATTTGTTCAAATATCATCTCTACACCCTTTCTAACCCCAGGCCCTTTCTTGAGCTCCAGTTGCAGATCTCCAACTTCCTATTTATATATTTCAAACTGAATATCCCATAGGTAGCTCAGATTCAACATAGCCAAAACAGAAGTCATTTTTGCCACCCTTCTGAATTTCCCTGTTACTTCTGAGAGTATTATCATTATTCCAGTCACACAGATTTGCAACCCTGCTGTCACTCCTCTTACTCCTCTCCTGTACCCAATCACTTGCCAAATCTTATCTCTATATCTCAACATCTCATCTCTTATGCCCCCTTCTCTCTAGTCTTACAGTTATTACCCCAGTTCAAGCCATCACTTCTCACCTATACTTTTACAATATCCTCCTAATTGATCTCTGTGACTCAAATCTCTCTCCGCTCCAATTCTTCCTCCATTCCTATATCAAACTGATTCTCCTAAGGCACAAATCTCTCCATATCACCCCCCCTACTTACGAAGCTCCAGTGATTTCCAATTGTCTCCAGAGTCAAGTATGAACTTCTCTACTTGTCATTTACAGCTTTTCCCAGCCTGGCCCCTTTCTACATTTCTAGTCTCAAATCACTCCCTTCAACATACTTTTCTGTTCAGTCATTCTGATCTATTTGCAGTTCCTCATAAATAATACTCCATCTCCTAATGCTGTACTATTGAATTGGCTCTTCCCCATACCTTGAATGCTTTCCTTCATTATATCTGCCTCTTAGAATTTCCGACTTCCTTCAAGACTCACTCAAGTGCTGCTGATTGCAGTGGGCTTTCCCTGGTCTTCTTAGCTGCCAGGACCTTCTCTTCCAAGGTTACCTTGTATTTGAATTATGTGTGTCTTATATGCCTGTATATGTACCTGTTGTCTTCCTCCTTAGAATGTGATCCCCTTGAGGCCAGAGACTGTTTTGCTTTATTCTTTGGACTCCAGCACTTAACACAGCTGATAAATGTTTGTTTGTTCATTGATTGATCAACTTGTGGAAGGGCTCTTTTTATATGGAGGCATAATCAAGTTTGGTCATGCAGCTACAGCCCTGGACCGTGATCGTGTCTGTCATGGTTGAATTTGACACTCTCACTCCGTCTCTACAATCCTAAGAGGAAAGGTAAAAATGTGGCTGTGGTAAAAGATTCAGAAAGGGACTGCTAGGATGCCCAGGCCTGAAAGGTCCCAGGCCAGCAGTTCTAGGTTTGTTAGGCCCTGACCACAGTAAGTTTTCCTAGGAATAAAAGGAGCTAGTTCCCCACTTGCATTAAATGAATGTTCGCTTGTCTGGCCATTTATCATCACCATCATTATCATCATCATCAAGAGGCCATACGGTATAGAGAATAGAAAATTGGTCTAAGAGTCAGGAAGACCTGAGTTCAAGTCCTGTCTTTGACACATACGAGCTACATAACCGTAACTTCTGTTCACTGTGCACAGCTGTGCAAGACTACAAATT
This sequence comes from Pseudocheirus occidentalis, assembly GCA_028646575.1. Lineage (NCBI taxonomy): Eukaryota > Metazoa > Chordata > Mammalia > Diprotodontia > Pseudocheiridae > Pseudocheirus > Pseudocheirus occidentalis. Next base: position 81,919,929 of record CM053595.1, read on the forward strand.
ACATAGGTGCTGGCAATCTGTGTAAAGCTCAGGAACACACTACACCCCTCTAGCAAATGAGATAACATATGTAAAGTACCAAATACATGCCAGCTAGTAATAGAAGGAAATAAGCATTAATGTAACACCTGCTGTGTGCCAAACATTGTGCTAAGCACTTCTTATAAAAATTGGTTCCTTTGATCCTCACAGCAACCCTTCAGAGGAGGTGGTCTATTATCCCCATTTTGCAGCTCAAAAAGCTGAAGCAAACAGAAGTTGTGTGGCTTGCCCAGGGCCACGCAGCTAGGAAGTGTCCAAGATAGGATTTGAATTCAAATCTTCCTGACTCCAGACCCAGGGCTCTAACCACTGTGCAAACAGTCATCTCTGGGGAATAGGAGTAGAAGTGTCACCAGGACTTTGGGACAATGAACAGAAATGCAATGAGCATCTATGATGGCTGAAACCCAACTGATAGCAAACATGATTTAGGAATCTGACAAACTGCTGGCCTACAAAGCTCTGTAATACTATGTCTACACAGCTCAGAGTCAGTAGAAGATTGAAAGTTGAAAAAAAAAATTTTTAATATAAATAAATAAAAAGAAAGTTGCCCAGTGATTTCAGGCAATAAAAATGATTAAGCATAAGAGTAATTTAAGCTGAAGCAAACTTTGGGGATGAATTATTCAGAATCTCAGAGGGGTCAAATATACTCAAGGGCAGTACTCCTGAGGGTAGCCTGAACCATATTAAAATATAAATGTTTAACAGGATAAATAAAAATACAACAAAACACAGGTATTGTTAATTTGTGGTTTTCTAAGTTTCTTTGAGTTTGACAACATTGATCCAGATCAGGAAAGATGTGGAGATTTGCTTAACATTGTACCTGACTGACTCCCTGAGAAGAGTCCTGTGTGAAATTAGCTTGGGAAAGGTGAGGAAGATGGGGTAGATAGGAGGCTAGGACCTGGATAAACCATCCCCTAACTATCTGACCAGGCCCAGATTCCCAAGTGGCAGGGAAGGAATAAAGCTACACATCCCTGCCTAGGTCCAAAAGGCCTGCCTGAGTCTTGCTAATTATCAACGATTCATCTCATCCTTGAGTGTATGTTCATTGACAGGCCATTGGCATGACACTGAGCTTCACCAGACTTTGAAAATGGACAGCAAATGCTAACTTGGCACTAGGTTAGAACCATAGAAAAGGAGAAATATTTTTTCCTTCCCTCGCTGCTCCCTTTTCCACCATCAGCCCCGCCCTCTTTCTGCCAGAAAGAGCTTGGCAGACCTGTACAACACAAGGAAGGGCAAAGGGTGGAGTTTATCCTATATAAACTGATGTCAGTCCAAGGCGAACTCAGGTCTTCAGCTGGAGGGTTAGAGTGAACCACCATGAAGATTACAGTTGCCACCTTTTCCCTGCTGCTGGTCTTGGCCCTGTGTGGCCAGTATGGTGAGACCTCTGGGATAAGGGGGAGGGTTACACCAAAATATCGCGCGCGTGCACACATATACACACACATACACACACACACACACACACACACACAGATGCCTTACTGCCAGACCCTCCTTGGAAGACTTTAAGGAATTCCAAGTAGTCCTGCTAAACTTCCATACCACTCAGAAAAAAAAATTATAGATAGCAACTCTTTTAGTGGTTTAGGAAGGGGTCTGCAGATCATAGATCTAAAACTTGAAAGGACCTCTGAGATCATCTGCCACAACCCCAAGAGAGACAAAAAGACTTGCCAAAAGTCACACCAGCAATGCTAGGTTTCTCACTGAGTGCTCCAACACCAAATCCAAACCTGTTTCCATTAAAAAACAGTTGCTCTGGGTCAGAGATAATTTCTTAGTGGGAAAAGAGACAGAATGGGAGGTTCTGAGCAGCTGGGGAAGCCTGAGGGTTTTATGCATTTATGGGACTGAAGTTAGCTGAGGGCCACAGGAGGGGTCAACAAAGAGGGCTACCTCAATCATTTTGTCTCAGATTAATCCAGGGCTATGGTGAGGCATGAAGGGCAGGTCTGTACCTATGTATGTATCTATGTCTGTACCTGAGGTCTGCCTTTGAGAATGCTTAGATTCCCATTGCCATCTTCTGTCCTTACCTCCATCAGTTGTTGTTCAATCATGTACAACTTTTCTTGGCAAAAATACTAGAGTTTGCCATTTCCTTCTCCAGCTCATTTTACAGATGAGAAAACTGAGGCAGGTAGGATTAAATGACTTGCCCGGAGTCACATAGCTAGCAAGTGCCTGAGGCTGGATTTAAACTCATGAAGAGGAGTCTTCCTGATTTCAAGCCCAGCATCATGTCCACTGTGCCCCCTAGTTGCCCCAGTCCCTCCATCAATGGATTTGTTCATAGTGGTCCCTGGGGACTACTTTCATTTTAGCTGAAAGTATGGCATAAACGACGAACTAGAAAGGAAAGGAAAGAAAGGAAATTTTGTCACAGGAGCACAGATTTTAGAGTCGGAAGGAATCGGAGAAGCCATTTCACCTCCCACTTCATTTTAGACGAGGAAACTGAAGCCCAGAATGGTTAGATGACTTGTCACAAGTCATAGAGGTAATAAGTAGTAGAATCAGGATTTGAATTCAGGTCTTCTTGATTCCAGAGCTAGAACTCTTTCCACTGCTTCTCACCTCACTCTAAGGATCAGGCAATCTATGCACATTCCTTAAGCACTTACTATGAACCAAATACTGTACTAGATGCTGGACACACAAGCACAGAATGGAAATAGTCTCTGCCTTCATTCTAAGTTTCTGCTACATTCTATTTTCCTCTCTTCTTTCTTGGCGGGAAGGGGGAGGGGTAAAAAGTAAAGTAAAGACAAATATGTACATACATAAGGATATACAAGGTATGAACAAAATAAGTACCAAGTACAGTGCAAAGTTACTAAGTACACAAAAGTAGTAAATGCCAGGCTACAGAGACGGAAAGTCAAGAAGACCAGTCTGACTGGTCATTGGAGTGCAGGAAAGGGAAGAGTAGTTGGAAAGAGAGGTTGGGGCAAGCTAATAAAAGACTTTAAAAGTCAAATGGGATTTATAACTGATCTTAAAGGCAATAGGGAGCCACTATTGTTTGTTGAGTAATAAATGTTTATTGACTGAGCAGAAAAGTGGCATGGTAGTTGCTATGCATTAGGAAAATAGCTTATTAGCTGTATGGAGGATGGATTGGAATGGGGAGAGATTTGAAGCCAAGAGAACAATTAGGAAGCCATTGCAATAGTCCAAAAAAGAGGTCATGAGTTCTGAATCTAGGTGGCAAACATGTGAATTAAGAAAAGTGGTCAGATGCAAGGGATGTTGGGAGTGGAAATAAGATTTAGAAACTAATTGAATATTTGGGGTGAGTGAGAACAAATCATCAAGGATAATGATGAAGTCACAAATCTAAGTGACTGAAAGAATAGTGTTGTCCCCAACATAAAGAAGGAAGTTTGGAAGATCGGGAAGGGGTCAGAGACAGTGAGAGAAAAGTAGAATTCTGGTTTGGAGATGTTAAGTTTGAAATAGACCCAGTTTGACATTTCTAGTAGTCAGCTGGAGATCCCTAACAGAAGCTCAAGAGAAATTAGGATTAGACAGATAGATTTAGGAGTCATCTGCATACATATCAAACCCATGGAAGTCGATGAGACCACCAAGTGAGAGAGGAAAGAGAGGGCCAAGGACAAGCAGTTAGTAAGCACGATATGGATGATGGACCAGCCAAGGAGACTGAGAAGGAGCAGTCAGAAAGATAAGGTGATAACCAAGAAAGAGCAGAGTCATATGAATTCAGAGAGGAGAGAATATCCAGAAAGAGGATAAGGGAGAGTGCTGAATGCTCCAGAGGGGGCAAGATAGAGACCAAGGGATCTTGCAGTTTGAGACATCACCAGTAACCTTGGAGAGAGAACTTGCAGTTGAGCAGTGAGTCTGCGAGCCAGGTTGACATTCAAGTCTTCTGACTCCAATTCCATTTCACTACTGCATGAAAGGTTTGTGGGTACATGAAAAAGAGAGTCTTTGGGCAATTCAAATGAAAAAGAGTCTCTGGGTAAAGGATCACAGCTCCATGGGTAGGATTAAGGATCATAGATATACAAAAGACCTCCTATGGCCCCTGACCCTCTGACCACTTCTGAGGATGGGTTTCCAGTCACATCCTAACCATGGATGCTTCCTGTTTTTGTTTCTAGCTGAAGGTTGCATTGCATTTTATGTCACTTTCGGTCTCATAACCTTGAGAAATCCTGAACTGCTGATACTTAACCTCAAGACACATGGTGCTACTGAAACCGAGACTGAAGCCTTCCTAAAGATACAGGAGTGTTATAAAGAACACCCCTTAGGATCAACGTTCAAAGATGTAGCCTTCCTGGTAAGAAAGGCTTCCCTTTCTTCCCCTCACCTCTAAGTAACCAGACTTCCTTCAGTGCCACACTCCTATCCCTGACACAAGTGACAGACGTCAACACATGCACATGTACACACAGCAAGCACCGTGACACACAAAGGGCATGTGTCTTATAAGGAAGTATAGGATTTGCCTCAAATAGTGATGTCAAAAAAGCAGAGACAATAAGGATGGAGGGAATCAGCCACAGCCCCTCTCACAGACCTCCTGGGTTCATTGGCCTCTTTTTCCCTCCTTGACACTATCTATCCCAGCCTACCAATCCTCTACTCCCTCACCCTGAGATCCCTGGGATTCATCCTGGCAATGATCCTGGAGGCCTAGAAAAAAGGAAGAAATCAAAGTCCAGCAGCCACAGCAGAGGTTGAGAGGAGGGGCACTGAGGAGGCCAGACTCCAGACCAATCACCAAATATGTGATTACAAGGAAATTCCACCAAAAAAAAAAGAATCCTAGGAACCTTGTCCCTACCTACCATCAACCCTGTCACATAAGGCTTCACCCTCCCCCATTAACAGAATCTTAATCCAGAAACCCTATTCTCCCTACCACCACCACCACCCCTCCAGATGGTAAGGGCTAAGTCCTATTCCCCACACACACACTCCAACCTGCAGCCCAGAAGGACAGAACATTACTCACGGGGTTTGTGTTTAGGAGATAAGCCAGAGGTGGAATATAAGACCTTTCTCAGAGCCCTTCCTTAACTCTGGTTTACACCATATCCTTTTTCCCCAGATGGGCCTCAGCTTAAGCCAAGAATGCTTGAAGAGTTCAGATTAGCATGAATAATGAATCCCTGGATTTCTTCTGGACAGCATCTCAGTCACTGCCAATTCTGCTCACCTCTGGGCCCAGCTCAGTTCCTGTAGAGACACTAGGCCCCGAGACCCTGCCCTGCAAGGATAATCATAGACCCTGATGATTCTAATAAAGCAAACGCACCTCAAATCTATTTGTGACTGTGTAATTGCATGAGTTACTGAGTATATGATGTATGTGCCACTGAATGACTGGGGAAAGGTTTGGGAAATACTGAAACTGGAGTTCAAGCTGAGACTAGAGGATAGGCCCTAGCTTTTCCCTTTCCTAATTGTATGATCTTAGTTAAATTATTCTCACCCTCAATTTCCCCATCTGCAAAAAGGGGGGCTTATTTAAATGATCTCTAAGGCTATCCCCAGTTTATAAAATTCTGTGATTATGCATCTGTTCTCATTGTGTGTTACTGTGTTATTGCACTTGACTATAATTGCGCATCATTTTGTACGGCTGTAATTATGTCATATTATTGAGTATACTACCTCACACTGTGCAGCTTTCTAGGTGTTACTGTGTGCAATTGTGTATCACCTAGATATGTGACCCAGAGTGGCTCTGTATGTCATTATGAGTTACCTTGTGTAACACTCACCATCACACCCCAATGGACCAAGGCCCATTTTGTGAGAACTAACCAGGTGCTTATATATGCATGGACCTACCCTTCATCTATTTCCTGCCATCTAACCAACTGCTCCCCAGCCAGACAATTCTGAGCTCAGCATGCTCCAATTGTAGCCTCTGGAGGGCGCCAAAGCTCTTTCCCTCTTAATGTATGAGCAAAGCTGGGCCTGAACACTTTCCAGGGGAGTAACATAAGGACCAAATACACAAAACCCAGCTCCAGATTCATGTCCTTCTGGGACTCCTTTTTCAGGCCTAGAGACCTCTGTCTAGGTCCCAGCCCAGCCCCACCAATTTTCTCTCTAAGTTCTGTTTCCCCTGAAGCTCCCTCCTTATCCCAGCTGCTACACTAGTTCTCCCTAGACCTCTTTTTTCGAGTGTTTCTGACTTCTCCATCTCTCTTTCTCCCTCATGCCTCTCTGTCTATCTCCCTCTATCTCTATGTTCCTTTTACTATCTTTTACTATCTCTATTTCTCCCCTTTATCTACTTCAAATCCCCTCCAAATCTCCCTCCATCTTTCGCTTCCCTCATTACTCTGATCCCAAAGATCTTGCCTACAGACTGACCTTCCCCCACACCCAATCACACAGCTCCTTGACCCCACTAAAGCTTCCGGGCTAACCTGGTTCCTCTCGTCCTCTTTGCGGTGCTTGTCCTCTTCAATTCAGCATCACACTGACCCATTCTGTCTCAGCTCTTGTTCCCTTTTTCACCCCTTGGGTACTTGCTCAACCCCTTTCTATAAGGGCAGAGTAGGACCAGGTCATGAAAGATTAAGTTTAAACCACCCTCAATCCATCCATCTCTAAAACTCATTAGCACCCATAGCTCCGATGACTGAGAAGTCATAGACACCAAACAACCAAACCAGAGAGAGATAGACAGACCCACAGATGGCTCAACCCTGGCCAGGGGCAATGGGGACCAATAATCCTGATAAAATCTCTTTTTTGACATTTTAGAAAAGTGATTTACTAAGAAGTTGCAGCAAGAACAACTAGTACAAAATATTCCTCCCAAATCAAGAGTGCAACATCCCCTTGCAACATGAGTGCTGAGGGAGAATGGTCTCCAAATTGAGGTACAGTGGTAGGAAGGCACAGGTGCAGAGAACACATAAGGCTGAAAGGAACCTCCTGATTCTTGGCCCTACAAGTCCTTTGCTCCCTTTGTGGAATCATCTTTAAGTTGACTGTTTAGTAATACAATGCAGGGCATTGCATCTGTACTCAGTGAGCAACTTGGCTGGGCCTGTCTCTGGTAGGGTTCTAGGTCTCAGCTCAGTGGGTTAATATGCTGCTGGTCACATCAATTGGGTTGCTTGGATGTGCATCTGCCTTCTCTCTTTGCTTGCCCTCTGCTGCAATAGGCTAATCACCTGCCACCCTACAATGTCTCTGGATCTTGCAATTCTCCTAAAATTTCAACCTGGGCACATCAATCTTATGGATGTTGCTCAGGTGTCTCCTAACTCTGGTGGCTATTGCCATTGCTTTTGGTGGATTCTGATATTGACTCTGGTTGCCAGTGGGACCTTTAGTTATAATAGGTTTTATTAGCTTGTCCCCCACTTATAGAAACCTAGAAGCAAAATTATAGACTCACAGTCTAAAATTCTGACCCCAAATTTATTAAGCAAACACTATCATAGGGTCAAGGGTGCAGGTGAAGTGATCCCTGGGACATACAAATGATAGGAAGACATAGGTGAACTGCCTGAAAACAGGCCTATCAAGTCACCAAGGGGCTCATGAGCTTCTAAATCCTCTGACATAGGCTATACTATAGCCAATAAGGTCTCCACATCTACCCTTCATATCTCCTGAGACTCTAACCTTCCATGGAATTAAATTTTTATCCAGTAATTTGGAAGATATGTTGTTTGTAAAAAGATCTGAATTTATGAAAGCTCTGGGTGACTTTGGCCAAGAGCAGCTGAAAGTTACAAAATTAATATTCTGGGCTCCTTTATTACATCTGTTTGTGATGCTTTCTTGGGTAGAACTGCCAGGTCTTCAGATTTCTGTCAAGTCTTGTTAAGTCAGGGGCTATGTACCTGGTTTTTTTTTCAACTGGATAGTAAAAGTTTCTGTGTGTCTCTTAGCTACTGGTTTTTAGTTAGAAGTAAGCTCTTTGGTGTGAATAAAATATTCCCAGCTTCTTCTACTGCAAAGGTAAACAAAGGAATTAGAGGACTCTTTATTACACTCCTAGTCATTACTTCCTGCCTACGTGCACTCAGAATGAGGAACAGCAAGGACAAGGGTCAGAGGAAACTTGAATGCTCCAAATGGCCCTTTTCAATGATGCATAAAATCTCTCAAGTGCAGATGAGCCAAGTATATTATGACTATCTTCCCTTGGTTAGAGATTGCTAGGAAACTTTCCCTATTAGTTAGTCTGGCAGACACCAACTAACATTATGAAGCTGTGAAGAGAATCTGGGTGACTTAGAGAATCTGACCTAGAATTGTACTCTTCTGCCCTCACAGCAGTAAATAAAAGTCAGGGTTAATAGTAAGGCAGAGGAGAAGAGAGATCCAAACTGAGAGAGCAGTAAGGAGAGAGAAATTCTAAGTGACTGTGAAGAGCTCTGTGATGGGAGGGACTAGGTTAAGTCTACAGTAGAGACTGGGGATTTCATTTTCCTGAGACATGTGCCTTCTCCAGGGACCAAAGAAAGGGAGAGAGTCAGTGAAACATGCAGAGAGAGCTGGAAAAAGAGAGTCCCATAGAAAGGCAGCAGCAAAACAGGCCGCCCACAGAGGGACCGACATCTTTGTGGGTGAGGCTTGAGGAGTAAAGAGACAGGCAGAAGGAAATCTTGAAAGGCAAAAAAGAAATAGAGATTGTCTGCTTAAGTGTGTGTCAGCAACGTGGAAGACAGGGAGTGAGAAATTCAGTGAGCTTGTCATAGCAAAAACTGAGGCAATGTGAACGTAGTGGAGTGAACGCCAGAAGTATTGGGGGGCAAACCCTGAAAACCAAGATGAGGAGACAGATCGTGGAAGGGAGGCCTAAGGCTGCTGAGGGGTTTGGTTGTGCTGGGCTAAGCTTTAAATCTCTGATTTCAGATTCTGAACAGAGATCTCTAGGAACAAGGGTGGATATTTTGTGATATTTCTGAGCTGCACAAATGTGGATGTTGTCTTACTTTTCTTACTTTGACACTCCTAAGATGGAGTTCGTATTGAACACACAGGTGAGTGTGGGAGCTGCTGTGTAATTGTTTAGGTGGTCAAGATAGAGACGACCTGGGTCTCTTCCTGACACTACAGACTTGAAGAATAACTCTCAGTTCTTAGGTTGGGGTACTCTGAGCCCTCCCAGAGTGTCCACCTGCCTGATTTTCTGCCTAATATTTCACAAAATGACACAGGGTGAAACATACATATCCAGAGTCACATATGTTAGAGGACACACTGTCACACAATGACTCCAGGTGACCCAGACAGTCACACAGAACACTTCTAATAGTACCACAAGTGTACAGGCACAACTACACACACAATGATGTGTCACACAGTTATGCAGTGAATGACAGACACCACCACTATCACCTAGTGACAAAACCATATGCAAAATTCCATGCACAGTGACATACAATCACATAGTGAGAGATACACACAGAGACATGAACTGAGTTGTTTTCCCTTTATTGAATAAGCCACATGAAAAGTAGTCAGCAGTGGAGTGTCTTGAACTCCAATCTGTAGCAGCCAGGGATGGTGATGGGATTACCAGTCAGGGATGATTGGGAGATGACTTAGAATTTGGAGTAGCCCAGCTTCCATTATCCTACAGACAGCTCGTGTTTTATGCATTCTGGAATTGCAATGATTTGGCCCACAAAAGAGAAGAAAGAACATGGTATCCAGGTTCCTTCATCATGGTCAGTGCCCCTCTCACTCAGGTCTCTACCCATTTGTCCTGTTCAAGTGACCATTACAGCAACCTTGACCAAGAATTGGGGAAAGGAGGTACAAGAATGTTCAGGTCTCTGAAAGACCCTTTTTTTCTTTTTTTCCCTTTCCTCCTAGGGCTTAATGGTCTTAAAAGCAGTGTGTGTGTGTGTGTGTGTGTGTGTGTGTGTGTGCCTGAGTAAGAGAGAAAGGGTGGAGTTTCTGTGGGTCTGAGGGTCTTAAGCTATTTGTCAGGGAGGCTTGAGTTGGTAGATAGTGGGGAGAAGACAGAGTGTGGGCTCAAGTTAAAATGCCACCAGACACAGACAGAATGACACTAGAATGTTATTCCGTACTCACTGTGCCAGTCTAATATCTACAGAGAAATAGATACATGCTTGTGCACACACAAACACACACACACACACACACACACAGAGTCTGGGGTACTCCATACCCCATGAAGGATGTGTTCACAGTCTATGCTTCCAAAGTGACTTTAGTACATGATGGTTCTGTCACTGAGTGAGGTGCAGTGTGTGTCACTCACTTTAATATGTGTCATCTATCATTTTATACATGGCTGTTTCATTCCAATTGTGGTCTTCCAATTGAGTGTTCTTGTGACTACCCAGGTCCCTGTGTGTCATTGTGTGACAGCATGTACCCAACATGTGTGACTGGATATTTTCCTGTCACCCTTTGTCATTTTGTGAAACACCAGTCAGACACAAAGGCTGGCACTTTATAAGTGCTCATAAGGCTCCTGCCTTCAGAGAGCCTACACCCAAGGGCTGAGAGTTAATCTTCAAGTCTGCAGCTTCAGGAAGAGACTCATGTCCTCTCCTGCTTGACCCCCTAACTAGCAGATAGGTACCACTTGCCACACCCACTACTCTACTCCACCCAGACTCATTCTTGGAGGTGATAAAGGAAGAGAGTCAAGAGAGCATCCTACTGTGTGCAACTTAGAGATATCTCAAAATATCCTACCTAGTTCCCAGAGATCTTTGTCCAGTCATTAACTCAGCCTAGCCAAAGCTAATCTTTCCACAGTCTAAGTCCTTACTCCCAAGGTCTTCTCCTTATCCTGGTTCTTGGGATTCTCCCCCATATCCCTTCATCTTTCACCTCTTATTGTCTCAGTGACTTTACCTATGACTATTACTCTGAGTTCTTCACTCCCTGTCCTTCCCTTCTTTGTCCCACACTGAATCTCAACAATTATATTGTTGTGCCTTTCTGGATTTCTTTCTCTATTTCTTGTCTCTTTGGATTTCTCTGCAGGTATACACACACACACACACATACATATATACATACATTCATACACACACACACACAGTCCCATGAATAGATTGTTTCTTCAATGAGTAGCCCATTTTGTTACTGTCTCTTTGTGCGACTATCTCTTCCTACCTCTGTGTGCATACCTCACTTGATATCTCTCCTTCTTTGATCCATGGAAGAGGCAAATATTCCTCTCTGTTCCCCATGACCTACAATGTCTTTGGCAATGAAAGTAGGACAAAGAGAGCAAGACATCAATGCTAGGGACCAGAAAGCTTGAAGCATTAGAACAGAGATGAGGAAGACTAATCAGAGACTCCGACTTAGTTGGCTGGAGAGGAGCCTGCACATGCACATAGTCTTCCTATCCCATTCCAACCCCCCTGAGAACCACAGAGCTCCATAGATAGCAGCAGATGGAGGCAGCTGTGGAGGGGTGGAGAGGTCCTTGGCCAATCTAGGAACTATAGGAAAGGAAGGCAGCAACATTGGAGAAATATCAGTGGAAAGGTGGAGTTGCTAGATCAAGCCTTCCGAATTCAGAGGAGGAATTCCTGCATTAGGCACTTAATAGGAGACATTAAGAACTGAAGCCAAAGACAGCAAGGAACAAAGTTATGATGTTCATTCATCCATATAATAAATATTTGCTAAGTGCCTACTGTGCTCCAGCCACAGTGCTAAGTGCTGGGGATACAAGAAGAAAGAAAAGATAATCTCTGCTCTCAAAGAGAGTTTAATGTAACAGGGGGAGACAAAATGCAAACAAATATGTAAAAGGCAAGCTAAATGAGAAAAACAGTAAATAATTGTTATTGTTGTTCAGTCTTGTTTGACCCTTTGCGACCCCAAAAGATACTGGGGCAGTTTACTATTTCCTGTTCTTGTTCACTTTATGGATGAGGAAACTGAGGCAAACAATGTTAAGTGACTTGCCAAAGATCACACAGCTAGTAAGTAAGTGTCTGAGGCCGTATCTGAACTCATGAAGATGAGTCTTCCTGACTCCAAGCTTGGCACTCAATCTATTGCTCCCCTATAGCTGCCCTAGGAAATAATTGGAAAGAACTGAAATTAAGATGGGTTGCAGAAGGCTCCCTCTGGAGAGCAAGATTTTAGTTGGGAGTTAAAGGAAGCCATGGAGGTCTGTAGTTGTAGCAGAGGAGAAAGGAATCCAGGCATGGGGGACAGCTAGAGAAAAGACCTGGAATTAAGAGACGGAATGTCTTGTTTGCTGAAGATCCAAGAGGCTCATGTCACTGGACTAAAGAATATGTTTTGGAGAGTAAGGTCTAAGAAAACTGTAAAGTTAGGAGCAGGTTAGGTTAGGAAGAGCTCTGAATGAAAAATAGGATACTTTGTATTTGCTCTTGGAGGCTATAGAAAGATACTGGAGTTTATTGAGTGGGAGACTTGGGGGGGTAACATGATCAGATCTGAGCTTCAGGAAAATCACTTGAGTGACTGACTGGAGACTGGATTGGAGTGGGGAGAGTCTTGAGGAAGGTACATGCACCAGCAGGTTGCTGAAATAATTGAGACACAAGGCAATTGGGGCTTGCACTAGTGTGGCAGCAATGTCAGAGGAGAGAAGGGGCATATTTGAGAGCAGTTTCCAAGGTGAATGAATTGACAGACTTTAGCCAAAGATTGGGAATGGGGATGAGAAAGTGAGGAATCCAGATTGACTACTATATTGTGGGTCTGAAAGAAGAGAAAAAAGATGTTGCCCTCAAAAGTAATAGGGAAGGTAGGAGACAAAGAGAATTTAGAAGATAATATAATAAGTTCTGTTTTGGTAGATGGAGTTTAAGATGTCTGCTGGCATCCAGTTCAAGATATCTGAAAGGCAGTTGGAGATGTGAGGTTGGAGGTCAGTAGAGAAATTGGGGCAAGAAAGGTAAATTTGAGAACCATCAGCATAGATATGGTCATTATATCTAAAGGAGTTGATGAGATCACCAAGTGGAGTAGAGGAAGAAGACTCAGGACAGAACCTTGAGGGACACCTATAATGAGAGGAACTGATCTGGAGGAGGATCCAGCAAAGGAAACAGAGAAGGAGCAGTCAGATGGGGAGGAAGAGAACCAGGGGAGCAGGTGTCGCAAAAACCTAAAGAGAAGAGAGTGATCAACAGTGTCCAAAGCAGCAGAGAAGTCAAAGAGAATGAGGGTTGAGAAAAGGCCACTGGATGTGATAACGAAGAAATCATTAGTGACGTTGGAGAGCAGTTTTATTGGAATGATAAGGTCAGAAGCCAGATTATAAAGAGTTAAGAAGTGAGAAGAAAAAATGTGGAGGCACCTACTGTAAATGACATTTTCAAGGAGTTTAGCTACAAAGGGTAGTAGAGATAGAAGACAAAAGTCAGCAGGATTGGAAGGATCAAGTGAAGGATTTTTTCAGGATAAAGGAGATATTCATATGCTTATAGGCAATAGGAAATAAATCAGTAGAGGAGAAATTGAAAAGAAGTGTAAGAGTGAGATGACAGAGGGGGAAACGTGTTAGAAGAGATAGCATGGAGTGGGATCAGTTGAACAGACAGAGAAGCTAACCTTGGGGAGGAGTAAGACTCTCTATACATGATGTGAGAGAGAGATTCAGGAGGAAAAAGTGACAGAAGGAAGCTGAGTGACAGGAGATGAGGAAGAAGGGAGAACAGGGAGCTCCTAGCCTCAAATGTTCTGTAAAAAGTGAGGCAAAAATCTCAGTTGAAAAATGGAGTGTGGAAGAGGAAGATATGGCTGTTCTGAGGAAGGAGGAAAAGGTTTGGATGAGCCTCTGTGGAAAGTGAGATAGTGAGTTGAAAAGTATGGTATAGTAGGATTGCCTAGTGGCAGTGAGGGATCAGTTGAGGTTATGTAACAAAATATTGTACTGGGTCCAGTCAGAACAGTCACATGATTTTCTCCACCTTTTTTCAGCTGTACATGTTTAGGCATGAAGGTGGTGAATGGTGGGAGTTATCTGAGGGTAAGCCTGGGCTGAGCATAAACGGTGACATGATAAGCGGGTGTAATAGTAATCAGTTTATCAGATACTTAGCACTTAGTAACTTAGGGCTAAGTATAGAAGGTATGAACTCTTTCCATTGTTGAGAAGGTATGAACTCCCCTGTTGACTTGGAAGAAGTCTATTGACTGAGACAGGAGGCCAGTGCTGTACATTAAGAAGAATTTGAGAGAGAGAGAGAGAGAGAGAGAGAGAGAGAGAGAGAGAGAGAGTTGCAATTGGCTCCTCAGTGAAGGAAGATTCATGAAGACTGAAGTCAGCTGAGAAAGAGAGGGAGAGAGAGAGTTCCTCTCCCAGTATCTAGAAGCTGACTGAAACATGAACAGGATGGGACTTTGTTTGTGTGTGGCCTGGCTGATCCTTGAGTTCCAGACAAGAGAAGTGGTGAAGGGTTTGAGGTGTGCTGAGCCCTGTGAACTTCACTGTGTGCCAGGGATTGCCCTGAAAACTGGACAAGGACCTGGGAGCTGTTTATCTCTGAGGACTGGACAAGAGCCTGGAAGCTTTCAGCTCCTGAATCTAAGTGATTGTTTGGCAGATTCAGGAGGGAGCTGGAACCAGGGAAGAGGATCAAGGGAATCAGAGAGACCACCCAGAGTCAAAATAAAGAAAAGGCCTCCCCTTGGATGGAACTGAGGTTTGCTGAGGACAAGGACTGGGAGCTGTTTTCCTCTGACGACTGGACGAGAACCTGGCAGCTGTCTGCTCCTGAATCTAGGTGATTGTTTGGCAGATTCAGGAGGGAGCTGGGACCAGAGAAGAGGAGCCAGGGAATCAGAGAGACCACCCAGAGTCAAAATGAAGAAAAGGCCTCCCCTTGGACTAAACTGAGGTTTGTTGGAAATCAAGGGGTAGAAAGTTTGTGTGGTTTTCTAAGGCCTTGATTGGAGACTAAAGTTAATGGTTGCCCCGTGAGTGGGAGATCAGTATATTGTGAATTGTTGATTGAATCTTTAAGTGTTAAGCTGGTTTCCCCCTTAGGGAAACCAGGTGATTCTTCTTTTGTTCCTTGTTCTAAATATTGTGACCTTCTGTAATAAGATATAATATTGAGAATATTATACTGTGAATATTGTACTGAATCTTAATTTGTAATATAATAAACAGAGTGTTCACTACTACTGTGTAATCTGAATCTTAAAAGCTGTTCACAGTAGCATTCTTTTGGGAATCTACTGTTGCTTGGCTTTACAGGGGGTAAGCAATTAAAGAGAGAACAGTGTGGAATCGAATTGGTTCACCAAGAAGTCAATATGGGGAGAAGGAAAAAGAATGGTTAGTGCAGGGGAGGTGGTCATGGAGAGAATTGAGAGATCAAGGATTTGGAATTCAAGGTGCAGATGAAGAATAGAATCATGTAAGGGAAGACAGAGAGAAAAAGTCAATAACAATCAGATAAGGGCATTTCAGAATCTTGAATATGGAGGTTATGTATTTGTAGGTGACAGGAAGACAGCAAGGGTATGACTATTTTTGTTTGTGGCTAAAGTGGGGTGGGAAGTAGCTGATGTTAGATGAGTAAGTTGAAGAACTGAGTGGTTAAGGTGATTAAGGGAATATTAATGCATATCTTGAAGTCCTCTAGTATGAGCAAGGAGTTGGGGAGAAGAGAAAAATTTTAAACCAGTTATTAAACTCACTAAGGAAAGAAAGGAGTGGCCAGAAGGTGTGTAGAAAACAGCTACCAGGAGTTTTATTCAGTGGTAGATGTGATGGCATGAACCCCAAAGGAAGAGAGATTACATATCACATCATATATGATAGAGGAAGGGGAGCACCTGAAAGTGGCAATGAGGAGCAAGGACAATTCTGACTCAGCTGCTTCAACCCTTGAGCTGAGAAGAAAGAGGAAAAGTGCAGCCACTACTGGAAAGGGTAGCCAGGGAGTCTGTGTCATTAGAGAAAAGCCAAATTTCAGTAAGAAGTAGTAGGTAGAAGGAGAGGGAAGGGAATAGATTTAAAATTAAGAGAAGCATGTTGCCAATTAAAAAGGAATGCTATAGGGCACAGTAGAAGAGCCTGGTGGAATAACCATGAAACTTTGTGGTGGAGGACTGAGAGTATGGGAATGAGGAATCAGGTAGTAGAGGGTGTGGCATGGAGTTTGTGTAATGATCTTCAGGAGTTCAGAACACCTGGAATGTGAAGGGTATCATCAGATGAACAGTGAATGATCATCATTGAATGGAGGGCACCCCAAATGACAAGAGAAACACAAGATGGGAGGCCTAAAGGAGGGTTGTTCTTTGCACTCATGGTTTTCTAAATCACACTTGGGGAGCTGGAATGGCAGCAAGGGGTAGAAGATATCTTGTGTTGGTGGAAGTGGTTGATGTTTGGCAGGTAGAAGATGCCTGGCCTGGTCTCAAGCAATCTTTCCTCAGGGAATACACTGCACCAAGCAGAGATGGAAGACTCAGGGCTCTTACTGCCCCCATGGTCTAAGGTCTTCTCACCAGAGGAGGCTGGCTATGAGGCAGCAGCAGAAAGCAGCAGGCTCCCTGCACAGATGGGAGATGTTCAGCCTGCTGCCCAGCAGTCTTTCCTCAGGAGACATGCTGTACACTAGATGTAGAAGAACAATCTCTGATCTTGCCATTCATTGAGTGAGTAGACAACATGGCCAGGGTATGGCATCAACTCTATCAACCTTGAATGTCTTCCCAACCCAAACTCCCAGTCTCCATATAGAAAACATTTGGTCAGCTGGACAGGATATGGTTAGTCTTCAGATGTCTCCCAAGTTTACTGGGGCCCCAATTCCATTTGGATGGTACTTTTAGGCCCTTAGTTGACTAGGAAGCTGCCTTCCAAGGAGGTAGAGACCAATCTTGTTTCTGGGACAGTTTTGTCGCCTTTTAGGGAAAACTAAGCCCTGTTGAAAAGGGTGTGGAGAACCTGGCAGATACTGGCCCCATCACAATTGACCACAAAAAAAATAAGTTTAACCAGTGGCAGATGGAGGAGGTAAAGTTAAATAGAAATTAGTCTGAAAATAATCTGTGGGCATAAGTGGAATGTGATTTAAGAAAAATGTTGATAAGTCTGAAAGTATTTAGAGGAGGACAATCAAGATGGTGAAAGGCCTTGATTCCATATTATCAGAAGATCAGTTGAAAGAATTGGGAATGTTTCCCCTGGAGAAAAGAAAAGCCAGGCAAAAGTATGGTCACTTTTTATTTGAAGGCTATCATAAGGAGGACAGAATATATTTGCTCATTTTGGCCCCAGAGGGAAGAATTAGGAGCAAATGACTGTAAAAAGGCAAACTGAGATTTGATGTCAGGAAAAACTTGCTAACAATGACAGCTGCCCCAAAGTGGGACAGCAGCTTTGCACGGCAGTGAATTCCCTCTGACTGGAGGTTTTCAAGCAGAGGCTGGATGAACACTTATTAGGCATGTTATACCAGGAATTCCTTTCTAGTATGGGTTGATGGCTGCTGAGGATGGAGGTTCCTTCAAATACAATGCCAGGATTGTCTGAACTCAGTTTTCAAATGACATGGAATTTTGATAGGGGGCAAACACCTACATGTGGTCACACAGTGGGTAAGTGGCCAAGTCAGGATTTGATCATGGATCCCATGATGCCCTGTGCTTTCCTCACAGCATTAGGCTGTACAGAGATAATATGAGAAGCCAAATGCCTGAGAGTAGTGTGAGCTGGTGTAACACCATGCGCCAGCAGATTCCCAAAAGAATGCTCCTGTGAATAGCTTTTAAGGTTCGGATTACACAGTATAGTCAACACTCTGTTTATTCCAGTGTAAATTAAGGTAAACATTTACAATATATCACAATATAATATTCACAACATTACATCTTATCACAGAAAGTCACAATAAAGTGTCCATAACAGCTTAACATTAGAATGGCCACAATATTTTCATGACAGTGGCCACAATATTTAGAACAAGGAACAAAAGAATAATCATCTGGTTTCCCTAAGGGGGAAACCCTCCTCACTTAATCAACCAGTCAATTCACAATATATCAATCTTCCACTCATGGGACAACCACTAACTTAATCAGTCACTAATCTAGATTCCCAATTACTAAATATCATTAATCATTAGTACAGTCATTAGAAAACCACACAAGTTCACTGGGTCCTCCGGGTTTGTACGAGGCTAGGCAAGAATGGGGCTTGCGTGTTCCCAGGGGTAGCGGGCCCATTGTGTGAGGGGGACCAGCAGACCTCAGCTGGATGGAGCCGTTGACCTTCATTCCTGGGGATGAAGGGCCGGGACCACCTGGGGCCCTCAGAGAGTGGTGGCCTGTCTGCTTCCCAGCACCGGGCGGAGTTGAGGCAAAGAAAGCTGCTAATGGACTCGGAGCAGCGAATCAACTGGTTCATGGGCTTCCACAGGAGCGGGAATGCCACAGGTGAAAAACCTGAAGAAGAAGAGAACACAGTGAGCACTGATAAGCTGAACTCTCTCCCTGTTCCTTCAGTTTCAAAGTGAGTAGTGCTGGGTGATTTGGCTAGTGTAGGAACAGTGGACCACCAGGGTGGCATTACAGAGATCAAGGGAACCCAACTGATAGATAAAAAAGACTCTTTAATTAATCTATCTGAGAGTAGTAGTGATAGTAACCTTGAACTCCATCATCTAAAAAGAGGGGATCTTATAATGGAAACTGTCCAGAGAAGCTCCCAGCACGGCTTAGACCAGTATCTTTCCAGATTTGATGAAGCAATGAAAGTAAGAAAACAGTTGATTAGTGAGAAACCTAGTCAAGAGAATGGAAGTACAGGGGAAGAATTTGATACTTTTCAAATTTTCAGATTGGTGGGATGTGCTCTTCTTGCCCTTGGAGTTCTGGCTTTTGTATGCAAATATTTGTCCATATTTGCTCCATTTCTTACTTTGCAACTTGCATTCATGGGATTATCTAAGTACTTCCCAAAGAGTGAAAAGAAAAGAAGGTGAAGACGACAGTACTAACTGCTGCACTTTTATTGTCTGGAATCCCAGCTGAAGTATTCAGTCGTTCTATGGATACCTATAGCAAAATGGGAGATGTTTTTACAGACCTTTGTATCTACTTTTTCACTTTCATCTTCTGCCATCTTGTTTTTTGGGGCTCTGAAGTTCCATGAAAGCTATAGAACACAACAGAGTATCTTATAAAGCCAATTTTCTGTTCTCTACTAATTTAAGGGAAATAAACCTGTTTATACTTTTATAGCATTCTTATTTGATAGGAGCTGTAAAACCACTGGATTATGAATGGAATGTCAGGGTCCCCAGTTTAAAAGTTTTGCGGTTGTATTAGTCCTGATGGGAAGAATAGAGTACAAGTGTCATTCATTTATTTGTCTTATTCAGTTAAAAGGTGTTTCTCTTACCCTGGCCTACATTCCACTCAAGTTGTATTGTTTCTTTTTTGGCCTGTGATGATACAACTAAGGTCTTTGTGCTCTTTGCAGAATTGTTAAACATTGTCTTAGCCATCCCTAAGAACTGCTTCTGGTATTTGTTTTTCCTTCTCTTAAAATAAATGAGTCCATCTTATACATAAAATTTTAAAAAAAGAAAGAAAACCACACAAACCCTCTACCCTTTGGTGTCCAGCAAACCTCAGTTTCCTCCAGGGGGAGGCCTTTCCTTCATCTTGACTCTCAGAGGTCTCTCTAATTCCCTGCATCCCCTTCCATGGTCCCAGCTCCCTCCTGAATCCACCAAATAGTCACCTGGATTCAGAAGCAGACAGCTGCCAGGTTCTTGTCCAGTCCTCAGAGGTAGACAGCTCCCAGGTCCTTGTCCAGTCCTCAGGGCAGTCCCTGGCACACACTGAAGTTCACAGTGTCCAACACATCTCAAACCCTTGACCACTTCTCTTGCCTAGAACTCAAGGATCAGCCAGGCCATGAACAAACAAAGTCTTATCCTGGTCATGCCTCTTCAGTCCTCCAGTAGTTCAGCTGGCTCCAGAAAGAATATTGGCCTTCTGGGTGGCCTTCACCAGATTCTGGTCTCAGGAAAACTCCATCTCAATTCTCAGTCAGCTTCCAGATGCTGGAAGATAAACTCTCTCTTTCTCTGTCTCTGTCTCTCTCTCTGTCTCTCTCTCTGTCTCTGTCTCTCTGTCTCTCTGTCTCTCTCTGTCTCTCTCTCTGTGTCTCTGTGTGTCTCTGTCTCTGTCTGTCTCTTTCTCTCTCTGTCTCTGTCTCTGTCTCTCTCTGTCTCTGTCTCTCTCTTTCTCTCTCTCTTTCTCTCTGTCTCTGTCTCTCTCTCTCTCTCTTTCTCTCTCTCAAGAAAACACCAACTCACTTCTTCAGTCCAGCAGCCCAGCTCCCAAATGCTGAAACAATCCTACTTCCTCCAACAGGAAAATTCCAATTTTGTCTCTCTGTCTCTGGAATTCTTGCTTATATACACACACTCAGCCAATACCCTACTTCCACATCAACAGGGGAGTTCACAACCTCTCAACAGGGGACAGAGCTCACATCTTCCATACTTAAGCCCTAAGTTACTAAGTGCTAAGTATCTGCTAAACTCCTTGCTATTACAGCTGATTGGATAAGTGGGAGCAGGACTAGGAGGCAACTACACAAGTGTCCAGGTCTAACTGATTGAGCCAGAAAGCTCAGGCATCCTATGTCAGTTCACACTGTAGGCCATGCCTTCATTAGTGGCAGTGTGTTGAGTTCAGCCCAGTCTGCGACTGATGTTTTTGCTGTATAGACTCATCTTATTTTCTTTACTTAATAGAATTTAATTCTAAATATATTTGACTTTTCCAAAGTTTTATTTATTTTATTCTGAACTTAAAAAAATAAAACAAGCATTCTCATATCATCACAGGATAGGAAAAAAATAGAGGATTGTACCTGAAACTGCAAATCTGTTATATACAGTTTGCTCTCCTTTTAAATGTATAATCTAGTTTTCATATAGCTTTTTTTCTTTTTTTCTTCCCTCCCTCTGCAGTCCTAGAGATAGAAACTATTAACATAAATTTGTGTGTGTATATGCACACACACACATATATGTATATATATATGTATATGTAAAATCATTCTATACATAATTCTATTTATCAGTTCTTTCTCTAGATACCAATAATGTCTTCCTTCATAAGTCCTTTGTAGTTAATTTTGGTACTTATAGTAGTCAAAATGATTTTGTCACTCAAAGTTGTTCTTAAAACAATATTGTTGCTAACTATATACAACATTTTCTTGGTTCTGATCATTTCACTCTTCATTACTTCATGCAAGTCTATCCCTATTTTTTTAAGATCATTGAGCTCATTACTTTTTATAGCACAGTAGTATTCCCTCATAATCTTACCTTGACATGCTCTGTCATTCCCCCAATTGATGTGCCTCCCCACAGTTTCCAGTTCTTTACCACCACTAAGAAAGCTCCTATAAATATTTTAGAACATATAGGTTCTTTTCCTTTTTCCCAATCATCTTGGGAAACAATCCTAGAAATGGCATTGTGGAAGGGCCAGAACTATCAAGGGAGAAAGCCCAGGAATACAAGGATCCCCAGACTAGAGCTCCCAGGGCAAGGTCACCCAGAATGAATTTGCGGATTCAAGCATTAAGTCAAGGTGGCAGAAGTTTATCGTCACACTTTTCAGTAGGCAAGAGTTCTCAGGGAACCTGCAACCTTAGAGGAGTACAGTTAAAGTTTATATAGGATAAACTATAGGAAAACATGTGCCAAATATGCTAACTAGGTGAGTCAGGGTAGGATTAGGGGGTGATTAAGGAGTAGCCAGTTCCTAAAGGAACATGCACTTTTAGTTTCTATTGCATAGACATTTTACCCAGAGTTCACTAGGGAACTTCACTAGGAACTTCCCCAGTGCAGGGGAAAGTGGGAGGAGGGGAGGGTCTGCTACATAGAGGTGTGGTTTTAGGCCTGAAAGGTCACTAAGTCAACTAAATGTCCGGGCTTACTGAGAAATATGCAGCTGCCCCTATCAATGTCTTATTAGACAAGATAAACTTAAGGGAGTATACATATGGCTAAGTCTAGGATACATGATAGATCAGTATGTCATAAATATCGATATGACCCAGTACACAGCCAGTTCAGCCAGTTCACAGATGGTTCAAACTTAATAAATTGTATAGGGGCAGCTGGCTACCGTATCAGCAAGAGAGAGAAGTATTTTTCTAGAGCATGCTGCTCTCAGTCTGGGGAGAAACTGCCTGAGACAGTGTTTTGAAGCTAGGGAGATTTGAGGAGAGGGAGAAATGTGATTGTGGAACTGGATGTGATTTTGCAACTGGGGTTCAAGCACAGACACCCAAGCACCCCAACAGTATTGCTGGGTCAAAGGGTATGGGCAATTTAATAGCTCTTTGGACATAATTCAACGTTGCTCTCCAACATGGTTGGATCAGTTGAGTTTTACCAACAGTGAATTAGTGGTCCAATTTTTCCACATCCCCTCAAACATTTGTTGCTTTCCCCTTCAATTATTTTTGCCAATCTGAAAGGTGTATGATGGTATCTCAAGGTTGTTTTAATCTGTTTCCCTAATAAAAAATGAGCATTTTTCCTATGAAATTGTTTTGATTTTTTTCATCAAAAAGCTGCATGTTAATATCTTTTGACCGTTTATCAGCTGGGAAATGACTTCTTCCTTATAAATTTGATAAAGTTCTTCATAATATAATTGAGATATGAGACCTATATCTTAGAAACTTTTGTGGTACTCCGTGTTGGGACTTGAGAGCAGCAAAAGTCCCATATAACTTCACACCCACAAAGACATTTTCCTTTTCCCTGGGAATCAGTTCCCAAGCATCATATTCAAGAAAAAGGGAAAGTAAGAGAGCTTCACATTTGAACAGGGCAGCAGACACCACACCACAAAGTTCTTTCAAGCATAACATCACCATTCACTTTTCCAGATGTTCCATAGTAAGAAGCACCAAGAAGCAAAGCAATTTATTCAGCACTGACCCTGTTTATATAGGTATCCCTTTCTAACCCTAAAACTGATTTACTTTTGTCTTTGTATCTCCAGCACCTAGCACAGTTCCTGGAACCATAGGAAGCAATTAACAAATGCTTATTGAATGAATGAATGAACGAATGAAATCCAGAGGTGGGGAAAAACTGGTAAACTTCATCTTCAGCCATGTTCCTCTTTTTCCTCACATAGACTGCTTATGAGGGGATAAAGGACCTACTGTGGTTCTAAATAAACATAATATCTAGAAACCAGAATAATAGTTAAATGGGGGAGAAAACACAGGGCCAGGGATGACTATCAGAAATCCACAGGTCACACCTTTTGAAGGTCTGGTCCCAGTGTAGCAGAATACACCCGTAACAGAGTAAAGAAAAGTAGTGTGCTTTATGTTCTAGTTTAGATTTCCTGATGCGGTCAGAGGATCAGGGTTGGCAGCTATGGAAACAGTAGGTCTCAGTTACTCAGTTGTCTTTGCTCGACCTCCACAAATACCCAGAGTTTTACTTTGGATCTGATCCATGGATCTTTTTCTTCCTAACCTGTGCCCTTATAAGAGTAGCAAATTTTGTGATTATGCCATGCTGGGTGAAGTTGGGTAACCTAAAATCAGTCTTTAAATCACCTCCCACCAACTGTAAAAATCCCCTTATCCTGGTGTCCGAAGCTATAAAATAAATTCATATCTTCCCATTGTCTCCTCCATCAATTGACAGATTCCTCTTATTCCTTTTGACCCTGATCTATTCAACCCCAAAAGATCTCATCTTAATTCTGTTTTTACACGCCAACCTGCCAGACATTCTCATGACCATTAAAGTTTCTCCATGTGGCATATCCCTTAGTCCCATTCTATGTGTGTATCCTAAGGGCAGTATCAAGGGAGAAGATGCCTCTCAGGTTGCATAGAGATGGAAGTATGTGCTCTCTGGATTCCAAAAATGCTGTTGGTCTTTTCCTTCCAGGTTGATTTTGTTCTCATAGCAATTTGGGGAGTTAGGTGCTTTTATTATACTTACTTTGCAAAAATGTTAAGAAAAACATGTTTATGTTTAACATGGAATTAATTCAAAGATTTAAGTACAAGATCCATTCCCCAATGGATAGTCATAAATATGAACTTGTAGTTCTCAAAGGAAGAAATCTAGAAGACAGAGAAGTAGAAGCACAAACTTGGTGTGAGCTCCCACTCCAATCACTTCCAATACATGTAAGGAAAAAAAGGAAGAAATCTAAACTATCAACAACCATATGAAAAATAATAAAGATTCACAAGTAAGAGAAATGCAAAATTTTAAAATTCTCAAGCTAAAGTTAAAATACCCACCAGATTGGCAGATATGCTAATAAAAGAAAAAATTAAATTTTTGGAGGAAAAGGCTCCATATGTACTAAAATACATATAGAAGCAATTTTTGTTATAGCAAAGAACAAGAAACTAAGAGAATTCCATCAATCAAAATGTCTCCGAAAAAAATTATGGTATATGAAAGAAAAGATAGCAATGAGGTTGAAAAAAAGATAAAGAAAACCGAATCATTGAGGCATTTTTCATTGCTCAAAAGAGAACAGAAAGAAAACCAGGAAAAATACATGTAGACAATCAAGAAAGCTTTGAAAGTTATCCACTGAGTGGTGGATGAGTAGAATAGATTAGGTACACAATACACAATAATAAATTACTATAGCAATCAAAATCTAGTGTTTGATAAACCCAAATAGCCAAGCTTTGGGGACAAGAACCCACTATTTGGGGGGAAAACTGAAAAGCAGTTTGACAGAAATTAGGCATAGATCAACATCTCACACTGTATATACCAAGAGAAGGTCAAAATGTGTACATGATTTAGACATAGAAGATGATATCACAAATAAATTAAGGAAACATGGAAAAATGACCTGTAATATCTATGGATAAAGGAAGAATTTATGATCACACAAAATGTAGAGAAGATCATGGAGATAAAATGTATAGTTTAATTATAGAAATTAAGAGTTTTTGCAAGAACAAAACCAATTTAGACTAAATTAGAAGGGAAATAGGAAACTGGTGAAAATTTTTACAGCAAGTTTTTCTAATATAGGATTCATTTCTAAAATATATAGGGAACTAAGCCTAATTTATACAAATAAGAGCCATTCTTCTAGTGATGAATATTCGGTGGATATGTACAGATAGTACAAGAAAGGAAGGAGCTGCATTATCCAACTAGAACTGGCCTGTTGGGTCCCCAGTGCTGCAGCTACTATAACTACTCACAGGTTTTTGTTTGTCCTTCGTTCTCAAAAAGGACCAGGACATCAGAAAGGTGATGCCGTGACTTGTGAGTGAATTGGATTAAAGGGGTGTTGGCTGTGCAAAGTCACCAGCCTCACCCTCTCCTGTGGAGACATCTGAGTCCAGTGGGAAGATAAAGATCGAGAGGACCAGAGATATCCCTAGATGTAGCAGGAGACCTTGCTAAGATCTTTCCCATGTCTCAGTTTCACTGAGGCAACACCTATTCAGTGATTAAGGCTAAGTAACCCACAGTTACATAATAATCTTTTAAGGATAATATGAGGGTTGGGTTTGGGTTTTGAGGGAGGGAGTTGGCTTTGTGACTTCGGGGCTTAGTTTATGGTTCTGCACGTAATAGATTTTTAATAAGTAATTCTAGGACCAAATATATTAATTTGGTACACATAGTGGTTCTGCATTGTAAAACAGAAGAATGGGTATTGGGAGGGGAGCAAACTTTCCACTTATAGATCAGCTTCTGGACATGGGCTCACTGGGTGGGAATTTAGTCTCTTTGAATCTCAGTATTTGACTAGATCATAGAACTTCACTCTTGGACTTTTGCCTCCAGACAACAATGAGGAGAGCCATACATATTAGGGGGCTGAGCTCCTTGGAGGACTGCATGTGTGTGTGTGTGTGTCTGTGTGTGTGTGTGTGTGTGTGTGTGAGAGAGAGAGAGAGAGAGAGAGAGAGAGAGAGAGAGAGAGAGAGAGTTCCAAGGGCAATGACAGAGCCTCTCTGAGGGGGTTAGGGGCTCCTCCTCACCCCTCAGAAATGATTTCCAATTACTGTTCCCCCAAGCCTTTGAAAGAAAACACAGACTTTGAGTATTGGATTGCATGGATTTTAGCATATCAGAAGATCCTGATCCCTGGGAATGACTTAATTGGAGTGGAGACTGAGAGGTCTCTAGAGTCCAAAGTAGTAGAATCAAGATGGTCTGGTCAGAAATCCAGGTGAAAGAAGATCAGCAAATCTGGATGATGGTCAGCAAGCATGGTGTGAAGAGAATAGAAGTCTTGCATAGTGGTTAATCAACCTGACTCATAAAATTTTCTGCCATGTATCTTGGGAGAGGTGTTCCTACAGAAAGGGGAGTATATATCATTACATCTATATCTGCCATGTATATAGTTCTCTAAGCTGTGCAAAACACTTTAGAAATATCTCATTTTATCCATGAAACAATGATGGGATGTAGGTGTTCTACATATTCTCATTTTACAGATGAGGAAACTAAGGTAAACAAAAGTTCAGTGACTTGCCCAAAGTTCCATAGTTAGGAAGAGGCTGGATTTGAACTCAATTCTTCTGAATGAAGGAAGAGTGTTCTACTAAGTGCAACATTTTACATATACAAGACTGAAACTGAGGCTTGCCCAGGATGTCTGACCCTTGATCATAGCTCAGCCAAGACCTAGGTCCCTTTCCTGAGAAACTTTTCTCAATTCTTGTTCTTCATTACCTCTCTGCAGCCTTTGACAGAGTCAATCAGCATTTTCTCCTTGACATTCTCTTCTTTCTAGGTTTTCAGATAAGAATATTTCTACCTCCCTCCTGACTCTCATGCTACCTGTCTAGCCACTCCCTCCCTCTCTGTCTCCTTTGTTGAATCTTCATGCAGGTCATGTCTGCAAATGAGGGGTGTCCCATACATTTTTCTCCTGGGCTCTCTACTCTTCTTTTCTCCCTCTATACCACTTCACTTAGTCATCTCATCAGTGCTCATATATTTAATTAGCATCTCTCTGCTGCTGATTCTCAGATCTACTCATCTAGCTCATACCTCTGTGTTGACCTCCAGTTTCGTGTCTCCAACTGCCTTTCAGACATCTCAAACTGCATATCCAGCATATACAAAAAACTCAGCATATCCAAAACTTAATTCATTCTCTTTCCCCCAAACCATCCCCCCTAACAAACTTCCGTAACATTCTCAAGGACACCACCATCCTCCCAGTCCCCCCAGGCTCACAAGGTAGGTGTCATCCTCAACTCCTCACTCTCTCCTGGCTAGTCTGTGTGTCACAAGTTTCTCCTCACTCCAGTCCATCTTCCATTCAGCTGTCAAAGTGATCTTCCTAAATTGCAGAACTGGGAAGTTCTAGTGGTTCCCTATCACCTCCAGAATCAAGCAAAAAATTTTGTCTGATATTCAAAGCCTTTCAAAACCCAGCTCCTTTCTACATTTCAAGTTTTCTTACACCTGCCACATATTCTTCAATACAATAACATAGGACTCCTTCCATTCCCCACCTCCCTCAAAAAAAAAACCCCTCCATCTCTTGACTCTGGGTGTTCTTCCTGGTTATTCCCTATACTCGAAATATTCACTCCCCTCTTCCACATCTACTGGCTTCCCTTTCCTCCTTCAAATTCAAGCTAAAATCTCACCTCCATCAGAAAACCTTGACCATCCTTCATAATTCCAGTGCCTTCCTTCTGATAACTATTTACTTTTTGTCTGGGATATAGCTTGTATTTATATATTTGTTTATTTGTTATTTCTCCTATTAGATTAAAATCCTCAGGTACAGAAATTGCCTTTAACTTTCCTATTCCAGCATTTAGCAAAATGCCTAGAACATAGGTGCTAATTGACTGACTGACACAGGCAACTTTGTTGGTTTAAAAAAAAAAGAATGGAGGGGGGGGAAGGGGAGCTTTACCCTGAACTTCTTTGTGTAAATAGATTTAAGGGAGTAAGTACCAAATGTGGGGTCTATGGGGCAGAATATAGTGGAGAGGAGAGAGCAGGAACTCTGAACCATTCTTGTGGAGGTGCCCAGAGTGGGGAGATATCAGTGCTGATAAACAACTGGGGGGGAGGGGTTGAGAAGGAAGAAGAATATACTGGATATAGGAGGAGAAAGGAGACTGAGGTAGAGAGTAGGCTCAGGTCAGGAAAGGTGCAGGAAGAACCAGTGAGGAAAAGTACATTACCACGAAATTTAAAGTCACATTTTGCTCTTCAGTCTTTGAATTTCACCGCAATGTCTATTGTCTCCTTGTCTAAGGCAGTGTTTTTCAACCTTCCTAATGCTGTGACCCTTTAATACTCATATGTGGGCATATCTGCATGTGGGTGGACCCGCCTGGAGACAGGTAGAGGAGCGGTGTCTCCGTTCCTAAGACCATCGGAAATACGTGTTTTCCCATGGTCTTAGGCGACCCCTGTGAAAGGCTGGTTCAGCCCCCAAAGGGTCGCGACTCACAGGTTGAGAATCACTGGAAGGTATAATTCTTCACTGCATTAATGTAGTCTTCTTTATCCCCAGTTAAAAACAATTCCATAACATTTAATAGTTTGGTGCAGGGAGGCTCAGAATCTGGAACAGAGATGATAAAAGCCATGAGAGAAGCACAGGACAGTGCATAGAGGTAGAGATGGGGGGTAGAGGACAAGCTCAGAATGAGGGAGGTCACAGTCAGGAGAAGGGAGCAGTTACACACTGAGTGGTGCTAGAATCTCTGACAGAGGAGAGTGCAGCTCTGCTCCTTATACAGTGCTGTCCCTGGGTCTGGCCATCCGTCCAGACTGGTAGGAAGCATGAGGCTAGATGCCACCCACCACACCCTGTTACTGTTTTGCCCCCTGGGTCTGGACTAGCCACATATCTCAACCTGCATACTGTGTGTTATGTTCCTCCCCCTGATTCAAAGTAGTCATTTTGAGGAACTAATTCTGCATCCCAAGGAAGAAAGCAACAAAAGTAGTCAGAGCTCACACTTGCCAATTTTTACAAAGTCCTTGCTATCCAATATTGTATTTGATTTTCGCAACAGCCTAATGAGGTCTACAGAACAGAGATTTCAAAGTCTAGGACCTACGGTTTCTTACTGGGGGGGGGGGGGATGTGCTTGTCTTCTAGGTTTTCATTCACTTCTACGCATTTCCACCCCTTGTCTATTGCTCTCTTTTTTTCATTTCTTTGGTGAGGCTTACTGTTGAAAATTTTATTTTTTTCTGTCTTCATTATTTTTAGAATGAAGGTCATAAATTCTCCTCTCATAGGCTTATACAAATTGATGCTAAGTGAGAAGAGCAGAATCCAGGAAATGTTTGTACACAGTCACAGGTACATCATATTGTGATGGCCAACCTTGATAAACTGGACTCTTCTCATCAACACACAGTTAAAAGACAGCTCTACAAGTCTCAGGGTGGACGGAGATGCCTACATTCAGAGAAGAATCTAGAAAGACCAGAGTTTAAATGGAGACTGAAGCAACACATACTATTGTTCTTTTCCATGTTTGGTTTTGTTTCTTTTCTTTTTTTCCCGTTATTCACTCCATTGGTTACAACACCTCTATACAACCAGACTATTATACAATGTGAAAGTGTTTGCAGATCCCATACATGATTGTACGCC
>CM053595.1:81950113-81962545 GCA_028646575.1 Pseudocheirus occidentalis
GGGATAGGAAGGAGGGACATATGATCACTGTCACAATATGTCCACTATGAAGATGTCCTGTATAATCACACATCCACAGCCTGTATTGAATTGCTTGTCCTCCCAGTTGGGGTGGGTGACAAGGGAGGAATTGAAAGAATCTAGAATATAAAGTTCGGCAATACCTGCAACTAGTAATTAAGATATACAGGGGCTGGGGTAGGGAGACCCTCCCTGCCCTATCAGAAAGTAAGGGAGCAGATCAGGGGAGGGACTTTACAATGGGATTGCTGTTTTGGAGTTGGGGTAGGGGAAAGATGAGGAGAAAATTTGTATTTCAAAAATCTCATGAAAATGAATGATGTAAACAAGAAAACAAATTTAAAAATTTATTTTAAAAAAAGAAAACCACATATTCACGTTATCTATGTTCTATTGTATTTTTATGTATTTTTGGTAAATATTTCTCAATTGTTGCAAACAATATTACAGCTAAAAGCCACTTTTTTATGCCTCAGGTCTAGGTCTCTGCTGCAAGGGTTTCAAAATTTAGAAAGTGTTATTTCAATGCAGATGGAAACTTTTTCTTTATATAACCAATGCCATAATTTGTTTTGTTTGATAATACGTGTATGTGGGGTGGTTAGATGGTGCAGTGAACAGAGCACTGTCCCTGGAGTCAGGAGGACCTGAGTTCAAATCCAGCCTCAGACACTTAACACTTAGTAGCTGTATGACCTTGGGCAAGTCACTTAACTAGAAATACCCTGCCTTTCCCCCTCCAAAAAAGGCAAAAAACAAAGAGGACAATATTTGTAAATAACAGGATTTGTTTGTCTTGCTATCTCAGTTGGGGAGGAGTGATAGGAAGGAGAGAATAAAGAAAAGAAAATTCCATTTTTGAAATAGTTGTTATCTGAGGTTATTTTATTTTTTGGTTTAAAATATAGGAATTATAGGTCCCTGGTAAAGTGGAATGCACTTAACAAGGGCTAGAAAGAATGTATTTGCCTGGATAATTGAAAAGATAAAGTTAGGAGAAAAAACTGTCTACCTATACCTAAGCTAGAGACCTCCATCAAAAGAATAGCAGTAGAGATGGCCAGAAATTCACAAGAGAAAAACCCAGAGAAAAAGATAATAAAACCTGCAGCCTAAAATAGCTGTGCATAAATGGAATAGATATGAGGAATAAGCAAGGTGAACAACAGTTCATCATGCAAGGAAGAACATTTGAACTTATAGCTATCGCAGAGATTGGGTAGGATGGGACCCATGACTGGGAAGGGAATATAAAAGAGCAGACCTTTTTTAAAAGAAAAGAAATAAGGTTGGCAAAAGGGTAAAGGAGGAATATCATTAAATATTAAGTATACTAATCTAAAGAAATCCACCCACCAGTGAAGGGATAAACGATGGGAAAGTGTGTAGGTCAAGATCAAAGAAAGCAAAAACAGAATTTATATCATCAGGTTATATTACAGTCCACCCAGACAGAAAGAGATCAAAAGTCTGGAAGAGAAATAATGGTGATAGATTTCAAATATCTGAACATCAGCTAGAGCTCTCTCCCTGCCCAAAGCAGAATGCTAATAATTTCTTGATTCACCTTGTGTGGAAATGGGGAACGTGGCCAGGTAGTTTGTACTGACTGGTACAAAAAAGCTCAAAAATCAAATCATTTTTGTTGTTCACATATATTTAATATATTTAATAAAGGCAGGAATGTAGACCAGGGAGATAGTGAAAAACCACCTTATCTGTTTTGTTTTGGGTGTTTTTGGTGTAGCTTTTGTTCTCATTCAACTTCATTTGCAAGCAACAAGAGCATCTTGGGAGTGAAATGGGCTTGGTAGCCCTAGCCTTCACAGAGCACCTGAAAGTTGGTTGTTCTGAAGGAAATTTTTTGGCAGGCATCAAAATGGTTTGGGGAGAACAGGATAAAATGCAAATGATCAGAAATTTCTGAGCCTAAGTCAAAGAGTTGGCTGAGACCATTGACTTCAATTCACTACCAGATGCCAGCAACAAATGGTTGGTGAGAAGGTAGCACAGAAAACAAGCCTGCATCAGCCTGCTTGAGCTACCTTGCTGACTGGCAATGCTTGGTATTTCCTTTGGTGGTGGGGAGTCAGTTTATCAGGAAGCTATTTAATGCTATCCTGACTCTGCACTGATAAGGCTCTTCAAAGCCCAGGGCTCATTTCTGATACTGAGAACATTCTTGAGACTCACCCTAGAGACATGCTTGCCAACACAACTAAGGCTATCTTTATAAACCTGTCATAAATTAGGTGTAGTGTGTGTTTCAACAGCCATGTTTTACTCCTTTGAGGAGTAAAGAGTACCTTAAGAGAGTCTTACAGGAGAAACCAATGGTAAGGCACTAAGAAGTGGCAAAATCTGTATACAGAATTCCAAGGTTTTCCACTTCCTATTCTTTTGCCTTCCAGTTCACCATTTCTGACAGGGAGTCAGACTGAGGGTCCCTGGCTGCCTTGGGTCCTGAATCTCCCCTGCATTCTCTTGATACTAGCCTAACCCAAGGTTGGGTGTGTGTACACACACACACATACACACACATACACACACACACAGTCTCACACTCTCTCTTTTATTCTTTTCTCACAATATCTGGCCATGGGACTCTTGAAAAATAGTTCAACAGATATTCCAGGGAAGAGTATTTGGTCTACTTCTTATATACTTTCTCCTATAGCCTGAATGGCTATTCTCCAATAGCCTGAATGGTCACATTAAATGATTGTGTTCTGACTGGGGGAAGGGGGGGGGAGGGAAGGAAGGGGAGGAGCACAGTGTTACAGTGTTGGAGGAAGTACAGACTGAAGTACAAAATTCAAGGTGTGTGATGAGTGTTAGAGTCAAGGGTTTTTCTATTGTTAAAAAATAATTCTGAGCAATTTTTTTTTTCTAAATTGCAAACTCAGTAAGGCTTTTAACTGCTCCAGTCATTCAGAGCCACATTAACTTTTTAGTGAGTGATTATTTTTGTACATGTACATCAGAGAGTCTGTTCAAGTTCACTTCACTGAAGGAGCGTTTAGCAACACTTGGTAGGCAACTCAGATGTCATTCTTTTTAGGTAATTAATAGAGTAATAAGACTATAGAGAAGGGCTGTGTAAGCAAGGGAACACAAGGGTCTATGTTAGCTGCTATTCCAGTATTGAAAATATCACATGGGTTACCTGTCACATGAACATAATCCATGTCACATATGTAACTGGGACATGCAGGTGTGTTTTGACCCCATCACCCAGAATGCCCCAAGGCTTGAGAGTAATTATTCTCTAGGAAAAGCTCCCAGGATTTCACTTTCCCCAAGGAGCTTCCTGCCTAAATGTGAGAGGAATTTCATCAGGAGACTTGAAGTCTGATGGCAAAGAGATTTATGGGGAAGGTAGAAAGTCATTTGCAGAAAGCATTTAGAGCAGTGCCCATTACAGAACAGGGAAGGAACCACTCAGAACCCTTTTTGCTGGCTATGAAAAATAATTTGAAGGAACTGAGAAATTGAGTTTGGCTTTAACAAGATGACTGAACGCAAGCAGGCCAAGGAGAAATGACTCACGGTGAAGGACACTCAAAATTCAGAGATTAGGACGAGGAATATTTCCACCATTCCACCAGCAATTGCTTTCACCCCAATAGAGAGTTTTACTTTCAAAACACGGATTGTTAAGCTACTTTATTAGCTTGGTGCAAATGGAGTTCATATGATTTTTAGAGGTTCCTGGTTGATCTGGAGACTCAAGCCAACTGAGGTATATTTACTTCCAAAATAGGATATAAGCCAGCAATTCATGGAAACCACGGGATGGGGTAAAAAATGAACTACATATAAAATGACCTGAATGACTAAAAGCAGACCACATACAGATGCTGTTTTCTTCTGGCCTCTAACAGCCCTTGAAGGAATGCTGACGATCCTTGAGACACACAGGTTTCTCTGGGAGGCCTCCTGATTCTCAGGGCATTCTACCAGAACTACTAGACTGAAGCCAAAGACAACTTCCATCCCTGCCCTCTCTCAAGGGAGGGAAATGGAGCCAAATCCAACCATAACATGTCCATATTGAAGACTGGAGAAGGTATAAAACATTAAGCAAACCTCACCTCTGAGGCCAAATCATCTTGAGTCTCTGTACCAAACAGTATATTTTAGGATAGAGTAGAAGGTTTACAAAGAAGACAAAATTCTTCCTCGACCCAAAGGCCACCGAGCAAGTTGAGGTCTCAGACTGGAAGGGCTACAGGCTCTTATCCCATCATACACCATCTCCCACACCCAATACCACAAGAAGCAGCTGTAAAACATGTTTATTGGACAGAACAAAATCCCGGTGATAACTTAAAAAAAGGATGAGCAAATCTTTTAGATAAATAAATAAATCTGTTTTTCCCAAAAATATCCATTTCCTTAAAGACCGAAGGAACTGGACACAGAAATGAAAGCACTCCGTCCCCCCCTACCCACCCCATTCCTCTATGCTCTGAAGCCCCCGAGGAGGCAGAAGCACACTCCGAGGCGACAGAAGATTTCATATAAAAATAGTTCAACTGGATTGTGTGCCCTGCACAAACCAGCTTCATAATATACAAAATGGGCATTTAGAGGATTTCCTACAAAGTTTCAGAAACAACCTTGGTCCAAGTTCTTGGAAGAAAACTACATTCTCTTAAAGAAAATTAAAATATTCTCAAAGGAAAAAAAAACTTAATTTAAGTCAAATTACGGCCTTTGTCCCAGCATCAACTATACAATGAAGTCGTAAATACACTTCTCTTGCAGCACAAGGAAACGGTCTTCTGTGCAGCCCCTTCCTATGCTTCCCTCAAAATCCTTCTTCTCAGGGAGTCTTGATAGCTAAAGGCCCCTCAGGAAGTTGTGCCCTGTGATTCAGCCCCTAGTCATAGCCACACATGCAATCACAATCACTGCCACAACATAAACATGCACCAAAACACACAGACTCTTGCCACTTACACTCACAACCTTAGACACCCACAACTGTCACAGTCAGGCACCTTGGAGTCCAGGAATCTGAGACAGGGACCCACAAAAAGGGCTAATGAGAAAGATAAAGGATGTTGATAAAGTAGTGCTGAGGGAGGGACTAATCTCAGCCTGTAATAAAGGAGGAATGGACCACCTCCCTTATGAACAGAAGTCTACTTGACTCCCCACCTACATTCACTAGAACAAAGCCCACGGAGGATCTAACCAGTCCCTAAGAGTCCCACCTCATGCCTGAACCTCTCCTCTCCCTTAACTGCCTCCTGTACTGCCTGATGTGAATAGTATGTGGTAGTTAACAGGGAACCCAGGAAAGGACATGGGCAAACAAGAGCTGCTTTTTGTTGCTCTGCCAGCACACACAGGCACACTACCCTGCCCAGTTACATACAAGCATATCATCTGACCCGGTCACACAACATTCCTCCTAACCAGGCACGCTTCGAACAACATGCTAACCAATCACCCTCTCTAGCCACATACAAACACACTAACTCCAACCACTACATACAGCACTCATCCTCATGAAATGTGCTGCTGTCCTTTGGAAGACAGACAATCTCCACACCACAATCTCCCAAAACTCTGCAGCACTCCATGCTTCCTAACCCCACCCAGACACTATTCCCTGGTCCCACATACTCCATCCTCTTCCATATCCTAGCTAGTGGTGGGAACAAAGACAAGAGAGGCCAGGTGGGTGCCTGAAGACAAAGGTTCCTGCCTTCCTTGGTCTAAATATAGCACTAATGCCTTAGGCAAGGTACCATAACATGTAAAGGCACAATCCCCAGGAGCATCTCACTCTGGCCTATGGAGCTTGACCCCACCTGTCCAGAGTCTAGAACTCTCTGCTCTGGCAGTCACTAGGCTCAGAGATGGTCTATGAAGAGACGTGGGGACCATCACAATTTCAATCTGCTTCAGAATAGGGCAGAAAAGCTCAGAGACAATGGGTCTTGAAGGCACAACAATACAGAACTACCACTGGGTAGAAACCAACAAGGTCCACTAGACCTGCTGAAAGAGGTGGTCCAAAGAAAGTAATGAAAGTTTATACCAAAAATAGGATATGTCCATTTCCCAACCTGTTCCCTTTCAGAATCTGGGTATCCTTTACATGCTTCTGTTGACCTCCACTATCAATAATCCTCTACCAAACCAGATTGGGTTCTGGGATCCCTGAGACTAGAATGCTTGTTTGGGAAGGAAGGTGAAGAGACCGCTTAAACTTGAAGATAGAGACAAGCTAAGAGCTCAAAACTCCTGCAGGACTGTAGAACACATGCTGGATGACAGGAGGTAACCTAACTTGGGCTCCACAGGACCTAGGTCATCCCCATTTTCAGCAGTCCCATGTGTGTGGGGCCCAGAATTTGGTGATTCATGGACCTATAGGGATAGGGCCACAATGCTGCCACTCTAGGATCTAAAGGAAAAAGTGGCTCAAATTAATTCATGGCAAGGGAGTACTGGGTCCAGCCCAGCCCTAGCATGAAGAAACTTGTAGGAACTGGCTCTATTCCACAGCTCTCTCTCAGAATGTAAAAGCCCAAAGGGCAGAGGCCCATATATGTCTGAGGGGATCAGTGGGAAGACCCTATTCTGGTCCAGAAATCCTCCTGGGTAGAGCAGGGGAGAGACCCTCACCTCATTCTGCCTAAAGAAGCACCTGGTTAAGGAATTGAAAAAATTCCCCTGGGCTCGGGCCTGGGCTCTGATTCAACAGGGAGGCCATCAGAGCTCTGTCATATGCATAGTATAGCTGGTCAGGGTCGGGGTGGGGAGGCGTCCCATGTGGCAGCTCCGACACAGCAGGTGGCCTTCCAGGGGATAGCAGCGACGGCCTTCTTGATCATTCAGACGAAGCCCACAATCCTGTGGAATGAGATGCCTCAGTGCAATATAATCAGCACCCATAATTATTCCCCTCCCTCACAGCCACCCAGGGCCAGGATTCTGCACACAAGCAAGGGATTCATTGATAGTCTACAGCCCAAAGGTCTAATTATCCCTATCCTGAGACCACTTCCCACAATAAGCTCATTCCCTATTTCACTCTAGAACCTACTGTCCATCTTGGAACATATTAAGAGTAGGAACTAGGGGCAGCTAGGTGGAACAGTGAATACAGCACCAGCCCTGGAGTCAGGAGGACCTGAGTTCAAATTCTGCCTGTTCAGACAGAACACAAAAACTAGAGCCGTGTGACCTTGGGCAAGTCACTTAACCCCAACTGCCCTCAAAAAAAAAAACCAAACAAGAGTGGGAACTGACAGTAAGTCTGAAGGGCCCTTCCCAAAACCCCACAGAATCCCCTGCACATACCTCACAGTGATAGCATTCCACATGGTAATCTCTATCCATTGACACTACCCTGACAGTCTCTTCACAGCCCTGATGAAAGAGATACAAGATAATAAACACATGAGAGCATGCTTACATAGATAAACCCATACATGTGCTTCAGTAGCTTTGTAGATACAGGCAGACACACCAAGGCGGGATGTGCAGTCCTGAAAAGGGCTCAACAGAGTTGCTAGTGCTCCCTTGGGCTAAACCAGGATGAGGGTAACTGGGGATGCCCACCCCAAGCATGTCAAGACTTTCCCTGGAGGAATGAGTGGATGAGAACAATTTGTTCCAAGAGCCATGAAAGAAGCTGAAAAACAGATGCTATGGAACACTCAGAACTTGGTCAGGCATTGAAGACGCCAAGGTCATCCACTGCATCCTGGCCCACTGTCAGTCGTCTTGACCTTTGTCCTGCCACTGGACCTTGAAGACTCAGGAAGAGAGAGTGAGGCTGATGACTTTGGGCAACTCTGCCGTACTTAAATCCAATTCATGAGCAAGTCAGGACATCTCTCGCCATGTCATTGGTCCCCTTCCAAAATGAAGGATGAACAACAACATACATGTACATGGCTAGCCTGTGTACACACACCTGAGTAATATCACTAGTCTTCTTCGAAAATGAAGAAAAAGCAACATACATGGATATGGCTAGACAGTGTACTTGCATTTGAATAAGTTTTATGTATATCCTTTAAATATTTAGGACAGACCTGTAACCCCAGGTCTCACAACCCAGCTCCAGCCACTGGCTGGCAGAGATCTTGGCCTAAGTGGACCCAAGAACAGAGCCAGTAGAATCAAAGTACCTACATCACAAAGCTATAATACATCCTTACCTTTTTAGGAAGGATAGGTCGGGTACATGAGGCACATTTGGGTGCAAAAACGCTGAAGGGAAAAAAAAAAAGAGAAAAAGAGGAGTCAGAAGTTGAGTAATCATATGCCAGCAATTCAAAGGTGTCTTCCCTAGGGCCTGGAGCCACCAGTCTGGCTCCTTCTTCACAGGGCACCCTCCATCAGTAATGGGCACAGGTATACAGCCAGCCTCCCTGACGTTTTTCTCATCCCTTACTCACTCTTCCTGTCACACTCACTGCCACTATCACCACCACAGGACACCTGAGCCCTTTCATCACACTGTTTGGTCTCTTGGCTCCAGCCTAGTCCCTGCCATGTTTTTCATTTCAGTCTTTTACTTTCACTTGTACACAGACTCCTGTTATTTCTAAATCCTATAACTTACATGGAACACACAGAGAAGGAACTCCGTCTAAGAGATACACACATACAGAGGATGGGACAGAGATGGGGGAGAGGAAGGAGAGCCTCATCATACTGATAAACATACACACATAGGAGCACACAGGAGCTGGAGAGAAGCCACATACCATGGAAATATCTGCCAGTAAATAATTAAGCACTTATTACATGTGTGGCAACATGGGGGATTCTGAGAGTAGTAGCTCCAGCCTTTATGGGGCCCACTGTCTTGTTTCAGGAGACAAGAAATAAATATGTGTCAAGTTAAACAACACTATGACGCTTAAACAAGATCTTAACATAAGAGATGGTGCGTGGCCAAACAGGAAAATTACTACTAATGACACAGAAAGAAAATGCTGGTGTCCAGAACAAGAAAAAGGATACTGCTACCATGCTCTGTCTTGATTAGACCACACAGTACTCTGTTCAGTTCTGGGGACCATAATCTAGGAAGGACATTGACAACTTGGAGTACGTCTACAAGAGGGTAACCAGGATGAGGAGGGAATTCTAGACAGCCCTATGAGATACTGCAGATAATACTGTCTCCAACGGAGACATTAATGGAGATGGAGAAACTAAGACCTCACAACCTGCCCAAAATCACACATCTGGTCAGAGTCAGGGACAGATACAAGCCCAGACCTTCCCCACTCCAAACCCAACAAGTTCTCCACACTCCCTGCCAATGGGAACTGATAAATTGTTGTGTATCCTAAGGAGGACACCAAGCCAAGAGAAGACCGTGCTCTAAAAGCATCTGAGAAAGAACCTGGAGATGTTCGGCCTGCAGATCTGCCTTCAAGCAGCTAAAGGGCCATCTATGAAAGAGCAAGCATCAGATTGCTCTACTTGGTCTCGGGGTTCAGAAATAGGAACAATGGATAGACATTAAAGGGAATCAGATTTCTTCTCTATGTGAGGAAAAATTTGTAATAATTACTGTAATCCAAGAGTCAAATGAACCGTCCTGAG
Organism: Pseudocheirus occidentalis; assembly: GCA_028646575.1. Lineage (NCBI taxonomy): Eukaryota > Metazoa > Chordata > Mammalia > Diprotodontia > Pseudocheiridae > Pseudocheirus > Pseudocheirus occidentalis. The sequence continues at coordinate 81,959,726 of CM053595.1, forward strand.
AGGCTAAGGGAGTTCCCTGTCACTGGGGATATCACAGCAGAGAGAGGCTGAACGACCATCAATCTCAAATTATCTTTTATTTATTTACCTGTTTATGTGCTACAACTCCCCACAGAAGGTCAGCTTCCTGAGGACAGAGACTGTCTTTCCCGTTCATCTTTGAATCCTCCATCCCTATCATGGTACCTTGTACACAGTAAGTGCTTACTAAATGCTCGTTTATTTGAATTGGGTGCAGCATAGGGGTTCCAGCCCAAATACTGGCTTGACTAGAAAACTGTAAAGACCCTTCTAACCCAGAGATTCTGACTCCACGGCCTGGGATCCCCAGAGGATCCCCAGTGTAGATACTGAATCTGATGGCCTAGGATTTCCCAATAGCCCTATGTGTGGATAATTTCTTCTGCCTTGTTTCGTGCCCTTAGACAGTGGTTAAGCAACCTAGGCTCTCCTCATTCTGAGGAGATATAGATTTTCCCAGGATATGTTATACATGGCCTGACTCTGCCCTAGGCACAAGAACGACTCATCCAGGGTCCAATCCCTGAGGAAACAGAAAAGAGAAACAAGCCAAGGTCCCACAACAAGAAGGCCACATGAGGAATCACTTAGTCCAAGAACTCAACAATAACAGATCCAGAACTTATGGTAAAGTCCGTACAAACTTAATAACTGTGTGACCTTGGGCAACTCCCTGAGTCTGTCAGCATCAGTAAAATGGAGTGAATGATAGAAACTATTACAGAAGTTTGTTGTAATGAAAGTACTTTGTAAACTGTAAAATGCTTTAAGGCTGAGTAATGATTATAACTGATGATGTTATTATGATCCTTTCTGCATTGAAAAGGACAAGAAGGCAAAACCTCTAATGCTTCAATCTGAGAAACAGACTCAGAGAAGCACAGACAGTGACAGAGAAGCTGGTAATGACAAACAGGCCAGAGAAATACCATGATGGGCAAGGGGTTAAGGCCACGTCAGAGCCTTGCAGCGGGGAAAGGCTTCAGTGGTTAGAGCACTAGATTCTGAGTCAGAAAACATGGACACAAACCCCAGGTCAGTCACTTACTTCCAGTGTGACTCTGGGCAAGTCACTTGACCTCTTGGCCTCATTTTCTTCATCTGTAAAATGAGGGGGTTAGATCAGATGACCTCTAATGTCCTTTCCTATGATCTTACAGCATGAGAGGGCAGCATGCCTCTGGACCAGGATCATACACAGCTGCCCTGGGGCTATACACATCACAAAGTCACAAAGGTTTCAGGGTCACATATGTCACAGTATCACACTAGGCTCTTGGCCCCACAGCCTCTAAATCACTCACGTGTGATAATCTTTGACACAGTAAATATTGTTCTCAACATCCACGGTGAAAGGGACGCCATCCAAGCACTCATTACATACAACACATCGGAAACAGCCGGGGTGGTAGGACTTCCCAAGGGCCTGGAGAATCTGGAGGCAGAAGAGACAGAAAGAAACAAACATACAGAGAGAAAAAGATGACACAGAGGGAGAAGGAAGGCAAGAAACAGAGACATACATTCAGAAACACAGAGACACCCAAATCTGCAGCAGAAAGACCTAGACCTCTCAGGAGGCACCCACACCCCTACCCAGGGAACAGGCTTCATTGGAGCCTCCAGAAGTCAGAGAACAAACAAAGGAAACTTCTGAGAGAAGTTCTGTAGGGCCCTGAAGTAGGTGACCTGGGGTTTTGGGTGATGACAAGCCGGATTTTCTTACCATCTCCATGATGAGGTGTCCACACACGAAGCATTTGTCGGCTGTCTGCTGAAACCCTGAGTACTGAGAGTGAGGACACAGAACCTATAACCAGTCATGTTACCAGCCATTGCTAAGGACCCCCTCCTGCTCTCTCAACATACCCCTCTCCATGGCATTCCCCTGTCCCTATTTTCCCATCCCCAGTCATGACGTAGTAGGAGAGGAAGTCAGCTACCCTATATGCCCCTTTATTGTCTGGAGGGGGCTCACCATTGTATCTAACCTCAGATGGGGGCAGGGAGGGAGAATCTAGCCCAGCCATGACTCATCATCCCCTATTCCTACCCCCATCAGCATTCCCAGCACTGTCAGCCTCACAGAGGATAGATGACCAAAGTCCTAACTCACCAAGAAGTCCTCCTCACAGTAGACTTTCCCAGCAACATTGTAGAAGGCCTTGCCCCGGAGTCTTCTCCCTATGAAAGGGATCCAGGAAACAAGAAAACAGTTATTAAGGCTTTAGCAAAGACTAGAAATACCACAATACCCTCTTTTCCTTCCCTAGGTAATGGACAAAGAGAAAGGAAAAGTTAAATGCCTTATTTCCCTCCAAACTGATCTGACCAAGGTTATTCGCAATCCCTACTGTTAAATCCAGCTGCCCTCTTCTCAATCTTCATCAACCTTGATTTCTCTGTTCAATTTAACACTACTGACCATCCCCTCCTACTAGATCTCTCCTCACCTTCCACAACAGTGCTCCACTCTGATTTTTCTCCTACTGCAATGTTACTTCTTTTTCAGTGCCTCTTGCTATATCATCAAAGAGGTAAGTTTGACTTCAAAGATATCACTGACATTTAATGGGATGGAGCTTGAAACTGAAATTGGCCTTTGGAAGACTAAAGTAGTAATGGATATAATAACACTGAGAAGATAAAGAAATCTAACAACAAATGGAGATCATCAATGGATGCTGAGCTGATATTGTCCACTCAGACAAAGGAAGTATATGAAAATTTCAGGAACCACCATAAATCTGGCATGGAGGCATAATTTGGCAGGGATGAGAAACTTCAATTACCTGGACA
>CM053595.1:81962645-82022021 GCA_028646575.1 Pseudocheirus occidentalis
GGGAAAGAAGGGGAGAAAATTTGTAACTCAAAACTGGAAATGAATGATGTAATCAAGAAAATAAGTTAAAATTAAACAATTTTTAAAAATAACAACAAAAAAAGTGAAGGAAGCACCGAAGGGAAATGCTAACAAGAAAGAATTGTTGCTGACATAGAAATGATGGAACTTAAGAAATGATGAGCGGGTAGACCTTAGAAAAACCTGGAAAGACTTACATGAATTGATGTTGAGTGAAGTGAGCAAAACCAGGAGAACACTGTACTCAATGAATAGCAACATTGTGTGATGACCAGCTTGAACAGATTTAACTCTTCTCAGCAATGCAAGTATCTAAGTAATGACTTAGACTCATGATGGAAATGACTCATGATGGAAAATGCTCTCCACATCTAGAGAAAGAACTATGGAGTCCGAATGCAGATCAAAGCATACTATTTTCTCTCCTTTTTTTTTTTGTTTTCTTCTTTCTCACAGTTTTTCCCTTTGTTTCTAATTCTTCTTTATAACATAACTACTGTGGAAGCATGACTGTATGTAGTATGACTGTACATATATAGACTATATCAGATTGTATGCCATCTTGGGAAGGAGGAAGCAGAGGGAGGGGGTCTGAAAATTTAGAACTAAAAATCTTTAAGAAATGAATGTTGAAAACTAAAAACAAATTTTTTTAAAAGAGACTAAAAAAAAAAAAAAAAGAAATAACGGGATCTTTGGGAGGTGGTGGCCTTGTAGAAGAATTTGTCATAGGGAAGAAGAAAGTTGGATATAATTAGGCATGTGCCCTAGATTTGAAGAGAAGAAAACAAAGGTTTCAGAGAAAAGAGAATTAGAATATATAAAATTCTATAGGGGAAGTCAGCCCAAGAGGGATGAAATGCTTTCATGAAAGAAATTCTGAACACATAAACCCAAATGATTCTGTGAACAATTTGGTTTTTGAACAAGTTGAATTTGCAGTGCTGGAAGAAACAACCAAGTAGAACTGACCTACAGACATGACAGAGAAATGTGGGCTAAATGAGAGTACAGAGGGATTCAAAACTGCTCAAATTCACAAAGAGTAATTATAAATTAATCGATGTCAATTTGGAAGGACTCAGCTCTCTAGATGAACATTCCAGGCTCTTGAGTATTTAGGATTAGGCTTGACTCTTCTTTACCTCTTTTCTTACATTTCCTTACAAGGTCATATCTAATTTTACCTTCACCACATCTCTCACATTTGTGCCCTCCTTTTTACTCTCTTCATCCATAGCCTTCTTAGAATAAACCCTCATTATCATCCACCCAGACAACAGCAATAGCTTCTGAACACTACCCTTACAGTCTATACCTCCAATTCAATCCTCCTATTACTTCCAGAATAATCATCCTACAAAAACAGATCCCTGCCATTCCTCTATTCAAAAACTTTCAGCAGCTGCATACTTGCCAACTGTGTCAAGTTTTAATGGAATGTTTAGATGGAATAACACTGTGACCTAAGTAATAACAAGTCTGAAGAATTCAGGGAAACTCAGAGACTTGAATAAATGGAAGCAGAATGAAGGAGAACCAAGGCAACAATTAATACAATGACTTCATTTAAAAATGTAAAGAAAACAACACAAAAAGACACAGAACTCTAATCAATGCAGTCACCAGGCATGACTTCAAAGCATGTCAGGGAAGCATTTCTAGTTCTTTTCAGAAAAGAGATTATGGACAACAGGTGCAGACTGATTCACATACCAATTGGGATGAATGTGCTGATGTGCTTTGCTTAACTATGCACTTTTGTTATTGGGATGTAATAATGGTGTTTTGTAAAATTGCAAATTAAGTATTTATTTGCGGGGCTGAGGGAGGGGGAAGGAGAACTATTTGATGAACTAGCAAATGAACTCTCACAAAAACCCCGGGAGAGAAGCAAGGCAACAGGGCTTACTCCCATTTTACAGATGATAGATACACTCACCATAAACCTTCCCCTCAACCCACAGAAGTAATTACCAGTCACTCTTAGTTATCTTCAAACTGGTGGCCCCAGTGGCCAAGACACCAACCTTTGATTCATTTTTATTCATTAATTATTAATGAGAGGTATAAGTTCCTGCCTAGGCTTTAGCTCTAAAAGAGAGAAGGAAGAAGATTTACCCAAAACAGGCCAAGCACAGAAACGTATCCCCCACTTGGGTACCAGCCTCCCCAGGTTTGGTTTGACCATATGCCCGGGTCAGTCAATGGATGCCAAAGGCAGTGACATGATACAGAGTGCTGAACTGGACAAAGGGGGAGAGCCCTCAGGCTGTCTGGGTGTTGGCCCTGACTGAAGTAAGATATACCCTGAGGGACAATATATCAGGGACAAAAACTTGGAAAAACTTACTACTTCATCCCATTAAATTAATTCCTAGAAAAACATCTAAACTTACATTAAAAGCAAATGACCTATAGGTCACTGGAGAATGACAAAAAAAAGTTGAAGTATATTAATATAATGGAACATTAATATGCTCTAACAGAGAATGTAAATACAGAAAAACACGGAAAGACATAAGAACTGATGCAAAGAGAAGTAACAGAACCAGGAAAACAATATCCATAGTGACTAAAACTCTATAAATGGAAAGAACAGCAACAAAACAACAGAAATCAAATACAACAAAATTTCAGGGACCAAGCTTTGACCCAAAGAAGAGATATGAGAAGGGGCCCCTCCTATTTTCCTTGGGAGGGAGGGAGGTGCTATGGGATACTGCTGGGAACCTCAGACTCCTCTGATGTACTGGTTAATTTTGATGAGCAATTTTTTACTGTTTGTTATAAGGGATAGTTCTCAGGGGGGTGGAGATAAGGGAAAAATAAATTATATAAAAATAAAATATATCAACATAAAATTTTTAAAGCAAGTAATCCAATAACTGATTCATGACCCCAGTATTTATCTTCATGTTTGGTCTCAGGTTCCCTAGCTTCCCAGAAAAAACCCAACCCTGACATTGCTATGAGTGGCATGGCCTCACTCTCTAGCCAACTCCTGCCTTCCCATGCCTAGCTTTTCCCAAACCTCCATTTCCATCACATTAACTCTTTTAGTGTATACAGTTGTTCTTGTTAGTCCCCATCTGTGGCAGGGGTAAATTACCCTCTAAGAATATTGGACTCCTCTCTTTGTACACCTTCCCATGCCCTTGGACTTCCGGAAAGCCACCAAAGCCACCAATGAGTGGCTACAAGAAGGACAGGAGAAAATCCCCTTCCCTTGCTCCCAAATTGCTGGAACTCCAAGAGAAGGAAAGCATGTACAAAGAAAGAGGAGTCCAAAAGAAGAGTGGAGCTATTTCCACAACAATTCTATACCACAGGTTGGGAGGTTCCTCCACTAGAGTCCATCCCACCAATGCTGTCACCAGTCCTCTTCCACGGAACCTCAGTCACTAGAGACCAATCAGGAGTTCCCTGGTCACCCCTGCTATAGTCTTCTTCATGCATGTCTACATATCTGTCACTAGTAAACCCATGTCTTTTATGTATGTGTTCCCATGTCCCTTGGTTGCATGTCTATATGTCTTTTACATGATGTGTACATCTATGGACACACCTATCTACCTAGTCTGGCGCACCCATGCTGGTGTCTGAGCTAAGTGCACCTACCGCAGGAGTAGCAGGTGAAACAGTTGGTATGGTAAAGGCTCCCCATCGCCTGGCAGGCCTGACTTGCGCCATAGATGCCCGTCCTGCATTTTATACAAACTCCTGAAGGAGAAAAAGAAACAGAATATTTAGCAATTCACAGCAGCACACGTTAACCTGCCAATCCTATGGCCCTGCTGTGTGGCTTCCCCTCCCTGCATGTCTCTCCTCATTTCCAAAGTATAATAGATTCAGTGACATATATGACCATCGCCATACAGAAAGCAAGAGTCAGAGATCCTAGACCTGAGGCTTGATTCAGAGTCAGGGCTCCCCCTCGACCATTCTCTATACCACACTCTCAAGAGAATTACATCAACCCTACCAGAGAACCAAGAAATCCCATCACCCCACCTCCTAGCCTAGGACAAGATCATTCTTTGGAAAAACAATATAGTTGAAGAGAAAAAGCATTAGACTTATAGTTAGAAGACCTTGGTTCGAATCTTGACGTGATATTTGATAGTAGTATGACCACTTCATTTCTGCTCTATAGTCCTCAGTTTTCTTATCTGGAAAGTGAGGATCAGAACACTTGCACTATCTACCTTGCTGTAATAAAATCGCTTTGTAAACTATAAAGTGCTATATAATCATAAAAACATTGTTATTATTTAATATTCAAAATTTAGTTGGAATTTATCTATCGACCTCCACTAAGGGCAGCTGAAGGATAGAAGGAATAGGTGTGGTTCCAATTAACAGCAGGAAATACTGGGGTAGAACTAAGACTGCTATTATACACAAATTCATTGAGTATCTATTAATGAAAGCAGGATGGTATGATGGAGAAGGTTCTGGACTGAGAGTCAGGAGGACACCTAGGTTCTAGCCCTGACTCTGCCACTAACTACCTGGGGATCTTTAAAGTTAATTTCCCTCCCTGGGCTTCAGTTTAAAATGAAAGGAATGGACTAGCCAATAGTTACAGTCTCACACCCCTCCTCTAAAAAAACTTTCCCTGGTTCCCTCCTTTTTCAGCTCCATTAGGGCTCAAAGAGCACCTCATGCATACTCTCTCAAACTCCACACAATCTGCCCTATACTACAGATACAACGGTTGTATCTCTTCTTTCTGCCCCCTCTCCCAAATCTGGCTAGGAATTCCATGAAGGCAGGTACTCCATCCTATGCATAGGATCAAAGGATTTAGAGCAGAGGTTCTTAACTTGTTTTTTTTAATATATTGATAACTATTTCAATATAATTGGTTTTCTTTGTAATCCTATGTATTTCATGAATTTAAAAAATGAAAAGAGGGCCACAGCCTTCACTAAATTTCCAAAGGGGACATCTCCCTCACACTCACACACACACACACACACACACACACACACACACACACACACACACACGATTAAGATTTATAACTGATTTATAACTAAAGGTGAACTTTTAGAGAATATCTAACCAACAGATGGAAAGCTGATCTTGAAGTCAGAAAGACCTGAGGAGTTCAGGTCCTCCCTTTGATATATACGATATATACCAGCTTCCATTCTTCAGCCTAGTACACCACCCTCCCTCCAGTCCAGTATCAACAACAGATATCCATCCATAGGAGGCCATTATGGTACCATCCCAAACTCTAAATTCTGTCTGGGACAGTTAGTGGCAAGAAAGCACCAGGGGCAGGACAGAGTCCCCCCCACCTGGTCTCCAAGAAACACAAACTCCTTTTCTCCCCAGGGTAAGGAACAACTTAGTCCAGCTCTATCAAGGAGTTATCCCAGAGACAGGATGATATGAATACAGTTATGTCCCAGAAGCTCATTTCCCCAGATACCCCCGCCCTCGGCTCCTTACTGGCCCAAATCACAAAGAAATATTCCTTGAACTTTCTCTCTTCACCTTAGAGTACCCATGACCCCATTAGTTGATTATATCTCAAAAATGTCTCTTTCTCATACCATCACACTAATCAAGACCAATTGGCTCTCCTAACAGGTTTCTTACTATCACCAACCAGAGGTCCTTGTCTATGACATAGGCAATGCACCCCCACCCACAATATCCTTTAAACCCAGTACAGTCTCTATCTCAGGCTATTATAAGAGGGGGACAAAGAGTATCCAGATAGATCATCAAAAGACTCAGTTGGTCCCTCCAACCTACCAGTACAGTCAGTCTCTGGGGAAGTGCTAGGCACTGTACTAGGCACTGAAGCTATGAAGACAAAAGCAAAACAGTCCATGTCCCTAAGTAGCTTACAGATTCAGAACAATAATAATAAGAATCCAATAGAGCAACGGACCTGAAACTAGGAAACCTTGATTCAAATTCTGCCTCAGTCATTTACTAGCTATGTCACCATGAACAGGCCCCTTGACCTCTTAGAATCTTAGCTTCTTCATCTGCAAAACAGATATTTATTGTACAATTCACCTAACAAGGTAGACAACATACATGTATATAGGTATATATTAGGCACATGTAAAGTACAGGTGGGAATGCCTACAACACTATGGCCAGGCAGATCTTCCCTTCTTCCCCCCTGTGATAACACTTTTTGCTTCTTCAATTTATATACAAACCTACTCACTGCATTAGACTCCAGGTTCTTTGAGGGCAGAGACCACTGTGCAGCTTTGCACTTTTCAAACCAAGCAAGAGCCCAGCTGTAACAAACACTCAGATAAATATTTGTTGAACTGAATTAAATCTCCAACTCCACAGGCCAGAAACCCCTAAAGTGCCACCTGAGAAGAATGTTCAGAAGACAGTCAATTAAATCTTTGGGGCACAGACTCCTAGTCGAAGGGAGAAAGATCCAGGAAAAGCTATACACATATGATATACATGGTGTCCCAAAAGTTTTAGTGCAGTTGAAAGCTTTAGAAAATTGCATGAAGACTTTTGGGTCACTGTATATAGTTTATACTCTCTTTAAAAAAAATCCAAAATACAAAAATCCAAATTTGCTGACAGCCTGGAAGCTGATTCTACAGGGAACACCTTCCCCCCCAAATGGAACTGTAAACTACTACATTTTACTGGATTTGCAGTTTTCTAGGAATATTAGTCATCCAATGTCCTAACTGGTCCTGCGTGTGCGTGTGTGATTTGGGAAAAGGAAAAGGTCAAGAAACTGAGTACAGCAAAAAGTCCCTAGGCAGGTATACCAGGCTCACTACTTCAGTGACCTCAGACTGCTACTCCCTCCCTGGCCTCTCATGCAACAAGGAGGAACTCCTGTCAGTTCTACCACACATCACTTTCATCCATCCCCTTCTTTCTCCTCAAGTGGTTAACTATGCTATTTCAGGACCTCATCACCACTCCTCTGGACTACTGTAATGGTCTCCTCACCAAGAAATCCCTCCGGACTCCAGCCTCTACCCTCTTCAATTCATCTTCCATACAAATGCTAAATTAATAATCTTCCTAAGACATAGGTATGACCATGTCACTCCCCTGTTCCAAAGCTTCTCTTTATCTTTCCTACTGCCTATAGGAATAAATGCAAATTCCTTACCCTAGCACTTAAAATCTTCTACAACCTTGCCTCAACTTGTCCCTCTTGTCTTTCATTCATAAGGAGCTGAGGGTGGGGAAGAGTAGTTCAAGGAATGGTTTTTAACGTGATTTGTTATAGACTTTGTTTTATAAAAACGCACTTTTAATATCAGAAAATCTTGTTTTCCACTGCACTTAGAGATTAGTTTGATGATGTCCTATTCCCTAAAAGCTGGAGGAGGGGCCAAGAACAGATGGGTCACAATTTTCAAATCTTTCTCCGGTAAAGGGCAAATAAATGCTTTTCCAAATTCTCTGCCCTGAACCTCCCCCTTCATCCATCGTGAGGTTCAACAGGATTGATCTTCCCTCCCACCCCCACCCCCAATAACTTTCTTGAGCCTTCCTGACCTTTACACCGGCAATTTCCCATCCGCAAATTCTTCTTCCTCCCTCCTTCCCCCCAAATCCTGCCCACCCTTGAAGGGGCAGCTCAAGTCGCAGGCACCTCCTCAGGAAGCCCTTCGTGGATCCCCAACCCTGACTTTCTGTTCTTCAGGACTCCTCCATCACTTAAGGACCCGGTATAGGCAGTCCTGGGAACTTCGAGAGAACGGCAAGCAATCCTGTCTTTCTAGCCAGTGTTCCTAGGACCAGGACCCAATCTCGTTTCCCGTGTCTTTGGCCCCTGTCCCGGCCCCCAGCCAAGGGCTTGGCAAACACTTCCAGCAGAAACGATTCAGGTCAAAAAAGATCACTCACCAAAATACTCCTTCTTGGTTCTCTGGTCCAGCTCCCTCTCCAGCTCCAGGGTCAGTGCTTCCAGCCTCCGCTCCGCGGGGCTGGGGCCGCCCTCCCGGGCCGCGGTCACCTGGAAGGGCAGCTGAAGCCGGGCTCCGGCAGCAGGCTGGGCATGGCCAGCAAAGCCCGAGGACGGCGTGGCGGGTGGCAGCAGCAACAGGTCGGCGTGGGCACCCGTCGAGCCTCGGGAACTGAGGCTGGAGACGCTGGAGCGGGCGCTGCTGCCGGTCCCAGCGCCTCCGCACCAGGAGGGGCGGATGGGGGCGGTGCCAAGCCGGGCCAGCCCGGGGCTCGCAGTGTCGTGGGGCAGCTCGGGTGGCCCCGGCCCCCGCGGGTCGGAGCAGCTGGAGCGCGGGCTGCCGTGTCGCTGGTCATAGCCCAGACTGATGCCGCTGGTGCGAGCGCTGCAGGGTCGGCTCCCGCAGCCTTCCGAGTCTGCCAGGTTGGCCCCACGGGAGCTGCCCGCGGCCTTGGCGCCAGGTTCCGGAGAGGCGGCGGCCAGGCGGGCGCCGGGGGCCTCGTAAGCAGCCCGCCGCTGGCCGCGCTCTAGGAAGCCTCCGGGCTCCGCGCAGCCCCCGTCCACTCTCCAGGAACGGGCGGGAACCGCCTCCTCGGGGGGCGCAGGCCGCTGCCCTTGCCGACCCCGGTACCAGCAGTCCAAGCCCGGCTCGGCCAGGGACAGATCGGCCAGCAGCGCGCCGGCGCGGAGGAGAGCGGCCGCATCCGCCTGCGAGCGCTGCATGGCCCAGCTCCGGCCCGGTCCCCGGAGTCGCCCCGCCCCGGGCCAAGAAGGCGCGCGGGGCGCGCAGGGCTCCGGCTCCAGCTCCTCCCGGGCGGGGGCTCTGGCCGAACCGCAGTGCCGAGTCGTCACCTCCGCAGCCTCCTCCTCCTACTGCGGCTGAGGCTAAAGCTGACGCTGAGGCCGGGCGGCGGCTGCATCGTCCGGGCCTCGTAGTCCATCCGGCCCGGGCCTTTTCAGAACCGGGCGGAAGCCACTGAGTGCGGGGTCCCGGGAGCCCTGCCCCTGCAAGCGAGGCGTGGTCTCAGCACACGGGCCAGCGCGCGGCGCGGAGGAATTTGGACTCCCGAGTTTGGTCTTGGCTGTCTCCCCCCCCCCCCCGCCCCTTTCTCCCCCGCTCCTCTCCTTCCGCAGAGTCTCGGGGCTCTGCTGCGTCCGGAAAGAGGAGGGACTTATTTGCGAGGGGCAGGAATGCAAGGAAGGAGACGGGGCGCTGCGGCGATGGAATGTGAAAACTGTGAGGTGAACCGTCCCAGAGACAGACTGCGAGACGGGCGCGAGATGGGAGGTGGATCACTGGCCTATCTCAACTTCTTTTCTCTGGGACGGGCTATGCCAACCCTAGACTTTGGCTTGTCAACGTGAACTTCTGCTGTCCTGCCCACTAGAGGAGGAAGAGGAGGCAGCAGGCGCCTTCAGCAGAACCCTTGAGTGTTGGAAGACAAGCTGCGGCTGGAGCTGAGAGCAAGCTTCCATCTGTGTCGATCTGCCCAAGCTAGTGACCGGCGAAGTCCAGGTAGCCCGACTTCATCTTCTTAACTCCGAGGGACTCCAGTGCCTCCCATCCCACCAGGGCCCTAGCCTTCCTCCAGCTGTTTTGGAGAAGTAAACAACTGACCCATATTCAAATTAAGCTTTAGCCAAGGAGGAAAACTTAATAAAGCGTTTTCTTCCTTTCCCCACATCGAGCGGCATCTTTTCTCAGGCAGTTCTAATCCCACCCCCACTCACCCATTTACCTAGGCTTTAAATTAAACAAGATTTAAAAGGAACCTGTTGGAACATTCTTGGTTATTTCCTCAGTCACGGTTTGAAGTTTTATAGGAATGTCTGTCTGGTCCTGGGAGCCTCTGGCAGGGCCTCCACAAGCACTTATACAGACCTGGCATGGATTACCCTAGTGTCCTCCCAAAACACTAAATGTAACGGTCAGGAACAAAGCCCTTAATGTGATTCGAGGCCTAGGAAATGCTTCCTAGCAAGGGCGTTTCCCAGAACGTGGACAGCGCCCAGGCAGGAGAGCCTTGCAGCTCAGAGCCAAAAGCCAAGAAGGGAGAACTAAGTGACTGACAGGAGGGGTAAATGCCAAGAACCAACAGGAGGCCTAGGTATTAATGAAGAGGCTGGCATCAATGCCCCCTGTGCCACCACTTTGCTCTACATTTGAAGGAAGGGTCAGGGCTTAGCCATCTGTCTGCCTTATGCACTGCTGTTGCTCTGCATTTCCAAAGATCAGCCTCTTCCAGAGAGGTCCTCTGTGCATCCTTTCTTGCATGTAAGTTATAACCAGAAATCTGTGAAATAAAACTAGAGCCCATTTTCTGCTGCCATGACCTATCTGTTCAGAAAATAGGAAAGAGCCACAAAGAAAGGTTAAGTGTGAACAGAGAAGACAGAATTCAGCCTTTGTAATCATAGAATGAGTTGAGAAAAAAAGCAAGAACACAATATCCCACTACAGTATCCAATCTCTGCTTGAAGATGGCTGGTGATGGAGTGCTCACTATTCAATTCAGCCTATTACATTTTTGGAAAACTAATTTTAAATAAGACTTCTTTTTTGAGCCAAATCAGCCTCTTCATAACTTCCAACTACTGGTCTGACAATTCTGCCTAACAAGAAAAAATGTGGGCAGACATCTAAAGCCACAGAAACTTTTGTCTTTTTAAAAAAGAAAATATTTGTACTTAAGAAACACAATCACAAATGTAGCCCAAAGAATTACAGTTGCTAGGATATCATTATCATAACTTCCCAGTACAGTAAAACTACAATAATTTAGACTAATTGGGAAAAGGCCAGACAATTAGTGAGCTTTTCAAAAGCATAGTCCAAACAACACGAGTACATCTGCTACCTTCTAATAGATTTGCCTACCAAGAGACATAAAATTCTTTGCTTTAATTCAATAAATACTAATTCTATTTTGTGCAGAGTGCTTCAGCATCTAGCTTTGTACTTTGCACATAAGAGGATCTAATGTGTTTTGAGATGTTGAAGGAACAAATATAAAACAATCCTTGCCTTCAAGGAACTTACATTCTACTGAGGGAATACAACATGTACACACCTAAGTACAAGATAATCTGAGAACCAAAAAATTGAGGGGACTTCAGGAAATGAGAGTACATTTCAGGCATGGAGAATAGTTTCTGAAGACAAAAGTAGGAGGAAAAACATCAAGTTTGGGAAACAAGGAGTAGTCAACTTTGCCTAGAATACTGAATATGTAAAGTAAGATGTGAATAAAGCAGAAGTAGCCTGGAACTAAACTGAGGAAAATCTTAAATACCTGGCTATGGAATTTGTATCCTAGCAACAATAGAAAAATGAAAAATTTTGAGCAGGTAAATGACATGGTCAAACGTTAACAAAGATTATTTTGGCAGTTGTGTACAGAATGAATTGGCTACTGTAATGAAATCTGGGAGAATAATTAGAAGACTATTAGAATAGTAGAAGTAAGAGGTTATGGAGATCTGAATTAGGCTGGTGAGTGAAAAGTAAAGGATTACCACAAAGATATTCTGGAAGTAGAATTTGCTTGAAAAAAGTCTGGGAAATGCATAGCAAAACCAGAAACAAGGTCTCACAGAGAAAGGAAGGAAGGGAGGAAGGGAGGAAGAAAGAAAGGAAGTTAAGCAATAGTAAATATACTGAAGAAATCTGTGGTTACTTGGTCTCAGGTAGCATATTATTCTTTGGGTATTTTTAGGTACCTATAATAGGTTGTGATCACACTGTCTTTTCACTCATGACCCCAGATCCCAAGAACAAGCACAGTGATAAATATCTTGTAGACTTACAGGGAGGCTAGTAGTCATCACGTTTTAAGTGTTGGGTTATACATAGTCCCATCTGGACCATTAGACACTTTCCATACTGCATGTCCTTTGGATAGGCTCACACACAGTTAAATGTCTTTACACAGCTGCCAAAATGGTATTCCTAATGCACAGGTCTGATCATGGCAGTCCCCTGTTCAAAAAACCATCAATGGCTACAATCCTGTCATGGAAAGAATGCTGGATTTGGAGGAAATTCAAATGTTGGGCTTAGCACCTGCTAAGATTAAATGACCAGGTGTGGGGGCGACTAGATAGATGGCTCAGTGAAGAGAGACCAGCCCTGGAGTCAGGAGGACCCAAGTTCAAATACAGCCTCGAGACACTTAACATTACTAGCCATGTGACCTTGGGCAAGTCACTTAACCCCAATTGCGCTGCCTTCCCCCCTCCAAAAAAGCCAAAAAAAAAAAAAAATTTAAAATGACATATGTGATTTCTATGTCCAAGTTCCTTAAGGTAAAATGCAGGAGCTAGATGACATGAGTCCTGCCCAGCTCCAAATAATAGGGAACGTTTCATTTAGCATTTAAAATGCTAAATAAGCCCTTAAAACCCCTAAAGGGTTTTAAAGCACACTACATATCTCCTCTTTCACCTTGTTTCACATAAAGAGGTAGCACTTCTCCTTGCCAAGGCAAACCCTTCTGTGTATACAAATGATGTATCATCTCCCACATTTCTGCCCCCTCTATTCTCTCCACTCACTTATCTTCAATCTCTCCCATCAACTGGCTGCTTCCATACTACAGACAAACCTGCCCTTATCTTCCCCATCCTAAAAACTCCCTTACTTGGTCCATCCATCCCTAATAGCTCTCCTCCCATATCCTTTTGTGACTAAATTCCTTGAAAAGGCCATCTATAACAAGACTCCACTCTGCAGTCTGGCTTCCAATTTCAGGATTCAACTGAAAACCGCTCTCTCCAGTTACCAATGGCCTTTTAATTGCCAAATCTAATAATGTTTTCTCAATCCCAATTCTTTCATGTCTCTGCAACCTCTGACACTGTCAAACCACTCTCTTCTCCCTAGGGTTTTCATGACATTGTTCTTCTGGGTCCCCTTTTCAATCCTGTTTCCTTTGCAGTATCTTCATCCGACCACTCCCACTAACCATTGGAGTCCTCCTCTCCTAAGGCTTGAACCTTTTTCTCTAATTCATCTTATCCACTATACCATGGAAGCGTTTATCATCTTAATGCTGATGAAACCCAAATCCCATTTATCCAGCCCTCATCTTTCTCCTGAACTGTACTTACATCTCTAACTGCCTAATAGACATCTCAAAATATCCCATTAAAAACTTAAATCTCAACATATCTAACAATGAAAACAATGAATTCATTTTTTCCTAAGCCTTCTCTCTGCCTAAATTCTTTGGTTGAGGGCGCCAACATTGTCTCCATCACTCAGGTTTTGCAACCCAGATGTCAGCCTCAATTCCTCACTCTCATCCTCCTTACTCATTAACTGCCACAACCTTTAGATTTTTACAAACATCTGAAATCAAAATATGCCCTTTATGTATAGCCCCAAAAGTCTTAGGTATGAGACAAATTTCCCCATTATAAGAAATACACACATACAAAATATTTTCAAAAAGGCAAAAGTCTCAGACTATTCTTGAACAAGTCTTTCTAGAACATTCATCAACTCTTTTAGCTAATAGTTCAAGAAAAACTTAATAGTTAACTTTTTAAATTACCCTCCCATTGAGCCAGGGTTTTCAAACCCTAAATATAGTTTAGGCTTTTCAAGATAAAAATACATGTGCAAAAGATACTGATACTATGTAGAACCCACAACAATGCCAGCATTAACTTGGACTGTACAGGCATGTATAGCAAGCATTCAGATATCATTTATTTGGTCCTTTAAAGGTACAGCATAGGAGTATTTGAGTTTTACAAAACATCAAATATAAATAACCTGAAACTGTAACAATACACAAAAATTTTCTGATGCTGACATACCAGGCAGTACAAGCTGAAAAATTGAGTAAATTAACATTGTTTTACAGTAATGTACATAGTGCCAGTTGATATTTTAAAACAAGTTTCAACACACAGCACTTGAAGCATCTTTAAATCCATCTCAGTTTAGTTGAAGATGTGAAAAACAATTAAATTTGAGCTAAAATATTTTCCTAGTCAAAAATAACGGTGTAATATTTATAACCAGAGTATTAATTTTAACTAAACCACAGTATTTTTAACTACTGAATTATACCTAAATGTATTTACATAAAAAGCTGTAACATGCACTGTGTATTGTCTTTTATCTAATGACTGTTTAAGCAAATACTTCTCTTCAAGTATTTAAAAACTAAATTCCTACTACGTTCAAAGCATACTGAGATATTTCTAATGGTTCTATCCAAATGAATGTCTTATCAAGAGGAAAAAGACTCATTTTCAAGTCAGTGATGTGATTTTCCTTTGGAACAAAGGACATAAATAGTCTAGTTCTGGCCATTTAACACAAATGCCCAGATAACATAAGACAGTAAGAAAATGATGAAGTTTACTTTCATTCAGTCTAACGCTATAATATCATCTAGCTCTTCAGACTGTTCTGTACGTGGCCTCTTTGCGTTGACATGTTCTTTATCATCTAACTTTCTCTTCCGGACTGAGTCTTCCTCAGTGACATCAGCATTACTTGAAGGGCCTTCTTCATCTGAATCAACGATCAGCACATCATCTTGATCTTGAGCTTGTTAAAAAAAAAAAGTCACTTTTAAATACTAGTCTATGATAAACTATGCTCCTATGTGATTTTTACATTTCAGATTATTATTCTCAAAAAACAACTACACTCTTCTCAGAGGGCAAAGTGTCCTATTGCATTTTCAGTGAGAAATGGGTCACAGTCACAAGAATGTTGCACATACTGGTTAACAAGGAAATACACAATGCAAATTCAATTTAATGATCTTAAGAGATATCATAAACAATTCAGATTTGAGTTTTACAATCCATCTTTCAAATCCTTGAGTACATGACAGCAAGAATATCCATTCTACAGAGCAGTAAAAGATCCTGAATAAAGAATATAAAATTAAGGAAAAGTAGCTTACTTTAATGCTTGATTAAAAGCAATCTGAAAATGACTAAGTGTACATGAAATACAAGTTTCACTAAATCTGAGAAGCATATTCATACTCAAAGAACTTTAGAAAGGTCAAGAGATCTGTGATCAAAACCTTAGGAAGTCCATGATATAGAGAAGTCCTTGGTTAAATAACAAATGTAAATTGATAACCTTCCCCCAACCACAAACTTAGCAGTTCTTGTCAATGGCACCACCATGATTACCAGTCATACAAACTGGAAACATCAGCTATCTGTGATTATGTCTTCTTCCATCCCCTTCAACTATTCCCACTGTAATCACCAGAGATCAGATGCCATACTACAATGACCTGTATACATTGGACACCTAATAAATGTTGTTGAAGTGAACTTTCAGCTCTCCCCTTCACAACCAAAAGGAAAAATAATCTTCCTAAAGCATAGTTCTAATGATACCACTCCCCCTCAGTAGTTCTCCACTACATAGCGAATGAGGTCTGAATTCCTCCAACTTGACATTCAAGGCCCTGCTAAAGTTTGGGCCTCAGCTAATTTTGAGCTACTCCTCTTTCTGCATTCTAAAGCTTCAGGCAAGCCAGACTATTCTCTATTGCCCAATAATTCCGCCAATCTGTATATCTGT
Organism: Pseudocheirus occidentalis; assembly: GCA_028646575.1. Taxonomy (NCBI): domain Eukaryota; kingdom Metazoa; phylum Chordata; class Mammalia; order Diprotodontia; family Pseudocheiridae; genus Pseudocheirus; species Pseudocheirus occidentalis. The sequence goes on from CM053595.1 coordinate 81,978,170, forward strand.
TCACATTGTTCCCTCTGCCTCCAATACCATTTCCTACCTAGCTCTACCAATCCTAACTCCTATTCATCCATCAAAACCCAGCTCAAACTCAGCTTCACCTGATCTATACCCCTCTCCTCCAGCCAGAAGTGATCTTTTTTCCTCAGCACTAATACTTTGTACATTTCTTTTACCACTCTTTATATTCTACTTTACATTAGCTATCTTTCTTATCTGTCTTGCTACACTGTAGACCTCATTAGTGCAGAGGTTGTCATATTGTTTATATATGTGTGTGTGTGTATATTGGGGGGGAGGGACAATGAATTTACTTGTGTATTCCAAATATGGTTACTGAGACTGACCCCTTTTTATGTTCCAAACAAACCCACCAATAATCTGTCCAGTTGTAAACTATCACTACTTGCTAATGAATAAATTGCTGTCAAATGTTTCTATGTGTCTTTCCCCAGATGCAAGTTCTTAATAACCCCCATATACAAAGCCCCATCTTAAAAACAAAAAAAATTCCACACTTTCTGGGACTTAAACATCATTTATTTCAGAAGAGACACCAAGATAACGAAGTAGTCATAGAAAGTTTCCATGAAAGATTTAAGTTGATGGTCATTTCTCTCTTGAGAATTAAGTTATATAATCAGGGAAGAGCATCTTTGATGAGTTCACATCACCAGGCCTACAGATACAACATCATTTATACTTAATGACCTGGCAGGTGTAACTATGACTGCTGAAACACTGCCAGTGATCACTGAAAGTTTATGGAAATTGAGAGAAGTACTACCAAACTGTAACAGAGCAAATATGCCAAATTTCAAAACAGGGAAGAGAAGGACATCTGCAAACTAAAGGTCAGGAAACTGGATGTGGATTCCTGGCAAAATTGTGGGACATTTTATATTGAAAGAATGATTAGTGAACATCTAAAGCAGGAAGCAGTCATCACAAAGAGCTAACATGGTCTCATTAAGAAATAATTTCATTTCCCTTTGTCATGTTAAGACAAGTAGATCACAGAAATGTCTAAAGATATAATTTACCTACATTTTTGCAAAATATTTGACAAAGTCTATAGTACTATTCTTGCATGAAAGATGAAGAAATATAGACTAGACAATAGCTCTGGTTAGGTGAATTTAGATGTGGTTGGTCAGGCATAAAGAGTGATCACTAATGGTTCAATTTCACCTGGGAAGATCTCCAAAGAAGGTTCCAGGAATATGTACTTAGACCTGTACTAGTTAACCTTTTTGTCAATGACTTTGATAAAGATGACAATGACATTATCAAACTTGTAGATTACCAAGAAGTAGAAGGGACTATTATACACACAGAATCTAAAAAACTATTAACAGCCATGTGACCTTGGGCAAGTCACTTATTCCCAACTGCTCTCCATTCCCCCCTCCAAAAAGCAAAAAATAAAAACAAAAAAACCTATTAAGAGGTTAAATTAAATATAAAAGGGATAAATATAAAGTTTTTACAATTGGGTTTGAAAAAAAAAAACAGCATCACCCATACAAAATGGGGGGGAAAGTACAGCTGAACAACAGCTTGAAAAACAACAGAAGGGCTTTAGTGTGGGGGGAAAAAATGTGAGATATGCTTCAACCATATGATATAATAGCCAAAAAGCAAACGCTAAGGTTACATTATTAGAGAAAACAGTATCCAGGAATAAGAATGTAATAGTCTCACCACTACATTCTGCTCTGATCAGAACCCTTGTCCTAGAGAATTTTGTTCAACTCTAGGCACCACATTTTAAGAAAGACATTGATAAGCTGGAGAAGGAAAACAGGATGGTGAAAAACCTTGAGTCTGTGGCATGAGAATTTGATAGAGAACTGGGAAATTTTAACCCAGAGAAGACAAGATTTCAGGAAAACAAAATAGCTCTGTTCAAAAACTTGAAAGGCTATGATGTGGAAGAAGAATTACACTTGTAGCCTGTAAACACACTTAGAAAATTATAGCTTGGCCTCAGAAGAGCAAAATTAGGAATAATATAAGAAACTGCCAAGTGGCAAACTGATAATAAGGAAAAGCTTCCTAACAACAAAAACCATCCAGGTTTCCCTCTCACTGAAGTTCTTCAAGCAAAAGCTGAATGACCATCTGCTCAGTATGTTTTAGAGGGGCTCCTTGTTCAAGTATGTACTGTTCTAGATGGCTGGAAGTCCCCCTTCCAACTCTGTGATTCTGTGCAGTTATTTACCTGTTGATGTAGAAGGCTGTGCCCCATCATCACTGCCATTGCTGATGCTTTTAGCTGCCTGTTCTGCCTGCTTTGGCCCCACTTTTTCAGGGGCATCTCCAACAACTTCAAATTCCACATCTTTTTCTAGATCATCACTGTAAAAAAGTTAAATTTTAAAATAAAGTTAACACATTGCCTTTTTACAATAGACTTCTAGGGTATAACTGAGAAATGGGAAGGATTGAGGGAATCAATGCTAATCAAATATTCTATTACTGTAACTATCTTATTAATTTTGAAAATTAAGATATAATGAAATATAAATAATCAAACTATACTGAGATTAAGTTAAAGACTCTTTGACTATTCAGAAGGCACACAAGCTTCCTGGAACTTTACAAACAGGAGGCTGCACATATTTGTTATAAATAATAGCTCACATTTCTATAGCACTGATTAATTTTTCCTTAAAGCAATCTTGTTTTAATAAGTAGTTCATATGATTTAGAGGCACCATAAAGTCATGTTATCCAGTTAAATCCTTTACTTTAAGCTTCCTGGTAACTATGTTGAAAACTTCCAATACCAAGTAGCTGTGATATCAAGGACAAGAAACCAATCAGAAACAACTTAGTGAGATTTCTTCCCCCCTGCTTACAAAACTCTCTGCCTCTCAGCTGTATCCTGAGCTACTAGGCCCAGACATCTTTATATCAAACTGGGATCATGAGAAGCTACTCACCTCTTACAGGATCACTGGCCCAACCTCTCCCTTCCACATACTCTAGTTCTCTTTCCAATGTACTAAGCTGCACTAATGTTGTTCTTTATTAATGATATAATTACAACCAAGGGTAACTCAAGATTAACAAACAAGGGAGTAATTTTTTTTTTTTTGCCTCATGCCCATCATGCAAACACCCATGTTTCTTACTTCCATTAAATTTACATTCAAAAAAGCAATGGACCCCTAAGTTGAACCCAATAATCAAAACTTGTATAATTCATATTTTTACAATACTGAAAATAAATTTGTAAATAAAAATGTTTTTTTTCCAAAGTACTATATAAATGTGAGCTATTATTAGCTGGGTTTTTTTTTTGCTAGTTTATTTTTGCTAAGACAAAGATGTACAAAAATTGAAATTTTAGCTATCACTCTCTAGCCAGATGACTCCAAGAAAAAAGAAACTTTTCTGAATACTAATAATTTAGTTTGGTATGACTGTTTCCCTTTATTTACTTAAAGTGGTTATGAAAGACAACCATTTATATTTCTGGTTCCCGAAATTTGTATAATATTTGTGTCAGGAAATCAGTAGCTACCTTAGACACAAGTGCACTATGGTTCTATAGGAACAATGAGATTCAAGGAGAGAAAGTAACTTTTTCACTTTATTTCAATTCTATACATTTAAATATTTTTCATTTTAGAGTAAAAAAAATTCCTACCTATGGAGGACATTGATCAATAATGTATAATCCTGTAGGAAATCATCTGCTTGAAGCCTGCTGCCATTTCTAATTCCAAATTCTGACAACTTCTTATGATTATTAGCTAGAAAATCAATAGAATTCAAATGGTAAAATAAATTATCCTCCTAAAATGAAATACGTCTTAAATAAACTGAATTTTATCATCTTTAATAGGGTACAATCTATGCTAAACTCCTTGACACTAAACTGACAACACCATCTGAACAGTGACCGCCCCTTATAGGGACCTCTGTAAAGAGCCAAGACAACCTTACATTTCAAATATAATTAATTCTCTTGAGAACACAAGCTGAAGAAATTAGTAGCACTGAGCCATTATTTCACAATCCCAATTTTAAACATGACCTAGGATTAGTAATACAGTATTTACTCATGACAATGAGCAAATTGTGGTCCTGGCAGAGTTTACATCTACAACTCTGGCTTCATTAGTTTTACCTCCTATTAGGACAGCCAGACCAAGCATAGCTCCTTATCTCAAATAACCAATCATCCAAATCATTCTTGGAAAGCCAATATTGCTGAGACTTAACAAAAGAATTTTTGTTAATTCCAAAGAGACCCTATAATACCTTTAGAATCTCAATGCCTATTACAACATTGTATTAAACCAAGTCCTCAATTACTTGTTGAAAGAAATATTACTGCCTAAAAATACCTCCAAATAAATAAGGAAAGCTAATGAATATGGTCAATACCTTCTGTTTCTCCCTCTTCTGAAGATATGAGGATGGTTCCTTTGCCATCTTCAATCTGTACATCTGGTGCTACCATAGCAAATTTTTCTTTCACTATCTAAAGAAGAAAAAAGATTTAGGCCACTTTAAAAATCAACAAAACCACCCAGCAATACCCCTTCTAGGGCTGTATCCCAAAGAGATCATAAAAATGGGAAAGGAACCCACATGTACAAAAATATTTATAGCAGCTCTTTCTGTGGTGGCCAAGAATTAGAAATTCAGGAGATATCCATCAACTGGGGAATGGCTTAACAAAATGATGAACAGGTGGACTTAAGAAGAACCTGAAAAGACTTATATGAACTGATGCTGAGAGAGGGGAGCAGAAGCAGGAGAACATTGTACACTGTAATAGCCACAGTGTGCAATGACTGATTTGGATAGACTTAGCCCTTCTGAGCAATGCAAGGACCTAAAAATTCCAAAGGACTCATCATGGAAAATGCTATCCACATCCAGAGAAAGAACTATGGAGTCAGAATGTAGAGTGAAGTACACTTTTTTCTATTTTGTTTTGGTTTCTTTCTCATGATTCATTCTGTTGGTTACAATTCTTCTACGTAACATGACTAATGTGAAATTGTGTTTAATAGGAACGTATATATCCTATATCACACTGCATGCCATCTGGGGTATGGAGAGGGAGAAAATTTAAAACTTATGGAAGTGAATGTTGAAAACTAAGAATGAATTAACTAATAAAAAGAAAAAAAGGAAATCAACAAAACCCCCTAGAATTATTTTCCAGTAAGGTTATTTTCCTCCTCTCTTCCAATATGTTATTTCAATTCTGCATCACATGAAATGTTTTAAATTTTAGTCACATAAAACAATATTATAAATATAAATATAAAGCATTTACCAAACATACTACTACACATTTCTTATCACAAGAACTATCATTTCTCTAAATCTAAATCAGTCTCATTCTAAAACGTTCAATACTATTATTCAAGACACCTACTGAAAACATTTTTAAAATGTGTCCAACTTAAAAAGAAGTATCAACCTTTAAAATAAGGAAGCTGAAGTCCAGAAAAGCAAGGTCATACTGAGTAAGCAAGTAGCAAAGGCAGGGTTTGAACCCAGAACCTTGGACTCCAAATCAATTACACCATTCTACATAGACAGATAATATGACCAACAGCCCCAACATCAATAAAACAAGCAAGGCACTGAGTATTTTCCAGCAGTGATAAATGTTTTCTGCCATACTGCCTTAACAAATAAAAGGTTAAACATTCAGTTTTTGATTCAAAAAACTCCTCTGTGGTCTGAAAGACAATTATAGTGCAGTGTCTTTCTGGTCTTATACCATTATAGTAATAATAAAGCAAAAAGGGAGTTTAAAGTTTTTTGAGGGGGGGAGGAAAAGTGGAATATCTTCAAAAAGTTTAATATACCAGTTAAAACAGAGGTTGCATTTGACAAACTTAAAAGTTAGGAAGAGAAATTTTCATCATACTCACCTTATCCTGTAATGTAAGGACTGTGACTTTGTGGACATTCAATTTCACTGTTACCTCAGGCTTGCTGGCACAAACATAACAATTAGGGTTGGGAGGATCCAATGCACAAGGCACAAGTAGTTTCTTTCTTGGATTTGGCTGTTTGTTTAAAAAGATCTTTGGGGCAACATACCCACACAGAAATTAGACAAAGAAGATATGACTTCAGAAACAAAACTTGAAAATCTTATCTACTAACTCACCGTTCTACACTGATCTATTTTTCCTGATAAAATTTTCAAACCTTCCAGGACTATCAGCCCAGCAATCACCGCATTAGTAGTAGCTATTGCAGGAATGATATTTCCAGCCATAGCTGAAAAAACAAGGTTAAATGTTTTAAAAACGAAAAGCTTTCTTTTAAAAGTTTAAAATCTATTAAAAAAAAACAGAAAAGCTTTAAAGATGAAGTGACTTGACCCATGGGTAGAAGGAAAGTAAAGCTTACATTTGATATCAAATCTGCTCTTCATATTCATACTGAAAATATGCATCCTGAGATTTGCTGCAGATGTAACAAAATCCATTGCTGATGGATCATCCTGTCAATGATTAAAAAAAAAAATCATTAAAAGGTACTCACCCTAAAAACATTCAGAAAATGATAGCAACATTTTCTAGGTTTTAAAAATTATTTTAGCCAGGCCAAATTTTCCTTTCAGGATGACACTTTTATCTACATACACCATAAACTTTATTCCTGAACATTTATCCAGAAAAACAAATGCTTGTCATAATATCTATAGTAACAACTTGTATTTACTCTCAATGATTCCCAAAGGACTTTCATCACAACAACCCTGCAAATCAGATAATAAAAATTATGCCCATTTTAACTGTCATACATTTGAGGAAATTCCTTTGTTGATATATATTTTTTTCAGTCTGACTCTTTGTGACCTAATTTGGGGTTTCTTGGCAAAGATATTGGAATGATTTATCATTTCCTTCTCCAGATCATTTTGCAGATGGGGAAACTGAGGCAAACAGGGTTAAATGACTTGCTCAGCGTCATACAACTGGTGTCTGAGATCAGATATGAACTCAGGAAGATGAATCTTCCTGACTGAAAGCTCTCCACTGTACCATCTAGCTGCCCAATCATTTTTAATCATCATTAATTTGCATTCAAGAAGAAACATGATTATAGCAAAAAAAAAAAAAAAAAAAGCCAAAGAAAATCTGATAAAATTTCCCAAACATCCCAGCTATGATTTACTGGCATTTAAAATGCCTCCCTTACAAATTCCCAACAAAGCTAATTTTACTTCTCAAAAGAACAGCTCTAGAATTAATACATATACTCAATATGTAACTGGTTTAAGTACCGGTTAACCGTACTTTCTCAACTAACCTTGTCCCATATGAGTTCAGCTCCATCACCTTTTTCAGCAAGATGAACTCTCAACGTTTCAATACTCTTTGAAAAAAGACGTGCATAGCTCTTGACATCCAGAACCTGTTGATCTTTTAAACCTAAAGTGGATTCATTTTGTTGATCTGCTGCATTTATTTCTTCAAATGGAAGAAAAAGATAATATTAGCTTGAGTATAACGGGCTTTTCTTTATCAAATATCACCATTAGCACCCTTACCATGCTTCGTATTAAGTAAACTAAACAGAAGCAATCCCTGAACAGTAAGAACATAAATATCAAAATAAAAAATAATATAACTAGTTTTTAGTAAAGAAATCATAAAGAATAAGGCAGACAGGTTTAATTACATTAAAAATCAATTTGAATCTAACAAATTTAACCAAGATAAAAATATTCATTTGGGGAAAATGTTTCCAGGATCCATAATATAAAAATTACACATTTAAAATTTATAAAATTGCAAATATTTAAGGACAATTTTCTGAATTAATCACTACTGGATAAAGGTTCAAATTCACATGTTGAGAGAATTTACATGGGGGAAATATACTGCTGAAACAATCATTTGAAAAATGATCGATCTCATTAATCTTCAGAAAAATGCAAAATCAAGCAGCTGTGATATACCACTTCATACTCATCAAGTTGGCAAAAAATAAGAAATGATTTAAAATCCAATTCTCAGAGATTTAACAGAATTGCAAATTGATAAAAAAAAATGTTTTTGAAGGAAAGAAGAAAACACACAAAGATAATCATACATTTTGTCCCTCTGATCCCTTTACTGTAAAGAAGTCCTGAGAGCACCATTTTGAAGATATAAAAAGATCCGTTCAAAACTACAGATAAGCAATATTATTTGTAATAGCAAAAGAACTAAAAATTATGTAAATGTATCAGCTAATGAATAGTTGAATAACTACAGTATGTCAACACAATAAAATTACATTTAAAATCATAAATATGAAGAACGTTTGTACAATTCTGAAGGACTTACAGGAAGTTATTCACAATAATAAAGTAGAAACAGGAAAAAAATAGTTCACCTTGGCTATGACTATACTTCAACATTTTATGAAACTATGACTTTATTAGAGCAGTCCTCCTTCCACTGGTGCAGATCTCAATTCCGCTGTAAATTAAACAAACAGTCTTCAAGAGTTCTTTGGCCAAAATAATTTGTCAGTCAGGCCAATCTGGTAATGAGGCTTAACAAATATAGGTAGGCTGGTCCTTAGACAGCAGAAACATTCTATTACTATTCTCTACTCAAAATATTCTCAAACAGGTAGGGTCCGCTAGTTGTGTACTATGCTAGCAGAACCTCTGAAAATCCAGAACACCAAAGCTATATAAAAGGAAAAATTTATAAAAATGCCATCGTTTTTCCAATCACTGTGATCCTCAACTCCTTACACTCTTTCACCTCACATATCCAATTAGTTGCCAAGTCTTGTCATGTGTCTCACAACTATTTACTTCTCTCCACTCACAAAGGAAAACACAGTACTATTACCCTGTTAAAACCCTTCAAAACTTCTCCCTGGACCACTGCCAAAAGCATCTTAAATGGTATCCCTGCCTCAAGTTTCTCCCTACTCTACCCAGCTGACAAAGTGAAAATGTTAGGTGACTGTACCTCTTCAGGAAAATAAAAGTGCCACTTAAAAGTTAGGTTAAAAAAAATAAGGACTGGGAGCAGCTAGTAGCACAGTGAATAGAGCACCAGCCTTGGAGTCAGGAGGACCTGAGTTCAAATCCAGCCTCAGACACTTAACAGTTACTAGCAGTGTGACCTCGGGCAAGTTGCTTAACCCCAATTGCCCTCCCAAAAAAGGCAAAAAAAGAAAAAAAAAAGGACTAAAAGACAGTAGCACATACAAACCTCAAAAATCAGACTCTCTTCAGCCAAAGCAGAACAATGAAAAGCTAGTTAAGAGACACAAGCTCAAGAATGAACATGTCAGAACAGTCATTACTGAGAACAGGGAGAGAACTACTACTTCCTATAAGCAGTTGTCGTTAACTATACAAAAAGTCAGTGTCAGTGGCATTAAAAATATGTGTAAGACATAAAAATGCTACAGAGTAAGTCACCACATACAACTTCTTGACTCCATCCTCTGTTAGAGCGCAAAACACAAGACAAGCATTTTAAAATAACCCAAGCCAACAATAAACATAATAATCAACTTATGAAAATTCTTTAGGTGAAAAACAGAAATGTGTCTTCACATGCATACTTTGTACTAAAAAGGTCAATTCACTGAGATTCATAAAAACCAAAAAAGAAAACTATCAAATATACAAACGTTGAACTACATTTTCTATTCTACCACTTCTTTATGAAGAAGAGCTAGTAATACCTAACATTTATTACTATGTGCATACATACATACTAAGCCATGCCTGGTAGTTTAGAATTATCTTATTCGATCTCACAAGTTTTGAAGGTAGATGCTGTTATTATCCTCACTTTACAGACGAGGCAACAGAGACGAACAGGTTAAGTGACTAGGACAGGGTCACAAAGCTAGGACGTATCTGAGGCTGGATTTAAACCGTCCTTCTTGACTTCAGGACGAGTGCTCTTACTACTGAGCAATCCAGCTACCTGATAGAAAGCCAACAATATAAAAACAAACATTATTGCCAGTATATCAGCAGAGGATATACCCTAGATAAGAGGTCCTTTTCTTTTTGGAGAGGAAAAAGGGAAGACAGGATAGAATGGGACAGAAACCCGAGAATTTATGTGCAGGCATTTAAAAGAATTCAAAGTAAAAGCTAAATTCAACTGAAGTTAAAAGTAAACATAACAAACCCCCCAAAAAATCCACAATCAGCTAATATCCCCGAAATCCTGAATGTCTGCAACAGTTCTCCCTCAGCTTAACTAAAAAAAGTTCTCTCGAGATGAAATCAGTAGAATTTCCTTAAGCTACAGTATTTACAATCAGATTTCCACTAGTCTATGGAACGGAATTCTCTTATCTCTGGTATAATAATTATAATGCTTTATTTTTTGTTAACACTAAATCTAAAACAGCATACAAGACATATATTCAAAAATGCAAAAATATTTTAGGTAAAAATAAATTAAAGTCCAATGTATCTGTGCAATAACTTAACAGAATTACAATACAACATAACCGAATGATTGGCTCCATCTATGCTCCAGATAACTCTCTTTCTAATGAAAAATGTTCAACACCTCAGTCTGCTGATTTGTACAACAGGACCAATGGGTTAAGACTGAATTCTGCTATCTTACCCAAAACTTTCAGGAATCCCTTACCCATCATAAAGTATAAAATGAAGTTTCCAGAAAACTAGGACCCGATTTTTATTGGGATCCTAGATTGGGTGGTCCTTCTGTCCTTTAAAAAAAAAGGATAATAAGAAGCTCCCCTTGCTAAAAAGAGCTTGAATTATTTACCCTCAACATTTTGAAGAGATTATCTTTGACAACAGAGGATATGACTAAGGCAATTCCTCTATAAATGACACTTCTTATATAACTGGAAAAGTTCCTGATAATATTCCACAAACGTTTTCCTATTGAATAGAATATGCCACTCCGGAAATCTGATTTCTTTGGTCACTAGCAGACACAAAGTTGATGGAAAGCAGAAAAAGAAGCCTGAGTGTATAAAAATGTCCAGCAAAACAAAACAATTTAAACAAAAGATCACACACTTACTAGCCGTGTGACTTTGGGCAAGTCATTTAACCCCTATTGCCCTGCCCTCCCCCCTCCAAAAAAAAAAGCAAAATAAACAGAAGATCAAGTCAATAAGGGCTACATTTTTTTTAAGTGGGAATGGAGGTTTTAAAGTAGGTACTCACAAGATCTGTACAAATTACCTTGACTTTGTACTTCAGTCCAGTCTAATGGCACAGGAGGTTTCCTTTTCCTCCACAGTTTATCCATTGTCAATAAATATCTTATATCATCTTTGAAAAGCTTAAAAAAAAAAGAAGACAAAATTGAATGCAATAATCCCTTAAGAGCACACATTGGCAAGTAATATGTGTAATTCATTTGAATATTCAACAAATATTAGGTACCTCCCACATACAAGGACAAGGAAATACATTAAATATTGTACCATGATAATGCTTCGAGTTAGAGACATGTCATATACTAAAAAACATGGTGCTAGAATGATTATCTACTATAAATATTATTTAAAAAACAATTGCCAACACTGATTCAGAAAAGGTATATACATAAATACATACATATTACATAAGTAAATAAATATAAGTGAACATTACTGCCCCATAAAACAAAAAATGCAGAGAAGCACAGAATTATAAACTGAACAAAGGAAAAAAAAACACAATAAAATGATGTAGACAATGACTACAACAAAGTAAACAAAGCAAAAAAACTAAATTGAATACTATAATAATAATGACAAAGGCTGACCCTGGAAAAAAGTTGAGAAAGTTAAAAACACCTCCCCTTTTTCAGAGGTAGGGAAGTGTAAAGGGTTTATTGCATGTACTTTGAGACTGATACGTTGGTGGATTTTGTTGAATTGTTTTCTTTTTTTTTCTTCTCTAAGGGATGGTTTGTTGAGCAGAAGAGATAAAAGTGATACAAAAACAAACCAAAAGTAAGATTTTTTTTTTTACATGAGCCTAAACTAATCAAGCACATGAATTAGTCAGTCAATATATGCTTTTAAGCATCATGGGCCAGAACCTGTGCTAATAAGCACTAGAGGAATACAAAGAAAGGCAAAACACAGTTCTATTCTCAAGGGATTTTACAGTCTAATGAGGGAGACCACACGTAACTATATACAAACAAGCTACAGACAGGATAAGGGATCAGGAACTGCTTTTTGAAAGTGGGATTTTAGCTGGGATCTGAAGGAGGAAGGAGAAATGAGGAAAGAGAGTAATCCAAGCCTGGGGACAGGCTAATCAAAATGCCTAGAGTTGGAAGATGAAGAAAGCTGTGTAACAAAAAGCGAGGAAGGCAGGGTCATTGTATTACACAGTATATGGAGGGAAGAGGGGGAGTGAGGGAAGAGATTAAGGTGTAAAAAGACTGGGGGAGGGAAAGGTGTGGAGAACCAGGTTATAAAGGGCTTTAAAAATGTCAAAAGAGATTTTCATATAGGATCCAGATGACTGGAAGGCACTGAAGTTTACTGAGTAGGGTGAGCAATGTAGTCAGACTTGTGCTTTAGGAAAATCACTACCAATTCAGTGGAGCATGGAACAGAGTAGAGATTTGAAGGTGGAAGACCAACCAGCAGACTATTTCAAAAGCGTCTGTACCAGAGTGAGAGTACTGCCAGGGAAAAGAACTGGGGGGGGGAGGGGGGGGACAGTCCAAGAGATGTTAAAAAGGTAAAAATGACAAGTCTTGGCAACAGACTGAGTAGGAAGAACAAGAGAGAGTAAAGAATTAAAGATGACACCTAGATTGCTAGGTGACAAGAATGGTGATAATAATAGGGAAGTTAGGAAGAGGGTAGCATTTAGGCAATAAATAGTTCAGTTTTATAAATACTGAATTTAAGACATTTACAGGACATCAAGTTCATGAAATCCAAAAAGCAGCTGAAGAAATGAGACTGGAGATCAACAGAGATCAGAGATGAATAAGTAGATGTGAGAATTGTCAACATGGAAACAATAGGGGCAGTTAGGTGGGACAGTGAATAGAGAGCACCAGCCCTGGAGTCAGGAGGACCTGAGTTCAAATCCAGCCTCAGACATTTAACATCAAAAATAAAATAAAAAACTGAAAACTAGCCATGTGACCTTGGGCAAGTCACTTAACTCCAATTGCCCTCCCAAAAAAGGCAAAAAAAAATTTTTTTAAACATGGAAACGATAATTGAATTGATAGAAGCTGATGAGATAATCAAGTGAAATATAGAAGACAACAAGAGCAAAAGCCCTGTGGGATATCCATAGTTAATAGGTATAACCTGGATAAAAAGACAGCAAAGGAGATTGAGGTATAGTCAGATATGTAGAAAGAAAACCAAGAGAGTATGGTTTCATGAAAACCTAAAGAAAATATTAAAGAAAAAAGTGATCCACAGAGTCAAAAGTTGAAGACTACAGAGAGGTTAAGTTAAACGGAGACTGAGAAAAGGCCATTAGATATGGTAACCAGGAAAGACTTGTAACTTTGCAGGGACAATTTCTGGTTGAATGATGAGGAAGGAAGCCAGACTACGGTGACTCCCTGAATGAAGGAAAAGGCACTACCCATTACAGACTGCCTTCTCAAGGAGTTTAGTCACAAAGGGGAGGAGAAATGAGAATGATTAACAGAGATGGTTGAATCAAATGAGAGTTTTTTGAGAATGGGGGAGACATGGGCATGTCTGTGGTCAGCAGGGAAGCAGGTAGCAGACAGAGAGATTGAAAATAAGAGAGTAGGGATAACAGAGGGGACAATCTGCTGAAGACACCATGGAATGGCACCATTTGTGCACATACAGAAATTTGGCCACCTCTTCAGGGGAAACGAAAGAGGAGGAAATAAATGACAAAAGGTATCTGGGTGATAGGGAGGAGAGAAAAGGAAGCTCTTGGAAAATGGTCTCAATTTTTTAGTATAATAAGAGGCAAGTTTTTTAGCTGAGAAGGAAAGGGGAGGGAAGAGGGAACCACAGGAGATCTAAGGAGAGCTGAAACTGTTGTAGTGAGAAAGACAGTGAGTTAATAAGTATAAAAGGAATGCCTTGCAACATTAAGGGTCCTGTAAAGGTTATGTAACAGACCTGGCAGCATGGTTTTTCTCTACCTTTGTTCAACAGCACACATATAGGATGAAAAGTAGCAGACAATGGGAGTAATCTAAGGTTGAGAACTGGCAGGACAAATCTGGTTTTAGATAAAATAAGGCAAGGGACTCAAGAAGCCAGTATAGAGTTAAACTGGTTCACCAAGGGGTCAAGATGAGGAAAGGAAGAGTCTAGTCAGTGTAGAAGAGATGGCCCAATAGAGAACTAAGGGGCTGCAGCACTGAAGTCATAATCAGCACAAAAAATAGGGGTTGGGGTTGCAAGGCAGAGGGAAAATATAACAATACACTGTGATCATATAAGGGAATTTCAGTTCATAAACATGAAAGTGACACATTTGTGGGCAACTGCAAGACGGAGGGGATGACAATCTTTGTTATGTGGCTGAGGCGGAGTAGAGGAAAAGGTCTTGAGAAATAAGCTGAGGAAGTGTTAGGTTAGGTACTTGCAAAGATATTAATATGTTGAGAAGTCCCCCAGTAAGGTTAGAAGCAAGAGGAGAGAAAGACTATGAGGCAGGAACTCAAATCACTAAGAAAAGAATGTTCTGGAGATTATCAGACAACAGCCAACAGAATTTTGGGTAGAAGGTATGGAGTGAATAAACCTCAAGAGTTGACAGTTTACTGAGTGATGGTAGAAGGAAAACCCAGAAGTTGGAGTTAGGAACAAGGAGTATTCCAACTCCTCCACCCTGACCAGTTAATGACTAATGAGCAAAGTCAGTGCTAGAAAAGGCAGCAAGGAAAGCCATTATCAGGAGATAGCCAGGTCTGAGTCTAAAGACTGGATGCAAAAAAGAAAAAGATTTAAGAAAAACAAGTATGTTGCCTATGGAGCAGGCATTTCAGAGTATAGAAGAGGTGATTACCTAAAGAGGCCAAGGAACGTGGGGGGAGGAGTGAGAAATGGAAACAAGGAACAGTAGGGAATGGCAAATGAGGTTTGAATTATGACCTCAAGTAGTAAAGAATGACTAAGATTGGTAGAGTATTACTGGGGGGATGTTTACTAATCATTAAGAGTTTAGATTTTCTGTATACTGCAGATATAAAACATTTAGTTTTAGAAGGAATTCTTTAGTTGTTTTTCCATTTCTAAATATTATAGAAATTACATGAAAAAACAACTTTTACTAGATCCTACCAAAAGGATTAACAAACTACCTATTAACAGTAACTATCCTATTATTATGAAATTTCTAATTACCCACCTAAATGAAAAAAAATCACCTTAACAGTTGAACCTTTTCTTTCAAACTAGATAATGACCTTCAGAAAGTCATTAATTCAAATTCTGCCTCTGGGCATTTTTCATGGCTGGAATGTTCACCTTCCTCATCTAGCCATCCTTTTCTTCCCATAAGTCTTAGCTCAGAAGTCTTAGCTAAAGTCTCTTCTATAAGAAGCCTTTTCCATCCTCTCAATTCTACTGTCTTCCTTCTAATTATTAATGATTTCCTATTTATCCTGTATATAGCCTGACTGTACATATTTGTTTGCTTGTCATTTCCCCTCTAAGATTTTGAGTTCCTCACAATCCTTGTAGCCCCAGGGTTTAGCATAGTCCCTGGAACATGAAAGGTGCTTACTAACTGACTTAAGATACTTACTAGCTGTATGACCCTGGGTAAGTCATCAAACTTTCAAAAAAATTTAAATGAAAACAGAATTCAATAGCTTATAACACTCTGCTATTTGAAAGAGAGAGGCCAAGTTGCCTCTCACCTTGGTGAAGAGTTTAACTGGATCATAGCCAGTTGATTTAGCCCATTCCTTAGTGGAAATACGTTTGATATCACCATCATCATTAGATGCTCTTGCTCTGGCTTCAGCTTCTGCTGGTTCCCCTGCAATAGATAACATTTGGTTATAGTTTGAACATGAAGAGACATGAAATGAGACCCAACTTAACTGATGAAAAGAAATAATTTAAATTACCTAAGGAATTGACCTGTAATCAACATTTCCTGGTTTAGTACTTGCCCTCCTGATTCAGGGCCTACTAGAGGGGCCACAAGGGCAGGCATGACCATCTTAGCACCGTACTCTTACAAGCTGCTATTTTCATAATTAGAATAAGAAAACTAGCTGTTGAAATTTAAAGTTTTTAATGAAATGGCAAGTTCAAATCTGAATATTTTACTCACAGGCAGCTTCAGGATCAGCTCTGTCAGGAGATACTTCCTGATCAGCATCTTCTTCCCCAAACAATTGGCTGTAATTTTAAAAAAATTATTATATACAAAGACAAGCATTTTGCACAAAGATTTTTCCCTAAATTATATACACAAATCTAACTGAATTGAGATGATCATGTCAGAGCTTACCTGGAACTAAGAAAAATTACTAAATTATGCTGTTAGTATTTCTATTTCCAAAACTATTTTACATAGAGATCTAATGATTTAATTCTAGCCAAGAACACAACTATGTTTGAATTTCAGCTACCTTATACATAATTACCATAGAGTTAGGTTCAGCAAAATATTTCAACTCAACACAAGTTTTATGCAATCACTAGCCTGGATGATTTAAGTTTAAACAAAATATAATTCATCTCATTCTTAACTGTAGATATAGATCTTAAACAATATAAATATTAATTTCTTTTTTTATTTAACTATATAAGATTCTGATTTGACAAAAAAATAAATGGACTCGAAACTAGTGAAAAAGAAAAGGTAGGAGCTGGAGAGAACTATCAAGGGCAGAAACAATCAATCCTAAAGCATGGAAAGCATTAACAGGAATAGAAAAGGAAAGGATAAGATGATGTAATATTAGTTCTATGTGTTTAACCATCTTGTCTCCCTATGTTCCTCACCTGCAGAATTACTGAAATTATTTATGTTTATCAGAAGAGCACTACAAATATACAAATGCAGGGTGTTCCAAAAACCTTAGTGTAATTTTAAGCTATTAAAATTGCATTAAGACTTTCAGAACATGTTGTATGCATATAAATACAAAGCAGTCACATTAACCAAAAAAGCATTATTGCCAGAGCAATCTCATAATTTTTCTAATCACTCAACATATCAACACAATTTTGGACTGCCAAAAAATGCTAACTGCGAGCAAAGACTAGAAGCAATACTTTGAACCTGATAGAGTCAAAATGGAATGTACTGATCATTTTATGCAAGTTGATGGGAATCATAAGTGGCAAGATGACAATTCCAAAAGGGAAGAAAAACTCCTTTTCTTAGAAATTATTGAACCCTTCATTCATAATCATATGGAAGAAAACTACCAAAATATTTCAAATCTCCTGCCCATATTTGAAAATAAAAGAATAAGTATTTCTGAAGAAAAATTTTTTTCACTTTACTCATTATAGGCATCAAAACTTAGATTCTTAAATGATCTCTTACTTGAACAAATATTTTGCCCATACGATACAGTGGATTGGTTCTGAAGGTGTATTACGAATTGTACATCCAGGGAAAGTTTTCTGGGTTGGTTTAGGATGGCATTCATAACATTCTGTCACACCCTGCAGATTCAAGAAACCAGAAAAACATTCACTCCACAATGGTAACTCATTATTTCAAGATAAATCAACTGTATACAGAACCTTCTTCCCCATTTTAACTACATAAAAGTATGGAACTTTTTATGGAAGGACCTTAGAGTTCAATCTCCTCATTTTACAAATAAGAAAAAAAAAGGGCACAAGGAAGTTAAGTGATTTACCTAAATATAAAGATAGTAGCACAGCCAGGGCTAAAACCCAGGCATTCATATTGTTAATGTTAAGATTTCTACACACTATTAGTTCACTCCCCCTACTTAAAGTACTTAAATGCTAAAAAGCTACTTATTCACAGATCCTTTAAATAAATCTCAAAGACCAAAAACAGAATCCTATTTGGAGATAGAGGATAGATTTCTAAACTAAATATTTTCAAGAATTGTTATACATTTGTTGATTTCAGGACTTTCTATCCAATCCTAACTTCCTAAACACATAGAAAAGAAGGTTTTTAAATTAAAATGTACTCAATCTAAACTTCGATTTGAGCATTTCACGTGAGATTAAAACCAGTAAAGGATACTGCCAAGGTTATATTAATATATAATCAGTTATATTAAAAGTCATTATCCAAGAAAAGAAATGGTCAAATGATAATCATGAACAAACAGTTCTCAAAACAAGAATTGTAAACCATGTAAAAAAGATGTTACAAATCATTACTAAAACAAATCAAAATCAACACAACCCTGACCTCACTCACACCCAGCAAACTGGAAAAGTTAACAGAAGACAAGAATAATCAATGTTGGAGAAGTTTTAGACTGAGAGATAGGCTAATGCATTGTTGGTGGAGTTATATAACCAAAATGGAAAGCGATTTGGAACTTTTCAAATAAAGTGACTAAAATGCCCAGAACCCTTAATCTAAACAGTCTACTGCTAGCAGTATACCTCAATGAGGTCACTGACAAAAAAGAAAAGCTCTATATACACCAAAAGCTTTACAGCAGCACTTTGCATGGAAAAAAAGAATTGGAAACAAAGTACATGCCCATCAATTGAAGAATGGCTAAATAAACTGTGGTCTGTGAATGTCATAGAACATCACTGTGCTGTAAGAAATGATGAACATGATGAATAAATATAGAGAAAAACTTAGACAAAATAATGTAAAGTAAAAAGAATGAGGAAAACAATTTAAGGACTACAACAACGTAAAAGGAAAGAACCATCACAAAATAAGCAAAACCAAGTGCTGTGAAATTAGAGAGACAAGTATATCCCCAAAGAAAAGATGAAAAGACATGCTCCTTCCCCCTCCTTTGCAGAGGTCAAAGGTCAATAGCTATGGAACACCACATGTGTCGTTTGGGCTTTTGGTCTGACAATGTCATATATAGGTTAAGTGTACATATTTTTGTCAATATGTTGCTCAATTTTGCTTTATTTTACCCTTCTTGTTTTTCTTTCTTTTTTAAAAAAATTACTTGTTATAAGGAATGGCTTTCTGGGAAGGGTGGCAATGACTATGGAGAAATCTAGACAATATAAAAGATATAAATGACCTAGAACTTCCTTCCAAAGAGATAAGTAAAAGCCAAGTATACATAACTGATACTTGGGAGACTCCTAATGGCATTCTTTCATTACTGTATGAACCCCATCCTTTTCTCTCCAGTACATTTCTTAACTTGCAAAAGCTCTCACAATCACTACTTAAGCATATATCACGGACATACGTGTTTAAAAAGGCTACTAAACCCTGATATAGAAAGCAATCTTTGAAGAATAATGTTAAGTGCCTTCCTACCTGAAAGTAAGGGATGGACTGACTAGATGAATTGCTAAAATTCTTTCCATATTTGTAATTCTAGAATCACCAAAGCAACCAACTTTTTGAAAGCCTGAGCATAAGTTTGTTATATAAGAAGTTTCAGATAGAAAGACAAAAGATTAGGTTCAATGTTTCAAACACACAGGCTTTAAAAGGCAAACAAATCAAACTAAGCAGTTAAGGAGAAACAGTATTCCTTGTACCTCTATGTGTCTATGTCCCTTAGAGTTCTCTTTTACAATTTAGAGTGCAATGGCCTATAGTAAGTACCTCAAGGAAATATCCTGAGTATTCTCCTTATAAGTATCATAAATGAGTTGGTTATCTTAAAGTTGTATAAATCCAAGAAAAACTGAAGCTTATCTCATCCCTCCCCTAAGACTCTAAGGTTCCACAATAAATAGTTCAAGAAAAATAAATCTTTTCCCATAACCTTTTTGATAACTGTTACTTGTCCAAGATAGCCAGCAGTCCCACTCTCGATAAGAGGAACATCAGCAGCCAGACACATCCTATTCACGTGGTTCCGTGCAGCTGAAAGATGATATCAAGAAGCAATAAAATTAGAGCAGATTAAATAAACAGATTTTCTTAGTTTTAATTTTACAATCAACCCCATCCATCAATCACATCATTAAATCTGCTAATACAACTGACAGAAATTCATTTAATGTAGGAAACGAAAAAAGAAACATCTTTGAAACAGAATTTCAGCTTTCAAAGCTAGTCTCTTATACCTGATGCCTCCAGTGAAATTATAATAGGCAAAATGCTACTTTTGTATGCTAAGAGCCTCAAAGCTAACACAGCCTAAATTTGTTTTAAAAAATTAAGTTGGGGGCAGCTAGGTGGCACAGTGAATAGACAGCACTGGCCCTGGAGTCAGGAGGACTGGAGTTCAAATCTGGCCTCACACACTTAACACTTATTAGCTGTGTGACCTTGGGCAAGTCACAACCCCCTTTTCCCCCAAGAAAGCAAAAAATTTTTAACTTGGAAAAAATGGTCAGCATTTACATGATCAATACATCAGCTCATTTTCAACATTCAAAATACCTATAGATCCTAAATATTACTAGGGCAAGCATCAATTACTAAGACAAAGTTTAACTTTTTGATCTCATTTTAAATGCTAATGCCGCTTCTCATTCCAATGTAATGTATCAAACTGTAGCTAATAATAGAAAAAGTTCAAAAAGGAGTCAATAAATTTTAGAAATGACAAAAATGCAAGATAAAGTAAAATTGCCTTAGATTTCAATTTAGAAATACTGAGAGGCTAGTGAAAACCTAGTCAAATTACCAAAGTTATGCCTCTTTTATATAGAGAGAACAATTTCTGAGGCAATTAAGCATAATCAGCGACCACAATGGCCATAATTTCTGATATGGAGTCATTAAAAATTATAAAAACAGAAATATTAACATGGTGCATTTGAATATTTTGCTAACACTTTCCCACTATATGTAACTTCCTGCAGTCTTAAATAGGTTCTTAATTTTTTTTTTATATTAGAACACAAATCCAAATTTATCATTAAGGTTAATAGAATAAAATTCACTTAATTTAAATTTGCTTTATGATTAAAATATTATCTAATGCATTAAGCCAGGTATAACTATATGACTGAATGTATTTCTGGGGAAATACCTGGACCATATATCCCACAGAAACCTACGTGACAAACTCATAGGATCACATCAGCAAGGAGTCTTAGAAGTCGTCAGTTCAATTCTTTCATTTTATAGCTCAGTAAAGATCCAACAAGTTCTTAAAGGGCAGGAACTATTTCATTTTTGACTTTGTACCTCCAATGTCTAGCATAATGTCTAATAAAGGCACTCAATAAATGGTCATTGAATGAAACTTAGCTAAAGAGAAGTTACTTAACTTTATAAAAGAACAAACAGGTAGGTACTAAGTGGAGGAGCTGGGATTCAAACCCAGGTCCAGTAACTCAAGTTTTAGGAAGAATTTTGAAAATTCTCTAAGTGTAAACGTTCCTAGGTATCTTTGAAGCAATCTTTACAACTATATCCAAGAAACTATCTTTAAGAAGGCTCTTCTAAAAGTTTTACAACCAGGCAAAAATTTGGCAGAGAGTGACCTTATGTGTAGAAACATTTCTCCAGTGTCACAACCAAGTGGAAGCAGGGCTAAGGAAGAGCTAGCACATGACAATAAATCCCATCCATTTCTATTCCCAAGGTACTCTATTTCCTCAGTAACTGAGATTCACGATTTCTAGCTGGACAAGACCTTAGAGTTCATCTTGAAAAACAAGGTAAATGAAACCAATGGAGGTGAAGAGACTTGTTCAAGGTCGCACCGCTAGGATTTGAACCCAAATTCTCCTTTAACTCCAGATTCAGCACTTTCCACTAAAGTAGCCCAGTACAATTAGAGAAAAAAACCCAGATCTGAATACCAGTTCTGCTATTTATAACTTGTGTGATCCGAGGCAATCAAGTTATTGTCTTTCTCTGGGCCTATTTCCTCTAATCTGTAGAGGAAATTAGACTAAATATTCTCTCAGGTCCCTTATGTCTCTAAATCTATGCTCCCCCTATGTTTTCGGCTTCTCTCAAACTCCCTTTGGAGATTCTGTCCTAGAGACACACAATTGATTCCCCCTTCTCCCCTATACCTCAGAATTTAGAGTTTCATCAAAAGGAAATTCTACTGGGCAGTCATTTTGGCCAACCATATGAAGAGCATAACTAATCCTTAATAAGTTGGCAAGTTCACTGATACAAATTGCAAACTTATTAGGGGTATACTGGAACCTGCTCTAATCAGCTCAAGAGAACTGCATGTTATATTATCAGGGCTTGACTTATTGTTTCGTTGACTGTCTAAACCTAAGAAAATAGAGAAAATACTAATAATGCAGATTAAACTTAAAAGTGTATCATGCATATATTTTTCCAGACAGCCAGTTACTAAACATTTTCTATCACATCACTGGAAATATTCTAAAAGTAAAAGTCTGTTTTGTACTGTCCTATACTTCAAGGAAAACAATTCAATTAAGTACCACTGTAAAGAAGATGACGAATTACTATTTTCATTTGGTATTTATAAGCAGGGTCTGAGAAATAACAAAAAAGTAATCATCACAAAACACAAAACCAGATTTTATTGAACTCTCACCTCTGTTATCTAAAGCATTCATGACCAATGTAAACTGCCGAAAGAATTCCACATTATAATCAGGGCTACAAAACAAGAAGAAAGTCAAAAAGAGAAAAAAGTCACAAAAAGAGATAGCCTTAAGTTTGTTCATTACAATGTAATATAGAATTATCTATCATTTTTAAAGAAGCTAAGACAATACAGATAGCTCCCACTGAGATAGCTACTCTCATGTATATTAAATGAAAAGAAAATATTTTCTAGCTTACTTTTTCCAAATAGCCATTAGCAATTAGGAAATATTAATTACCCCTCTAATCTCTTCCTTTTAGGACACTTGCAGTTAATTCACAGCCCAATGGGCTAAGAGCTAAAAAAAAAAAACATAGCAATCTTCTATTCAACCTGGACCTTAGCTTGTGTTAGAGCCAAATCAAAGTGGCAGAACCAGAATCCTCAGGCCACTAACTCTTTCCATAACACCACAATAAATCCCTAACTGAAAAATGGAAAAACTTTTAGAGGATATGCTACATGAGAAAGCAGAAACAGTACTAAATTTTAAAAAAACTGATAACAGGAGCTACATTAAACAAAGTATATATACAAAAGCACCATGCTGGAGGAAATACAATTTTAAGGAAACAAGGGATGATTTCTCAAGGTATTATAACAGAAGCTGATATTTTTTAAGTGCTCTAAAGGCTTTTTACATACATCTTACTTAAGGTATGAAAAAGCAGAGGATAGGGGCGGCTAGGTGGCACAGTGAATAGAGCACCGGCCCTGGAGTCAGGAGGACCTGAGTTCAAATCCGGCCTCAGAAACTTGACACACTAACTAGCCGTGTGACTTTGGGCAAGTCACTTAACCCCAACTGCCCTCCAAAAAGAAAAAAAGAAAAAAGAAAAAGCAGAAGATAAAAATATGTGGGAAAAAATTGTTACCCAAAAGGTAACCCAGAAAAGATAGATACTTATGGACCTACCACTACAAAATATTTGCAAGAATAACCTATACCCATATCCAAGTGTACCCTTGTGATTAAGGTATATGAAGGGAATCAGCAAGCTTATACAAAAGACATTCCTAGAGTAGATCATATCTTTATGGTTCCATAACTGACAGAAAGACATACAGAATAAAAGCCAAGTCTGTTTGTTCTCTATATAAAAGCACCTGATTCAGTATTATAAGATGATAACTGAAAGGCTTTCCAACAAAACGATTCCAAAATATATATATCAAAATTCCTTGAAAGATATGATCATACTTGCTTTAGAAGTATCATTTGGACAGTTAAAAGAGTTTGGATTGGTGTAGAAAGAAACTTGAGGCAGAGAGATGATAAGGAACTGACCTAGGGTAATGGCTGTATAGGTGGAGATAACATACACAAGAGATAACTGTAAAGGTAAAAATGACAAGGTTTGGAAAAAGCCTGAATATGCAGAAGAGTCAAAATAAGAAGGAAAGGATAAAACAACTATTATCTAAACACCTACAAGCCAAGTCCTGTGCTAAGAAGCTCCTTACAAATATCTCATTTGATACTCACAACAACCCTGAAAGGTAAATACTATAACATTTTACAGTTGAGGAAATCTAGACAGACAAAGGTTAAGAGACTTGATCGTCAAGTCACAAAGCTAATAAATGTCTGTAATCAAATTTGAACTCAGGTCTTCCTAACTCCAGGCCCAGGGTTCTATCCACCTTGCCATCTAGCTGCCTGTGAGCGGAACATGACAAAAGCAGAGGGCCTAAGTGACTAGAAGCAAAGTTTTTAAGTTGTTTTAGCCATGATGAGTCTGAGAATTGTACAAAATATCTACTTCAGGGTATCTAAAAGGTGGTAGGTAAAATATGATTATACCTCAGGAAAGAGACTAGGGATGGCCAAAAAGATCCAGTAACCAGCTCTACAAAGAAGATACTTAATGACTACCTGGTTAAAATGAACGGAAGGGAGAGGGGGAGGAGAGAATATATGGTAAAATATCATTAAAAAACTTCACCTGAATTAAAAAACTTATTCATACTACAAGACAAATCTGAATTGCCCCGATTAAAGACACTATTTTGGTTATAAGCTCTTATCTTTTGATTAGGACTCAAAGATCCTTAAGTTTCCAAACAAAATAGTAACTAAATTAATTTAGGTGATAAACCAGCTGAGCTATTTAAAATATTATCAAAAGGAAGAAAAGAACTGAAATGCAAACAAAAATTGGGAAAGATAATGCCTCATATCACATTTAAATAGTTAACAACCAAAATACATACTTCATGATGCTGTCATGGTAGGCTATAATATTAGCTTCTGGGTAAAATTGCAATACACTTTCCTTTGCAACCTAAAAATGAGGAAAAAAATTATAAAATTATTTCTAGAATTATTCGAAATTGAATTCTAGTACATATTTTCTGATATGCTATAGTTTTCTGATGCAGGAAACTGGTTTTCAGATGTTTTCTCTAATGTAATCCATCCCCTATCATTAAGACGAAGAGAACAAAAATATGTAAGCAGAAAAATCTACTCAGATTTCTACATTTTGAGAGCTCAGCAAAATCTAACTAAAAAGGTTAACTGAAAAGAAATTCCTGTTCAACATTAAAGTACAATGTCATGCCTGCATGACTGGATTCATTAAAAGAAATCAAGTCACCTAGTTTATCTGCTTATCTAACATTTAACCTTAAAGAGATCTTTCTCATACTAGTACATTCACTACTAAAATTGCCTTCTCTTCAACCGCCAACATCCATGTTTGGATTCAAAGAAAAAAATTCATGTTAATGTTATTCTAAAGCATAACAACTAGGAAATAAAAGTTGTTCCTTTTTTTTTTGGAGGGGTTGGGATTATCCCAATGCTATTTCATTCTAGTGACAGATTATTATGAGTTATGTAGAATTTAGCTTCTATTTGTTTTGTCTACTATAATTTTGTATCAATTCTAAATATGCCAGGCCCCACTACTGGACTGTGACCTCCACAAAGATAGAGACATTATTTTATATAATCTTCTTTCCTTCTCCCATTACCTAGTTCTGCTTATGGTAAGAACTTAACGATTGCTGAAGAAGTACTGGCACATTTCTGTTTCTGATTCTCTTTGTGATTTAGACAAGCTACAACCTCTCCTGGCCTCACCTTCCCCAGGACAAAATAAATATATTTCCCAGATTTCTCCATCTACTAGAGATTAGGAGAATCAATCTGATAACATGAACTACTCCATCCAAGGTACAATGAAACAGAAGTAACAAACACTTAAGCAACCAAATTAACACATAATTGGGAAATGTTTAATAAAATAAGTAAAAATACAATAGAATGTATGTTAACATGTGGTTTTCTAAGTCAATATGTGACCCCAAAGGAACTTTTCTACTTAAGTTTGACACCATTGCAACACCATGTATTTTTAAGTCAAACATGGGACATCAACTTAGCTGAAAAATAAAAACTATAAAGTATTTCCAAGAAACAACTTGGTTTGTATTTTGCTCAAAAAAAAACCCTTGAAATTAAAAATTCACTAGAATTACAAAGTAGAAATCTTTGGACCAAGGAAAAAAGTGAAAGAAAAACTCTCTAAGATGCTACTTTTAGCTGACTGAAAGTGAAGGTTGAAATACTACCCTACTTTTTGTGTGTAGTTTTATGGTAACATGACTGTAACAACCACTACAGAAATGTAAGAAATCTTTACTATTTACCTGTGCCTTTGACCTTCCAACATGCTTTTTCTGAAACAAAAATTGCCTGTTGAGGTTGCTGACGTCAATAGTATCCAAATCGATCTACAAATGAACAAGACCCAATTATTTTATAATATACAATATAAAAATATTTAAAGTACAACACAGGGGGACAGGTATGTGGTACAGTGTCAATAGAACACTAGCTCTCCAGTCCACAAGACCAGAGTTCAAAAATGGCCTCAGATACTTACTAGCAGTATGACCCTGGACAAGTCACTTAACCTGATTGCCTCTAAAAAATAAAGTAAAATAAGAGCACCCAACATTTCAGCAGCACTGACATCAATCCTCAAAATCCATAATTTTTAAATTTGCTGCAAGCATTTGCAAAAGTTTTAGGATCAATCACACTACAATTATTATTCATTTGGTCAAAGCAATTACTGAATACACAAGCAACTCAAAGATTTCATTTTTAAGGATAACTTTCTATGGCATATTTGTAAAAGCTTGCTAGTAAGTGTGAGTTACAAGAAAAAACCTGAAACCACACAAAAAAGTATGTGCACTAATGCACATCTGCAATTGCAATTTATATGATAAATATA
Organism: Pseudocheirus occidentalis; assembly: GCA_028646575.1. Taxonomy (NCBI): domain Eukaryota; kingdom Metazoa; phylum Chordata; class Mammalia; order Diprotodontia; family Pseudocheiridae; genus Pseudocheirus; species Pseudocheirus occidentalis. Next base: position 82,005,054 of record CM053595.1, read on the forward strand.
TAAATATATATAAATATATACTTCTGCACCAACTGAATCAGAAAGGTTTCTAGGCTCTATAAGTGCTTATCTGAGCTCTGCATTTCAAGGTTTTCAGCAAACACACTTTATGTTTTCTGATGGGAAATCCTCTGTTGTCTCCTCCAATTCCACTCTTTTTAATCATACACATATAACTAAGAAATCTAGAAATATGCTTTGAGGATTATATGTAAGCTAAAAAAAAGGGTTGTTTGAGTACATTTGATAAAGATAGTTTAATTATGTGGTTTTAAAAGTCTAATTGTGTATTTATTCCTATATGTTTAAAAGCTTATTAAATGATAATAAAAATAAATGCGGCTAAAATGGAGAACTATAATAAAACTAACACACTAAACCAGGGCAAAAATCACACATATGAAATAGCATGCTATATATGTGGGGCAGCTATTTTTATATAGAAATGAGTAAGATTGTGGTAAAAAGAATCATTGATTTTATTTCAATTAAGTTACATAAAGGTATATAAAAGATCAGTTTGAAATGTTTTCATTTGTTAAGTTCCACAAAGCAAGCAATTTCATTAATAATCTTTTATTTAGGATTTTTGGATTTATAATAAAATTTCAACAGCCAATTTGATTGATGGGTTGTTTTCCAAACTGAAAGTCTCATATTCATACTTCTCTATGATATGACATATTTTTTCCAAAAATTTCAATAGTTAAAAAATTAAGGCACCATCATGTTTGAATGTCATGACATACCAACTGTCAAAATTCTTACTATACAAGTTAAAGAGAAAAATGTATTCAGCACATCAGATGTAGAACTGTCATCTAGTTCAACAATCTCATTTTACATTTGAGAAACAAAGGCTGAAAAGCTAAGTGATTTGTCAAAGGTCATAAAAATTAAGTAAACTGGGAGCACCAACTTCAAATCTAGCACTTTTCATTGTACCACATTCTTCCAAAGTACACAGATCTTTCCCACACACATATGAACCAAAAATACCACCATCAACAAACCCTATGATTTCTAATCCAGGTATTTCAAGGAACACATTTCTAAATATATAAAAATAACATATAAGCAAACTAATGTCAATGATATATGTAGTATCTAAAAACACGATGTACTTCAGTGACTTTGGGTAGAACCATATACACAATTTTACATTAGGAGATGCTTATCTTCAATCATTTCTATCTCTAAATGAAAGCAAATTTTTAAGTGAAACATGGGACATCAACTTAGCTGAAAAAAATCATAACTAAAAAGTATTTCCAAGAAACAACTTGTTTTATTTTGCTCAAAAAAAACCCTTGAAATTAAAAATTCACTAGAATTACAAAGCAGAAATCTTTGAACCACGGAAAAAAGTGAAAGAAAAACTCTCCAAGATGCTATTTTTAGCTGATTGAAAGTGAAGGTTGAAATACTAACCTACTTTTTGTGTGTAGTTTTATGATAGATGCAAGTAATATTTTTAGTAGCAAGAATGGAACAACCTGTTATGAGTTTCATCCAAATAAGTGAAGCTTGTAACGTGGAGACCTAAGATTGGTATTGAAAGACGAATGCTGGGAAACAGTTTTAAGCCATGCCATTCTCAAATTCAAAATTAATCTGCCTTGGCACCAAGTCAGGAGTGGGGAGGAAGGGGATAGAAGGGGGTAGAGTTCTACTACAAAGCTTGAAAACAACTGAGACTTTAAAACAAAACTCAGGAAACACTTGAATTCTTCCTCTCAAAAAACGTGGGTCCGACGTAAAACAAGCAACCATGACCAGGGTTTAAAACAGTCCAAAAACCTCCCCCGTAGAATGCATGCTCTTTAAAGGCAGAAAGGCAAGCTCGCCCCCCGCCACACACACACCGCCGGTTAAAAAAGAAGAGACTGAGGAGGAGGAGGAGGAAGAGGAGATACCCCCACACACACAGCCTCTCTCCCTCCCCGATCTTTTCTCAAAAAAGGTATTGGGGGAGGGCGAGTCTACGGAAGAGCGACTCCCCCGCCCCAGCAGAAAAGACTCCACCCCTCGAAGTCTCGGGCGGGCAGAGGAAGGGCAGGGGACCCAGGCTCCTCCTCCTGCGCCCCCCCCCCGCCCTCCCCCCCGCCCCGGCTACAGCCATTCCAGTCCCACCGCGATTTACCCGCGCAAACCCGGCGCCTCCTTACGAGAGCCGCCGCCATGTCCGCCCCGCTCCCGCAGGGCTCAGGCAAGGGGCCTCCCGGGCCCCTCCTGCCTCGGCCTCCCTGATCCCCATGCCTTATTTGAGTCTTCACGCCGCCCTCCCCGCCAGGGCTGATCCCTGTCCGGCCTCCCCGGCCCCGGCCCCCAACCTCGCTCCTCACCAGGTCTATGTGCGCAAAACCACTGAGCACCAGGTTCTTGAGGAGCTCGCAGCCGATGCCGCCCGCGCCGACCACCAACACCCGGCCTCCAGCTACGGCCTCGGCCAGCTCCTTGGGAAGTCCCCGCGACAGCGCCATGGCAGCCACCCTCCGCCCCCCACGGACGGGACCCACCCACGGACACACTGCGCGACCCACAGACACACCGGCTGGCAGAGGGAGGGAGGGAGCACAAGAGGAGGCAGACGGAAGGGGGCGGTGAGGCGGGCGGGGCGAACCGGAACTGAGGAAGGGGGAGGAAACGGCGATTTCCGCTCCTGCGCAGTGACCTCCTCTCGAGCTCTAGTGGGTGTGTTGCCCGTAGTAAGGATGTTGCTGGCTGGCCACGTGGGGCTGCAGCTTAAGTAAGATCCACCGTAGATTGAAGTGGCAACGTGACTTAGAGGGAAAGCGTGGACAGAGTCAGTTCTGACGGTCAGGTCCAGTCCGATGGCCGTTTTACTTTCGACTAGTAACTTACTCAATTCCCCAGGCAACTCCTTTTATTATGAATTTCATAAGTCAGCAAAAAGAGCGTTTCCTTATACTAATAATGTCATGAATCTATTGCGTATAACCTGCTTTTTTGAAAAAGGATTAAAAGTCGACAGTTACAATACTGCTCAGCTTGTTTGTATCCTACTTTGAACTTCTTTCCGCGCTTTTCTTTTAAGTTTTCTTGACGCTTTCCATTTGGGTAGAGTAGGAGAGGTTTTTGAAAAGTGTCAATATATTGCTATCGGGCTCTCCCCGCCCCCTACCATGTGGCTGTGGGTGTTTATGGGTATAAGTTGAGCAAAGCAAAGCAAATTCACGCACTGGAAGTGAAAATGTATACTTCATTTTAGCGTCTCTTCTTCATCCGTCTCTTCTTCATCCGCACCGCAAAGAGGTAGAGAAAAATAATTTATCATCAGATTTCTAGATTCGTGATTGGTTATTTCAGTCGTTTTTCCTTTATCCTATAAAGGGATTTTCTGGTTGCGCTTCACTCCGCATCAATTTGAAAAATCCTTCTAGACTTATCATGAAAAATGCTATCCATCTCCATAAATAGAACTAATGAACTCTGCTTGCAGATTGAAATATATTTTCCTCACTTTATTTTTCTTGCTTTTTTGCTGCATAACTACTATAGAAATATTTTGCATGGCTTCATGTGTATAATGGTATAATATTGCTTGCCTTCTTAATGGGTGGAGGAGAGGTTGGAGGAAGGGAGAGAATTTAAAACAAAATTTTTTAAATGAATTCTTTTTAAATACCTCCTAGGATGTTCTGAATCTGCTTGTTTCATTTCTTATGGCCTGTTAACTTTCAATTATATTTACATAATTTACATATATTTATTTACTTATTTATTTATTTACATATATTTATTAAACATATTTACATATATTTACATACCATAATTTGTTTATTCATTCCACAGTTGATAAGCACTCACTTTGTTTCCACCTCTTTCTTGCAATTAAATATTTTTTTTGAATGAGTTCTTTTCCACCTTTCTTCAAGCTCTTTGAGGTATATGCCTAGTAATAGTATTGCTGTAATAATTAATATGCACAATTTAGTGCATTTTTTGTTGCAGCTACAAATTGCTTTCTAGAATGATTGGATCAATTCACAGCTTCATTAATTGTTCAAATATTGTGATCTACAGCAACTCAAAAAACTGCCAGTTACAAAGGTGTTGCCTTTCTGTGTTAGTGGAAAAGATACCCACCTTTTATACCAGTGACCTCCAAGTCTCACCCCCATTGGAAAAAACGGGGGCTCTAGTATTGGCTATGTATGAGAGATGCAATACAAAAATTCCAGGGAGTTTGCTGAAGGCTAAGAGTAGGGAAGATAAAGATTAGAGCTATCAAGTGGAGGCCGGATTACACTTATTTTGTTCGGCAATTAAAGTCAGAACTGGAAGCAATGGGTGCAAGTTGCTAAGAGGCAAATTTAGGCATGATGTCAGGAAAAACTTCCTAAGAATCAGCTGTTACTTGGAGAGGTAATGGATTAGCAAAAGCTGGACAGCCACTTGCTGGGTATTATAGTGAGGATTTCTTCATTTCTGAGTTGGATAAATGACCGGATTTTTTCTTGAGGTCCCCATCTCTCTCCCCCACCTCTGTCTCACACACACACACACACACACACACACACACTCTCTCTCTCTCTCTCTCTCTCTCTCTCTCTCTCTCTCTCTCTCTCTCTCTCTCTCTCTCTCTCTCTCTCTCTCTCTCACTCCTGGGCTATCTTGTAATGGAACCTGAGAAACTGAAAAGTATTGAATGGGTAAAAATTTTAAAAGAGAAGAGAGATCTTTGGCATATTAAAATTGCTGGGGACATGTGTAAGGAACTGAGTTAGGTGTTAGAGATACAAAGACATAAAGAAAACAGTGGCTGCCTCTAATGAGCTTATATTTCACTTAAGAAAATACATGTTAACATAATTTTAGTATGAATAAATTATCCATTTTACATATCATAATGATCTCTGATCTCTGCCTCTTGCTTGATCATAAAATCTTCCCTCATCCATAGATCTGACAAGTAAACTATTACATGCTCCTTTTACATGCAAATCATGTACCATTTTGACCTTATCTTAGTATACAAAGTAAGATGTTGGTCCATACCTAGTTTTTGCCTAACTGCTTTACAGTTTTCCCAGCAGCTTTTGTCAAGTGGTAAATTCTTGTCCCAAAAGCTCAGATCTTTGGGTTTATTAAATACTAGATTACAGTGGTGTGATACTCCTGTGTATTGTGTACCTAATCTATTCTGCTAATCCACCACTCTTATTTCTTAGCCAGTACCATATTGTTTTGATAACTGCTTTAGATCTAGTTTTGAGATCTAGTAGGTCTAAACCACATTTCTTCACATTTTTTTCATTGATTACCTTGATATTCTTGAACTTTTATTCTTTCTGATGAATTTTGTTATTTTTCTACCTCTATAAAATAATTTTTGGTAGTTTATTTGGTATTGCACTAATAGGAACTAATAGGAAACTAATTTAGATAGAATTGTCATTTTTATTAATACTGGCCAAACCTACCCATGAGCAATTAATATTTTTTCAATTGTTTAGATCTGACTGTATAAAAAGTGTTTTGTAATTGTGTTCATATATGGTTCCTATGTTCGTCTCAGCAGATAGACTCCCAAGTATTTTATATTGTCTACAGTTGTCTTAAATGGTATTTCTCTACCTCTTGCTGCTGGACTTTGTTGGTAATATATAGAAATGCTAATGATTTCCATGGGTTTATTAATTATTTCAACTAGGTTCTTTAATTGATTCTCTAGGATCTGTCAAATATGCCATCATATCATCTGCAAAGGAAGTTTTTTCTTGTTGCCTATTCTAATTCCTTCAATTTTCTTTTCTTCTCTTATTGCTATAGCTAACATTTCTATTACAGTACTAAACAATAGTGGTGATAATGGGTATCACCCATTATCTTCATCCTGATCTTATTGGTTGTTTTTCCTTCCTTTCAAGAAGAGGACCATGACATCAGGGAGATGATGACACAACTTGCAGTTGACTTTGATTTGAGTGAGCCAGGGCTATACAAGGTCACGAGACTCACTTTCTCCTTCAGAGCCATCTAGGTCCAGTGGCCAGATATTCATCAGGACGGGAGATGGCCCAGGATGCAGTGGGAAACTAAGGTCTTTTTAGGTTCTCACTTTCAGTGAGATAAGGCCCATTTTAATGAATAGCCTCTTTTAAGAAGTGAGTCAGGGGATGGCCCCTTTAATTTAAAAAATTAAAGAGGCTCCATTCCCTAAGACAGATCTGTGAAAACTGAATTTACTATTGTTTACAGGAGGGGAAGACCCTCAGAGTTGCTGGCCAAAAGAAAAAGTTACTATTTACATTCACCCTGAGCCCAGAGGGCCCAAAAAATAGCCATTAAGAGGTGCTTGGGCAAAGACCCATTGCTGTCCAATCTGTGTACTCCAGTGTTAAGGCTTGATCTTTGAGAAAGAGATATAGCCAGTAAATCCCAAATTAATTAGGCAGCTTTCAGCCATCAAAATTTACTTTCCTTTGGAGAGGCAGAGGCAGATCTAATTGGGAAGGCTTCTTGTTTATCCCAATTATAGATAATACATGCTGAGGTTTAAAACATTTATTCCTATGCCTTCTAGTGTTTTTAATAGGAATGAATGTTGTGTTTTGTCAAAAGCTTTTTCTGCCTCCATTGAGATGCTCATATGATTTCTATATGGTCAGTTACTGTTTTCCTAATATTGAACCAGCCCTGTATTCCTGGTACAAATCTCATCTAGTCATATTTTTTGTGATTACAATAATCTCCTTGCTAGTATTTTATTTAAAATTTTTTTGCATCAATATTCATTAGGAAAATTGATCCATAATTTTCTTTTTGCTCTTCCTGGTTTATGTATCAGCACCCTTCTAACTCCAGCGTATGCTTTCGGGCACCGTGTTTGTTGTTCTTCTGGTCCTACTTATCAAACTGCATCAGTCACTTCAAAAGACATCTTGTGTTTCCCACTTTCTCCTAATTGTTCTTTGTTATTGGACTTGATGCTTTTTAACATCTTTTTCAGGTCATTCTATACTTCTGGCCCTTTGCTTTGCTGTGATGGATTTGAGGAACCTGGGTTAATTCTGTCGGCATGAGTCATTAAGGTTATACTCAGGGATGTAGTAAGTAACTTGCAGAAATAAACTTAAGAGGATTAGCCCCAAAACCTGAATCAGGAAGGGTTTAGGTCAGTTCATGAGTGAGAAAGATGATACAGAATTTGAAATTAGAATGGTTCTGAGATTACTTACAACCTTTTCACTTTACTCGTGAGGAAACTAAAGCTCAGAAGTCAACAATTCAACATCAATAAGCCTCTAAGATGGGAAGGCAAGAGACCAAAATTGAACAGAGGTCCACTCTGAAATCCAATTTTCTTTCCACAATATTATAAAGGTTTAGGGTAACATTATTCAATTAATATTGTATTTATTAGTGCCTACAATACGCCAGGTGCCCAGTTAAACCACCCCTACTCAAAAGCTCACATTCTGAAAGCATAAGCAAAAAATAATTTTATATAAGTAAATGTAATTTTTGATGACTGCATAGTTTTTAAAAGCATACTTTTTCACAAAAAACTAAGCATATAGAAAGTAAAATTCAAAATAAAAGGTAGTTTTGCGAGGGAGGACACAATAGTACCACTTTTCCATCTCTTGACACCTAGAGACAGGATTCTCAATAGACCCAGAAACAGTTTTACTAAGGATGATATTTCTTATGTTTTTATGAATTAATACACTAGCATATATTGTAAAAGTTACACATACTATAATCCATCTCTTCCAATTAATTTTTAATCAGGTATTTCATGGAGAGAGAAAATAATCTCTGTGGGACTAAAAAGGGGGTGGAAATTTTCTTCTACTTAATGTCAAGGACCAATTTACCACCGCTCCCTTACCAACCAATTCTTGTCTATCTCTTTCTATAAATTCTCCAGAAAGATCTACCCAATGTGCTGGAGATCTTTCTCTGATACTAGCTTCCTAGCTGCTCCATTTCCAATCAAAGAAGTGCTTAATTACTTCTTTTTATGATATTTCTCAAATATGTAATTATACTATTGTTCACTTATATACATGTCATATGTTTGTTCATCACTTAAGGTCATATAGAATTCTGACTCCTTTGACACCTTGGTTATTCTGTGATTCCCAGCAATATACCATTCCTAGGAGAAAATTAGTTATGGGGGCAATAAATGAATAGGAGAAAATTGTGTTGAATTACATATGGGAAATTGCATAGTATTTTTAATGATCCCAAGATGCCTACTGCCACAAAACTCATCATCTTAACACCAGTGCTTTTGCTAGTTTAAAAATCAAATTTTATTTATACAAGAAAAGATTCTATTTAAATAACACTTGATCTGGATCTTCTTGTATAACACAAAACTCTTCCACTGGATTTTGATGATTAGCAGGCCAACAACTCTTCTGACAAGTATAAATTAAAACTGTTCCAAATTCAACAGAGATATCTGTAAGACACAAGATATAAATGTACAGAAACTCCTCTGAAATAAATTCACTTATCATTTGAAAGCCATATTTTATTAATGTGACAATGAAACTGCAAATGTGACTGAGAGGGATATAATTAAAAATTATTCTCAGGGTGGCTAAGTGGAGCAGTGAATAGAGCACCAGCCCTGGAGTCAAGAGAACCTGAGTTCAAATGCAGTCTCAGACATTTAATACTTACTAGCCATGTGACCTTGAGCAAGTCACTTAACTCCAATTGCCCTGCCTTCCCCCCTCCAAAAAGCAAAAAAAAAAAAAATTATTCTCATATAGTTATTCCAGGTTCTAGATAAATTCCTGGAGCGATCAGACTTTCCAATCATAACTTAGGAGTAAAATTTAAAATTAGGAGAAAAACAGTATATAGAATGTAGCTTCAAAAAGCCCTTTTACTTTCTTTGAATTCCTACCAAAACCAGAATAGAAACTAAAGACAAATATTTCACAAAGTGAAAGCATAAGCATATGGAACTCCACCCAAAACAAAAAAATGGGACCACATCCATAAATTCAAATTTACAGAAGCACCAGAAATGGCTACTAAAAAAAGCTGGCCTAATTAATAACATGTCCCTTTAGGATAATTTTATTTAAATATAATTGTTTTCCTTCATAATCTTGTTTATTTTATTTTATGCATCTAATGACATTCTGAGAAGAGGTCCCTAAGCTTCAATCATACTGCCAAGCTATAAGAGAAAAAGGTTAAAAATCCCTGCTTTAGACCCTTTGCCTGCAATAGGCTACTGGATTTACTGGAAGAGTCAACATAATTTAGTAACTTCTTGTTGTTTGTCCTTTATTCTCAAAGAGGAGCATGATTTCAGGAAGGTGATGCCATGACTTGCAAGTGAATTAGATTTAAGTGGGGGAGGGTCATGCAAAGTCAGCAGCCTTATTTTTTCCTCCAGAGCCATCTGGGTCCAGTAACTGGACATAGATCAGGACGACTAGAGATGGCCTCATTTAGTAACTTAATGGGTTTGTGAAGAAAAGGAGGAGTCAAACCTGGAAAAATGATAATCACCAATAAGAGTTCATTAAGCCAGGAATATGTTAAGCTGGTTTGGGGGAGAGATGAGTTTACTTTTACACGTACTGAGATTAAGGTAAAATAATGTCCTGTAGTCAGTGTAGGAATAAATAAGTGGAATTCAAGGAAGGGATATGAGCCAGAGATACAGTCACTGAAATAATAAGCATATAAGTCTAATTCAAGCTGTGAAAGGATAAGTTCTTCAAAAGAGGAAGCATAATGAAAAGAAAACAAAGGCTGGCATCTCAGGGTATGTATACACAGCTGAAAGTTGGTGGAAGCCAACAAAGGAAATAAGAGATGAATAATTCTAAGAAGTAAAGGCAAAGAGACTATCATATGGAAACCAAAGAGGAAAACAAAGGAAAAAAAAAACTTTAAAAATTCAAGGGGTTTTTTTTTCCACTGTAAAATGAAGATAAATTTAGTACCTCATATATGCTAGTTAAATTTTTTTTGAATCACATATTAAAGTCTTAACTGATTACAAAATAATGTCTAAAAAAAACTGATGAGTTTCTCGAACAAATTGTATGTAAATACCACTGGTACAAAAAGAGACTCTGAGAGCCCCACCCCCTTCTTTTAATGACAAATCCATCTACTCTTCCTTATAAAAAAATTAAGTTATCTCAAAAGATACAAGATTTCATCAAGGTGGGTAGGGTGGCTTACTCTGCCAAAGCAGAAATCCTTCATGTATTTGAATACATCGTTTCTTGAGTTGAAGCACCCAAACAAATTATCATTTGGTATTCAACCCTTTGGTGATAAGCCTCTCTCATCTTGGCTAGGCTTGTTTTTAGAAAGACTGTTTCTCACCCATAGTGCTCCATCTGTCCTCTCTAGACCTTTGCAATAGCTCTCTCATACTTTCTCTCCTCACTTCTGCGCCTCATAAAATCTCTTTCTTCAAGGTTTAACTTAAACACCACCCTCTCTCTACACAGAGCCTTTCCTGACTCTCCACATGCTAGTAGTATCTTTGCTGCCAAATTATCTAGCATCGATTTTGAACATGTATATATAAATATATACATATATTAATAGCTATTATCAACATAGATACACACCCGTTTTACCAAGCTAGACTGTAAGCTCTTCAAATACAGGATCTGATTTACCTGTATCTTTGTACCCCGGCATCTAGCACAGTGCCTGTTATACAATATGCAGTTAATACATATTGCTGATTGACTAATGAGACTAGGTTGATACTTGGAGCTTTTCCAACTTGATAAGACCTGCTAGAGCTTATGTTCTGCTGGCATGGCCAAGATGCAAAGGTCACCGCCATGCCAAAAGGAAGTATTAAAAGGAAAGATTTGGTTACAATTAATTAAAGCGTGACAAATTAATACTAAATAGCTCAGTTAAAATAATATAAGAGTTTACTACCTAACAGAGTGTTTTTGAGCATGCTGACCAATGCAGGCATAAGCTGAAACTCAAATACTCTGGAGCTCCCACACTTACTGCAGGATGGAATCTCAATAGTATCTGATGAAGGAGAGGTTATAAAGAGAGGCTGCCCATTCCAAGAGTACCTGGGAGAAAAGACAAAAGCCCTTAGATACAAAGCACACACAAACACAACCCAACTGCTTTCCTTTTATGCAAGTTATAAAACATCATAAACATTTATTAGAAAACTACTTAAAGGTAGTCTTGCAAACCACTATTCACTTACTTTCTCAAAAGACTCGAATTAGTAAAGATGAATAGTTTTCACTTTATAGAACTGATACATTTAGTACATTCTTTCCTGAATCCCTCCCAACCCAACTCTTGTTGGCTCAGAATTTCTGCAAAATACTATAATTTTTCCCCATAGAAAGGGAGTGTTTTTTTATATAAAAATCACAATTAATTCCACAAATCTACATATTCAGTATTAAAACAACAAAAATTTTACTACTATACTTAAATGAAAAGTAAATGCACCTTTTTTGTAACTAAACAGGACAGCCTCAAAGTATCCCCTTTCTTACCTCAGAATCTGTTCACGGCAGGCAGATATTCTTTTCATAAATTTATAAAATATTTTATCATTATTTTTAGAAACAGCCTTCTCATATTTTTCACCACTGTCAAAAATGATACTATGAAAAAAAATAATTATGTTACTCTTTATAGCTGGAGGGGAGAATAGTTTTTATTTTAAAAGAGAAAAAGACATCATTTGAGACAGATGTTCTTCCTCTATTTCAGGCAATATAACTCTTCAAGATGAAAAGAAGTCCATGCATCACACTACTCTGAAACAAGACAAATCTGCTAAACTTTTTTCTAAATTGAGGCCAATAAAGTATTAATACATGGAATTTTTCTACTGGATTTTTCTGGGATTTTTGTTAGCTATTGACACGTTTTTTTAAATGGCTTGAGTAGATTGTAAATAAATCTTTGATTCTGGAATTTCTGAATCAAAGAATTATTGAGGATACTTAAAGATCATCTCAGCCAAATCTTTCACTTCTTTACAGATGAACTGAGACCCAAAAAAAATTGACCAACTTGACCAAGGTGACATGGTGGCAAAGCAAGATTAGACTTCTACTCTCCTGGCTCCTAAACCAGTATCACCATCAGTGCCTCTCTCTAACTTGAGGACCTCTATCTCCTGTACCCTGTTGTACATAATACTCTCCTCTATGGCTCGTCAGTAAGCTTTATTTCCTTTTAAATGTCACTAACAAGGTGACAAATCCTGTAAGAATAGTAAAAGTGGATAGTTTACTCCTTCTGCCCCCTTAGCCTACTAGCCACTGATTGCTTCCTGCCCCAATCTCCTTTCTGTTGCAAATATTCTCACCTTTGAGCCATCAGAAATTCCAATTCAACTCCCTCCCTTTGCCTATACTCCTGCAGAAGTTTTTGAGCATGATTTGTATCAACAAAGTTAGTACAATCTTCCTCGTCCACAACATTGATATAGTAGGGTTGAAATACAGGAACTGATGAGCTGGATGGTACATATCCTCCTCCAACTGATATCATATGACCAAAGGAATGAGAGTCACTTAAAGCTTCATCCAGTGTGAGTTCTTGGAGTTGGGACATACATTGTATGTCTTCATCTACATTAAAATTATCTCCAACATCTGAGTCAAGCAGATTATTAGTACTGCATGGTGTAAGACTGATTTCATTGTCATCTCCCCAGTCCTCGGCTCCTTCACACCAGTCCTTAACTGCAAAGTTATTCTCCTCTTTCTGCAATAGAACATCCAGTAATAATATTACTTGTGTTATTATACAGATCTTGAAATATCAATGGCATTACAAATTACAAATCCTTACCCTTCCAGAACAAACGTTGAAAAACATCTTTCAGCACTGAAAAATTTTTTCACCATACATCTTGGCCAGGAGTGGCAGAGGAGGCAAAATATATATACAAAGTTTATTTATCTAAATGTTTCTTAGGATGATTAGAAGTCTGAAGAATTTGTGAATTTCAGCTATCTGATAATCAAGCACATTTTTACATAAATAAAGGATATTAATTTAAAGAGTTATTGAAAAAAATCAGACAATGTTAAAAGTGAAATAAAAGGCTGCTGGAATGTTTTTTACGTGAGGCACCAGCTGTAGGAAATAAAATGACATTATAACTGAATATAACTACTGGACTGAAAAGTTCTTCAATTTCCATCTATCATTCTCAACACTTTACCATTAAAAAAGACACTGACCCAATAACAATCTGGCAAAATTGCTGGTCTATAAAGGAACAGATTGATCAAACCTAAAAAAGAAAAACAGGAAATAATACAAGATAAAAGGTAAAATAAAGATGTACTCATTACCAAATGGGTCTAAAAATTCTGTAAAACAGGTCATCAAGATGATACTAAGTTGGGAGGTCCAACTAACAAACTCTATGACAGGATCCAAAAGAAATCCTGACAGACCAAAATAGTGGTGTCAAACTCAAATACAAATGGATCTTTGTAGGTCACATATTGACTTAGAAAACCACAAATTACCATCATGTCATATTGCATCTTTTGTCAAACACTTCCCAATTACATTTTAGTCTCCAAGAGTTGGACACCTCTGGGTTAGAGTAGTGGGCTGAATGTATTAAGATGAAATGCAATACAGAGAAATAAATGTATTTTTACACTAGAGTACAAAAAAAATCAACTTAAAAAATACAGGATGAGAGATTCATGGTTTAAACAGTAGTGTGTCTGAAAAAGATCAAAGCCTTACAGGGGACTGATAGCTATATATGAACTAGCAGAACAGCTGCTCTGCTGTTTGTCCTCTATTCTCAAAGAGGACTGTGACTTCAGGGAGATAATGCCATGACTTACAAGTAAAATGGATTTAAGCGAGGGAGAGCTGTGCAAAGTCACCATGTGGCAGCCAAAAGAACCTAATGAAATCCTGAGATGCATTAATAACAGCACAGATTCCAGGAACCCAGAGCTAACAGTCCTCCTGTACTCTTGCCATTCTCAGGAAGCATCTGGAGTTCTGTGCTCAGTTTTGGGCACCAGTTTAAGGGTTTTGTTATACTACAAGTACCAGAGGAAGGCAAGCAGGATGTTGTTAAAGTCTATGCCATATAAGGATAAATAAAAGGTTCAGGGATAATACTGTCTTATTTGAAAGGCTGTCACAAAGAAAAGGGATTAGACTTAATCGGGTCCTAGATGGCAATACAAGAACCAATGGGATGTTTAAAAACAAAAGTTGTTTTAAAAAAGGCAAATCTAGACAAGTAAGAAAAAATGTCCTAATAATTACAGCTGTTTATAAGTAAAATGGGCTGCATCAATATTCAGTAGGAAAGACGGGAGACCATGTATTACGTAATAACTGGGATTTCTTTCAAGTATGGTTTGGATTCAATAGCTTGAGAAATCCCAGTCAAATCTCAAAATTCTGTGATTCTGTGAAATGCTTATTCAAACTGAATATGGTCAGTGTAACATAAAAAGGAAGCAAACTAGTCTTAAAGGCAGAAATCCAGGTTTTAAATATAACACTTGCCACATGAACCTGAGGAAATCACTCTTTAAACCTCAGTTTATTCATTTGTAAAATGGGAATAACTAATATTTGTACTACACCTGCATGACAAAACTGTTTCAAGAATATTTTGTAAAACTTATTTTATTTTTATTACTACCAACTGGGTTATTAAAATCACTTTTTGAACTTTTGATTCACCTTTGTATTTAAGATCATAGGAACATTAGGTTCAGACTTGGAAGAAACTTTAAAATCATCTTGCTCAAACTCATTTCACCAATAAGGAAAATGATGGTATACCTTGTGAAGTTATCAAGGTACACAAGTAGTAAATTAGCAAAGTCAGAATTAGTATCCAAGATATCTGACTACAAATCTGGTGTAAGCCTACTTCTTTAAAATTAAAAAAAAAAATTTAACTGAAAAAAAATGCATCATTTCTTACAACTCGATAAACTGAAAACGCTATAGAGAACTAATGAATGTACCTTAAACAATGTACTTGGCATTCAGTTAAAAAATGTAAAATATACATACCTGTTTTTGTTTGGAATCCTGTGTATAATCTCCTTGCATCTGCAAACACTGGGAGCGAAACACCTTCCAGCTTTGGAAAAATATAAGAGAGACCCAGAGGAAAGTGAGTTCCTGGTCAATACCTCCGAAGACGGAGGGCAACAAGCGGGGCAGAGGACTCCTCCGAGAGAAAAGTGGGGGTTGAAGGAGAAGGGGGAGGAGCGAGAAGAGGGAGTAGAGGAGGATGAAAAAGAAAAAAATGAATTAAAGGAGGATGAGGTGGCAGTGGTGAGGGGAGACCCAGGGGCTAGATGGACACTTATTCACGAACCTGCACAGCTGGCCCATGCAATCCGAGTGGACACAGGCGAACACGTGCAGCAGGCGGTGGTAGGGCGAGCCTTCCAGGGGGCAGTAGACCTGGACGACGTGCGCCATCGCAGCCCCGCAGCGCCCGCAGCCCGGCCAGGGGACAGAGACTGCGGGCAGGCTATCCTGGGGAAGAGAGCCCGCGGCCCCGCGGTTAGGCCACGTTCTAGGTAAGCAGTGCCTGCAGCCCATGGTCCCCACAAGCCCTGGTCTCGCTTTAACCTAAGCAGCCCTGACCCCACCTCACCGGGATGCCGCCCACTTTATTGATAGCCCAGGCTCCATCCTGAGGCTCCTCAAAGTTGCACCTCATCTCGGCATCTCGGAGACCAAGCAGAACAGGACTGGCAAAAGCCGCCATGACAACGGGGATGCTTTCTGCGCACGCGCAAACTACCGACTCCGAAGAGGGACAAACTTCCTGGTCTCGACCAATCCGTAAGAGTGGATGCAACAAGATGCTGGCGCAACCGGTAACGCAGCGGAGCGGAGCAGCTACACCAGAGCTCCAGAAGCTGGATACGTAATCACCACGGTTTCCTGCCCCCTTCCCCTCGCAGTCAGAACTTTCAGGAGATGGAAGAGAGTCGTAGCCCTACCCGCTTTCCCGGGGGTCCCGGTCAGCTCACCCTCTATGCACCTCCTCCCTCCCCTTACCCGCGGGGGCGGGGTGTTTTCATGCCAAGGCTGCTGCACTTCCTGAAACGGGCACCAAGTGGCGCCCTCCGAGCATTGCCGGCTGCCTCCTTTGCTCACCTACCGGCTAATCGGCGGCAGGCCAGGCCCTTCTGTTTATGCTGAAGGCATCACCAAGCTTCCAGTCCTTTGCAACCTCATAGTCATACATCCCTCCCAGCCTCCTCTGTCCCCTCATGCACCATTACTGCTTCACAGTACTACTGCAATTGCTAAATAGTCGTCTCCCAATTTTCAGGCCCCCCCACTTTTCCCCACTCTCTTCTATAGGATGTCTTAATTGATTCTATCAGTTATGGCTTTCCTCCACCACTATCCCACTATTACTTTGAATAAATCTGTGCTTCTACCAGCCTCCCACCAAAGAATGCAAGCTCCTAGAAAGCAAAAGATTTTTGTCTTTGAACACTCTAATTTATATACTTTAATTTAAGGAATGGAAAGAGAAGCTAACATAGTGAATATAAATCTCTTTTCCTCAGGCAGAAGCAATGGCAGGGGTCAGGTGGACCAAGACTGATCTCTAGGCTAAACAACACAACTGAGACAAAGTAAGGATAAGAGGTGTAGGATTTAGAATAGCTTTGTCTCTCCCTTGGCAAAATGATTCAACAGGCACCAGCTGTTAATTTTTGTGGGACTAGAACTGAAAAAAGGAGAACGTGATGACACCACTCCCAAGTCGGAACAAAGAAGAAACCACAGTCTTGCCAGCTATTTTTATTTTTTCAGATCAGCCCTGAAAATTGTGGAAGGGCTGAACACTTGTGTCAGTGCAAAGGAAAGATAGTGTGAACTTGCATGTGACACTGAGGACCAAAAAATTAAAAGCTCATCAGACTGTACTGGCCTCATGAGATGGGACTTTGTTTTCCT
>CM053595.1:82022521-82065378 GCA_028646575.1 Pseudocheirus occidentalis
TGTGACAGGGCAGGAAAGAACCAAGTGGTCACTACAACACAGATCAGGTCACAATACAATAGACCAGGTCACAGAGGGAACAGGCATCTTCTTCATGACTTAGGCCCAGTGCTGCTTGATAAAGCTGATCAGCCCATTGGTGGAGGCATCATGGGAAGTCACAGGTTTATCAGAGTCCAACTCAGGCTCAATTTTCTTGGCCAGTTGCTTTCCCAGTTCCACTCTGTAAGCCAAACATTTTGAGCAAGAAGATATATTTTTTAAAACACCAACACTAACAAAGAAGTAATTAAGTCCTACCCATCATAGAAACCTGGCAACCAATGAAATCTCTGGCCCTGCCCTTCACTTGGGGTAGAGGGGAGGTAGGTATAAAGGGATGATGTTGGACATCCTCCCTAGTTCACACAATCATAGCTGGAGATAGTGTTATTTTAAATGGAAAGAAATTCCTGTTTATTCCTATAAAGGCTGGACTGGAAGACAAAAAAGAATTTCTCAAAATGAGAGTGACAAAGAATGACCATCCAATAAATATTGGAAATGACTCCCCAGTAAGTATAATGAATAAATCCTCTCATGGGCCCTCCATACACATATCCCCACATATCCCACCACTTTGGAGGCCAGAAACCACCCAAAGACACTCACCCCCATTGATCATAACTGTTGACATCCCAGACAACACCCTGAACAAAGATCTTGTGTTCATACATGGCTGTGGAGAGATCAGAGAGTCAGTTTATGTGCCAGTCTCACCCTGCCCGAGGCCACATGCCCCTCTTGCCTTTCCTCACCAATCAAGGCTCCAAGAATGAAAGGAGTGAGCTTTG
Organism: Pseudocheirus occidentalis; assembly: GCA_028646575.1. NCBI lineage: Eukaryota > Metazoa > Chordata > Mammalia > Diprotodontia > Pseudocheiridae > Pseudocheirus > Pseudocheirus occidentalis. The sequence continues at coordinate 82,023,355 of CM053595.1, forward strand.
TGAAGACAATGGAATTAGTAGGACGATTTCCCTCAAAGACCTAGAGGGGAAAAAAACACTCATGAATTCTAAAACATTACCAAGGAAAAGAAAAAAGTGAAAAAAAAAATCACATGATCTGATGCTCAGACTCTGATCCTGGCTCTGACCCAGATGTTAAAGGTAACCCAAAGCCATAAGAGCAGCACCACTAGGTTAACCCACCTCACTGCCTATGAATCTCTGAGTAACAGAACAAAAGGGTTACCCCTGCAGCTACCGCAAAAAAAGGCAGTGGGAAGCCACAGCCTGTTTGGACAAGAAATGGTCAGCTGGGGATCCAGAGGCTGATCGTGGAGGTTACATTGATGCTGAGAGAACAGAACCTCCCAACTTAAAGCACGAGGTGTCAGTCAAGAGTGCAGACTGCAATGTTAGCCCTGAAATAACCCAGACTAGTCTCATTTCCAAAGCCCATCCTACCAGCCCTTCACCCCCAAACCTTATGGGGCAGCAGCTTCTTCAGGGCATCACCACTCTTGCCTGCAGCCTCCAGTTCCTTGCGTGCCTCCTCTGCAGTCTTTCCTTTCATCAGGGCCTCAGTCTGAGCTAGGAAATTGGCTAGAAGAATCTAAGGGAAAGAGCAATGGAGCCCATATTGCAACATCTTCCCCAAGAGAACAGGAAATGTACATACTGGAACAGGAGAGACTCACAGTGTTAGAAGCGTTATCAGGAGGGAAACAAGATAATTTCCAAAGATTTTCAGTTTTTAGGTTTTTGATTCCCAAAGGATGAGGGAGAGTGGAGTTTGTGGCAGCTGGGCCACATATTCAATTGAAGAAACTTTTTATTAAACACTTACTACATATATACAAAGCACTACATTAGGCACCAGGGAGATAATACATGAGAATGAAAATGAGACAATCCCCTCCCTTAAGGAGTTTAATTTGATGCCACATTCTGTGGGTAAAGTTGAAAGAGCCAGATCTCTCTCTCTCCATCTCCCCAACTCAGTCTGAGCCTGTTGAGCTCCACTGGACGTGGGTTTGCTTTTGTGCACTATACCTTGTGATGAAGGCCATTCCGGATTGGATTCTGTGTCTGAACAGGGATGAGAAAGTCGCAAGGGATCATTCGGGTACCTAAAGAGAGAGAGAAAGGGTGGGTGGGGGTGGTTCAGTTCCCCACGCTCCACACCAAAGGAGGCATATTCTCTTCCTCCAAAAGGAAAAAGAAAGCCAAGAATCACAGATTTACAAGGATCTAAACAACACTCACCTCTACCTGATCCCTGCCAAATGGTTATCCCAGCTTTGCTTGAAGGTGTGGGAGTAGGAGGGATCCCAATATATCTCCTAACCCTTTCTACTTTCAGTTCATTTCAGCAAGCATTTATAAAGTGCCTACGGTACGTTGGATGCTGGGCAAACTCTAGCCTCCAGAATCTTATGATACCATGACCCCACAGGGAGAAAACTATGAGTACACAAACAGGTAAAAGACAAACTAAATACAAAGTAATTTCAAAGTGGGAGGAAGAAAGGAGAGCAGAAAAAGACCTCACGGAGAAGTGGAACATGAGGAGAGTCTTGAGAGGACCTAGGGATACCGAGAGAGAACATTCCAGCCATTGAAGAACAGACAGTTTGTACAAAGGCACATCCCCAGGAAAAGAAGGACCAAATATAGGGAACAGACAGAGAAGGAGGTAAGAATGAGCAGAATGTGGACTGTATGAGGAAGAGAAATATGAAACCAGTCTAGAAGGGAAGGCTGGAGTAAGAGTTTGTACAAAGGGCTTTAATGCCAGAGAAGTAAATACCTCTTTTTAGAAACAAAAGGGAGCCACTAAAAGAATCTTGAGCAGGAGAGTAATTCTTCGGGACAATAAAGTTTCTCCACACATGAAGCCTAAATGTGCCTCTTTGCGACTTTCAACCTATGCTCCCCAAGCCCTGGCCCGTCTGCAATTTCAGTTCTACAGCCACCTAGCCTTGCAACAGAGCCCCCCAAACATCCCATACCCTGGTGAATAAGCTGGTAGAAAGCATGTTGTCCATTGGTCCCTGGCTCTCCCCACACAATGGGGCCTGTATTGTAGTCAACCCGAGCTCCTGACTTGGTGATGTATTTCCCATTAGACTCCATGTCACCCTATAACAGAAAGTAAGGAAAAAAAACAACCTTAGAGATTCTCCAGAGCTATGCTCAGCCCCCAAAGAAGCTGTGGCCAAAGTCTCCAAGACCATGCTAATGAAGATTTCAAATAACTCACACTAAAGTAACATCTCTCCCATTTAGCCTCATAAATGCATAAACATCTATGTACAGACACCACACACACACACACAGACACACACAGACACAGACACACACACACAGACACAGACACACAGACACACACACACACACACCCCTACCCCCCTGAACCTCTACTGCCTTTAAGAACAGGTCTAGCTTTGGACTATGTTCTCAAGAGTGGAGAGAACCTGAATTGAGCCAACCAGTTTCACACTCAAAAATTCCAACTAAACAAGAGCACCAGTTCTGATGACAGAATTTAAGGATCACTGTCACCAGGAACAGGGTTCAGCTGACAGAATGAGAGTGTAGCCCCTGTAGAAAGGAGGAAAAGGCAGCACCTGGATGGTCATCTCTGGATGAGAAATGTCACCTTCTGGTGATAGCAAAAGGTCCCTAACAGATAAGATGGAAGAAAGTTGGGTAGGAAAGAAATCTCAAGCTATCTGTCCTTAACCTTAGGCCAGACTTACCCACCTCCCCTGTGAGAGATGACACATGCTGTGAGCTCATGAGACAGTGAAGTACAAGGCAATCAATCTCTATACCTGTTGGAAATAAGCAGCAAAGCGGTGCATATACTGGTCGTAGGGCAGCAGGGCCTGAGTCTCACATCCAAAACAGTTAATGTACCAGATGCCTAGCATGGCAAGTAGCACAGGGGCATTCTTCTCCAGTGGAGTGGTGAGGAAGTGATTGTCCTTTAATAAGATGTAAGATAGAAGACAAGAAAACAAGCATGATCTCTTACCCTGTCCCCCCAAAAAACAAGTATGATCTCCCCACCATCACTTAATTCCTCCCCTTCCTTTGACAAAACAATGAAGTACAGGGCTCACAGTCCATTTAGTCAACAAGCCAATCAACTGCAAATACATGGGGAAACATGGCCTGGTAGGGCTGGTCTTAGGAGCAAAGCCTGTGACCTTCGTGAAGAGAAGCCTATGGCCATTTAGGCAAGGGAAACCAGGCAAACGGACCTCTTTGTGTATATCATTAGAGGCTATTAGAACTCTCCCATTCATAAAATACCCACTTTGAATAAAAGTATGACTGGTACAAATGTCACCAAGGTCACTTACCATCCAGTGAGCCCCCGACAACAGCTGCTCAAAGTTATCAAAACCTAAGACACAAAAACTTCCTAAGCAAGGAGTGTTCCCACCTCCCTGTCTCTCCCAAAAAGCAGGAGGAGGGTCCTGGCTTTTATCCCTCCAAGGAAATGAAAGCCAAACGCCATCCTTTAAGCTTCTGAGAAGCAGATGATTCTGAGTTATTCCGAATCCTTGGGGATACGTTTGGTGTCTTGGCATTATGAAAGGGGGCTGGACTGAACCAAAGGAGGAAATGCTTCTTTTTGGATTCTTAGGATAAAATGAATCCAGGAATATTCAAGCAACATTGGTGAATGACAGCCCCCTATCCAGGGATCACTCCCCTTTGCTAGCCACACTCAGCAGCACAAGGCTAATTTAATGTATTTTAAATGAGAGACTGCACAGGGAGAGAAGCAATATTATTACTTGGGCTACAATGTTCAAGTCTAGGACATGCCAGAGAGGAGACTAGAGCTCTTGACCACAAAGTCAGGAAATTTCACACACTATGTGGGAAAAAAACAAACCAAGAGTCCAGGCCCAAAACAGGAGTACTATGACCATCCTAACCATGGGACTAGAATGCCTGGGGCCTGCCTCAGACTCAATACATACCAACATGCAGGGCGATGGAGAGACCAATAGCTGACCACAATGAGTAACGTCCACCAACCCACTAGGAAAAACAGGATCAATGTTAGCAAAAAAACAAGACAAAGAAATGTCATCTGCTATGCCTTTGGGAGAGGGGGTTTATCTGTCTTTTCTAGAAAGTACTGAACATACTCTGCACAAGATAAGAAGGACCAGGACAAGATTTCAGGACCAGTTCAACCACTTGCCAAACGTATCAATCTTTCTAAGCCCCAGATTCCTCATCTGTAAAATGGAGATGACAAAATACTTGCATCTTACCTAAGGGCTATTGTGGGGAAGCCTTTTTGTCTACCTTAAAAGACTATACAGTGGGGTGGCTAGGTGGCGCAGTGAATAAAGCACCGGTCCTGGAGTTAGGAGGACCTGACTTCAAACTCAGCCTCAGATACTGAACACTTACTAGCTGTGTGCCCTTGGGCAAGTCACTTAACCCCAATTGCCCTATCCTCCCCCCTCCAAAAACAAACAAAAGAAACTACACAAAATGTGTGGACTATATCCAAAATCACTAGCCCTCTGCAAGATACATACTTTGTAGGAACCTATATGAAAATGTATGAGATCTGGGAACAAGTTATCTTTCCCATTTGGAAACGGCATCCAATAGAATGTGAACACCCTAAATAAGTCTCTCAGAGATGGAACCAAAAGGCCATGACTGCACTCTACTAGGCTCTTTTCTTTGTCAGACCAGTTCCAGACACCGTTTCCAAACTAGCCCCAAGAAAGCTACCACATCTTCTTCACCAAAGACTGCCTGTAAATACCTGCCCAAAGTCACGTTACATGTACAAGGAACAAGCCGAGAATTTGAAAGAATGACTGCAATGCAGAATAATTTCCTTGCAAGGGTAAACACAAAGTGTGTTGCTTCAAATGGGGGAGCTGGCAAGGCAGATAAGGCTACAGCAGTCAGTTCCACTCTTGTTCTTTTGAGCCATTTGAGGCCTCAGGCCCAATGCCAAACCAATTTCAGACAAACTAAAGCAGGTCTGTGGCCTCACAGCCAAATGTGGGCATAACCAACCAAGGCTCTTCTCAAAGCTCCCCAAAGCCACTCCAGCCCTTGGTCCAAGCCTTCCACCCTGCTGACCTTTCCACATCTGAGGTTCACACAACCTGAATAGAAATGTCAGTGCTGAGAATAACTGAGACAGTTCTTGCTATCTCCAGGAAGGGGATAGTGATAGGAAGCAAGGAGAGGAGGAGCTCTAATTACATGGCAGCTGCCACCAGTGGCTCCCGGGCTAGTTCTGACTTCTGACCTTTTACTAAAAAGGCCTTTGGCAGCTTTCTGCATTTCTGGGTCTTCACATGGTACCCCAATTTGCTGGTCTTAGAGTAAGGAACCTTCTCTAGCCTGTACTATCACAATAACAAATCACAGTAAGGATTTCCTCCCCACTGTTGGTAATGACACCTTCCCCCTTAAATGTCACAGATTTTGTTGGCACCTCTCTAATGTACTTATCGTAAATCCCATTTCCTCATGTTTCTCCAGTTATCCTCATATCATTCCCCCTCCCATCTCTTATCTCTCCCCATCAGCTGGTTCCTTTCTTGCTGCCTGGCTCCCTTTTGATTCTCCTTCTAATGGATCCTTCTCAGATTTCTTAGCTGCATATTCATCCATACCATGCCTACTAAAAATGGGTGTACCCCACCCAAAGCTTTGTTCCCAGGCTTTCTTCTCTTTCTTAGCTACACTCTCTCACTTGGTGACCTCGTTAGATCCCCTTAGCTCCTTGGGTTCAATTATCCTCTCTATGCAGGATGACTTCTATATAAGGCCCTAGTCTCTCTTAGCTCCAGTTCCACTGCCTATTCGACATTTCTAACTGGATACACTCGAGGAATCTCAAGCTTAACATATTTTCCTCCCAAAACTCTTCTCTATCCGATCCAAACTTCCCAATCTCTGTCCATCCCCCCAGTCACTCAGGTTCACAACCTCAATGTCATCCCTGAATCCTTGTTTTCACTCACCACACTCTAATCACTTGCTAAATTTTGACATTTCTACCTTCACAACATGTCTCCAATACACTTCCTCCTGCTATTAGATCACCTTGTAATTAATTGATCTTCCACTCAAATCACCTCCACTCCAATCCACCCTCCACACAGCTGGCAAAGTGATTTTTCTTAAGCAGTGGGATGACCATGTTACTCTCCTGCCCCATGGCTCTCTACCGCCTCTATGATAAAATATTAAATCCTGTGTTTGGCACTTAAAGCTTTTTACAACTCGCTTCCATTCTGTTTCCAGCCTTATGACACATCACTCTTCTCCACAAACTCTGTAGTTCAGTCACATGGGCCATCTTGCTGTTCCTAAAACAGATCATTTCATGACTTCTTCGTGCCTCTGCACATGCTGTTTCCTCAGACCTAGAAAGCTCTCCCTTCTTATCCTTCCCTCTCTGAATTTCTCATTTCCTTCAGGATTCAGTTCAAGCTAATGAGATCTTTCCTTGTCACCCCTAGTTGCTAATGCCTGCCCCTCAGTTACCTTGTTTCTGTTCTGTGTTTTATATGCATGCATACCATACACATACAAACATAAACACACATGTGTATGTTGTCTCCTCATTGCAATATAAGCTCCTTGAGAGCAGGGAATGTTTTGATTTTGTCTTGTATTCTCCCAGTGCCTAGCACAGTGCCTGACACACAGTAGGCACTTATTAAATACTCGCTGATTTATTGATCTAGAACTGAAATTGAACCTCAGACATCACCTCATCTAACCCCCTTGTTTTATGCCTGAAAAAGCTACGGCTGTGAAGCAACTTGACCAAGTTCACACAGGCGGTAACACACTGAAGAGATGGAAGCTGAAGCTGGTCTTCCTGCCCCAGGCAGCCCACTCTTTCCATGTTATTCTACTGCAGTGGTCCCAGATTCCCTGATAAGCACCATAAAGACATGGGCAATCTTACCCAGGGACCACACAGCACATCGTAAAGAGCACTGAACTGACAGTCAAAGGAGACAGAGTCCAGGCTTCACTGCTTAACCACTTGTGACACTGGGCAACTCCCTTCCACTCTCTGGGCCTCAGTCTGCTCTCTACAAAACAACAGGCCCAGATGACTTCTCAAGGCTAACTAAGCTCTAGAGTTATGATCCTATGACCCTAAGCCATATCTTTTCTAGTATCTAGCACAGTGCTCTCTCTACATACAGAAATATTATTTAATAAACATTTGCGAAAAGAATGGCTTCCAAAACCTACTTCATACACATGCCTCACTTTTCCCTCCACCAGTGACTGCTTAAAATAAAGTGATTTACAACAGTTAAGAAACTAAAAGAGATGGCACAAAACACAAAGAAAGTTTTACTTACATCCCAGAATTCAAACATATTTTGAGTGTCAATTCCAAAATCTTGAACTTTTGGCTAAATGGTGTGAGAAAAAAAATCACACATTTTAATTATATGAACATGATCAGCAATTACACCATGCAGAAACACACATATACGCAGAAGTTCCCTTGAGACAGATATGTTGTCATCTGTCAAAGGGCACCTGAAATTAAATATTATTAAACTTCCAGGTAACTGTAATAGGGCTTGCAACCCCATCCCCCACATTCAGACCAGAAAAGTAAAGGCTTGTGCCAAAAGAGAGAAGGGCAAAGTTTGAAAGTCACAAAATAGGAAAATAAAAGAGAAGAAAAACAGAGTCAGAAATTCTCCCACTGCTACTATCATCCACCACCAGTCTGGCCAATGGTATATGGAAAACTGTCTCCCAGAGGCAATATAATATGGAAGAGGGAGCCCAAGCTGAGGAGTCAGGAAAGCAGCTCAAATTTCCTTCTCTATATAAACTGAGGATACTACCACTTTTCTTGACCTACCTCACATGCATTTTGTGGGTTCAAACGAGATCATATCTGTAAAAGACTTTGCAAAGTATAGTGCCCTATCAACACGGGGGTGGTAAGGAAGAGAAGGGTCAGGGACCAAGTTACTACCAAGTTAAAAATTGCACAATGGTGCTTTCCTTTATGGGTGTGAGGCACTTATCAGAGCTCCTGGAATAGGGAGGAAAGGCACAAGGAAGATATAACCTCTTGGGAATTATATTTCTTATTTCTGTCCACTACGACTGTTTACAGGTTAAATTCCTCAAGAGCAAACTTTTTCCCCCCCTGATTAAACTTGTCATTTTATTGGCATACAGAAATCTCAGTGAGGAAACTCTCTGACACCATAGCCCTTTTTCTACATGTTTTAGTCTCAGGGAATTGCCTGGGGCACTACGAAATGAATGGACATGCCCAAGGTCATAGAGACTGTGTCCAAGGCAAATGTGGAACATTCCAAACTCTGAGGACAGCTATCCACTATAACATGTCTCTCAAAGAACATTTTTATGTTCTCATACTTAAATAATAAAGAACCACATAGGAAAAACAGAAAGGAGGAGCACAGTTTAGAGGGAGAGCCTTAGACTAACAATAACAAGTCCAAGTCCAAGCTTTGCCACTTGCTCTCTCTGGGCCTTAGTTTCTCACCTGTAAAATAAGAGGGTTGAATCCCACAGCTTCTAAGGTCCCTCAGCTCTGACATTCTATAACTTAGTATTAGAGGTTTAGTTCAAATGATCCCTAACTGGAGTGCATTTGAGGATTCATCTTTGGACATGGTTAACAACTCCAGGAGGAGGAAGAGATGGCCTTGAAGGCTCGCCCTCTCAGACAGCAGGTGTGAATCTGAAGTCAGGGGAGTTTAAGACCAAGGCAAACACATAAATGTTGTATAAATTAATATACTTACTGCATTGGTAGACAAGGCCACAAAATGCTTTGCCACAGCTGAAGGCTAAAAGAGAGAAAAGAGAGAATTAGGCTAAGTCCAGAAGGCAGATAATAATGATAATAATTCACATAAACACAAATCTTTGGGATTAAAAGGCACTTTTGGGGCACTAAGTGGCTCAGTGGATAATGCACCAGCCCTGAAGTCAGGAGGACCTGAATTCAAATCCAGCCTCAGACACATACTAGATGTGTGACCCTGCATACGTCACTTAACCTTGATTGCCTCCTTTCTTCTTCCCCCCCCCCCAAAAGGTCACTTTTATGTCTATCTTCCCAATCACATCTTCCCAACATCCCTGCAAAGAAGATGTGGCAGGGTTATGTGGGCTGTCTGCCAAAGGGCATCTGCAATTAAATATCAGTAAACTTCTAGGAAATTCTGATTTTAGGGCTTGCCACCCTACTTGATTTACAGGTAAGGAAAATGAGCCCTAGAGAGATGAAGTACACAGAATTTCATAACTTAGTGCTCTGTGCCAAGCCAGGCTTTGAACCCAGGTCCCTAGACCCCAAACCCACAACCACTGCCCCACTCCTATTCTCCCACGATGACCTGAAACACCCTGCGTCCCAGATCACCCTTTTTCATCTCTCATGCAGTCAGCTTGTCCAGTGATGGGAGCACAGTCCAAAAATAACCCAACTCCACCACCAGCTGTCGTGAGATCTTGCTAAAGCCCATTCCCTGCCCATGAGCCAAAGACTTGGTGCAACTGTTGCTGGCAAGCCACAAGAACTTGGTTCAATGAGACTGTCCCTAGGGTCTGAATGACTCTCAGCCCAGAGCTGGCAAAGATATTAACAAAAATTAATAAAATAATTCACCTAAGTTCTTCTCAAATACTTCTTTTTGGTACACTGCAATGGAAAGAACCCTGGAGGAGGGTAAAAAGACCTGGGTTCTTGTCCTTGCTCTGCCACTCACTGCATGACTGTGGGAAAAGAAACTCACCCCCTGAGCCTCAGTATTCCCATTTGTAAAACGGTGATAACAAAGTGCTGCCCTGCATCTATTTTTCGATTTGTGAGGAAAAGATGAAACCGCGTATGTGAATACAATTTTGGGAAAATCAGGGATGAAGTCACTCAGGCCAGGGTCTTTCAACAAAGAGAAATATACAACAAGGTTTACCTCAGATATTTAAAGTGAAGTGTTTTTTAAATATCAAAAGTATCCAATGTTCAACAGTCACTAAGGAAACTCAGCAGGAGGCAGGGAATGAGAAAACGTTGCAATTTAATTAACAGACACTTTAAACCCAAGGACCCAAGAATGGGGAACCTGCAACCTTGAAGGTGACGTGTGGCCCTCTAGGTCCTCAAGTGCAGCCCTTTGACTGAATACAAACTTCACAGAACAAATATTTCTTTGGATTTGAAGATTCCCCACCCTTGCTCAAGGGGGAAAGGTCACTTCTAATTGCTATTTTGACTTCAATTCTGGAAGCCTGTCAGGGGACTCATCCCAAACAGTCCCCCTCCTCTAACCCATGAGTCATTTCAGCTTCTTTTCCTATCCTATGCTTCCCTGAGATCCTCCTAGAACTATCTCCCTCCTTCCCCCGCACCCTTCCTCACCTCTCCTTTCTTTTCCCCCATCCCTCTTTCTAACCCTTCTTCCTTCATGGCAGTATCAATTCCATGAAATTCAACAAGAATTCTACTATTCTCCTACCACAGCCTTCACATTCCCACCTTGTCCCTCCCAAGCCTAAATAGATATGTCAAGAAGACCCTCAGGGCCCCATTTAGCGACAAATATGTTCACAGTCTCTAGATGCATACATGGTTTCCCAGGGTGGTACTTCCATGCCAACCATTTTGGGAGACTCAAAATTTCCTTTAGATTTACACATAGGGATTCATATCAAATGACCTTAGGGACGGACCAAGCCATGATCCAGAGTGTGCCTCACTTACATCCTTTGCTGCCTGAAGGAACCACTCCTTGGCTGTCTCTGCATTGGTGATGGTCTCCTGGGTGGTGAATGTCTGTAGGTCAGAAAACAAAGCTGTCAGAATTACATACAAGTGTCACAATCCATGTCACAGCTTCTCACACATGCTGTGGTAAATGCCCTATCCATGGTATCCACACACGTCCCAGTATATATACTATGTCCATACCTATTACCCATACACCACAATGCATGTCATGGTATATGTCCATGGCTACAGCTTGGGAGAAGGTAAGCCATCACAGAGAGTTTTTAAAGACAAAAGAGATGAGTTTAATAGAAAGGAGATTGGGGACCCATTTGGAAATGTTATTCTGGGACATAAAACAGAAAAGGTTCATTCTATGTTCTCATAGCCCTTCAAATACATAACCACGTGCATCACTGAGTAACTCAAAGGCTATACTCTTCCAAGCAAGACAATCCCCAAGGCTGTCCCTTCAAATATAGCCAAAACCTGCACCAGCAAGATCAGCCTGAATTCTAGAAGTAAGTAGAGACCTCTCTATCACATTGAGAACAAGTACCTGACAAGCTATGGGTAGGAGAGGAGGCATCAGGGAAGGAGCAGCTCCTATTTCATGGACAAATTCATACTCTACCATCCACACACCAAGAGCCCCTGCCCTGCCCTGCCCATTACTCACTCTACCAGCTAGGCCAGAAAACAGGACCCCTGGAAAATGGCCTCATACACTGAGCTTCAGAATTGTAGCTTCCCACAGAGACCCAGCCAGGCTAAAGAGTCTAGCCTGGGCAGCAACCCTCATTTCATTCTGGAATAAAAGGCATGTTTATGCTCTTCCCAAAGGAAAACCATCTTTCTATAAAGCCATTTCCTTGCTCTACGAAGCTGCCTAAGATTCTCTACAGCAGATATATCCATTCAGAAATAACTGCAGCTACCTAAATAGATACAAGAGAAAAGTTAACACTTAAGAGAGTTTTATACCAAAAAAATAAATAAAAGCCAATTTATTTACAAAACACTCTGTCCCTTTACAAAATAATCCACTGCAGGGTTCCTTTGTTCAGAAAACTTTTCTGGTGCATTTAAACACAATTAGATTCATTAGCAGTGTTTTAAGCTCAAGTTTTCAAGACACAGTATTTCATAAATCAAGGGACACTTACATCTTGGTGTTCAGAGCTATTTAGATGCTCACTCTGTTTCTATAAACTCCAAAGTTTTGCCAGTCCCTTTTCAGTCCCTTTCAAAAACAACCTGAAAAACTATCTACCCCATACCTTGGAGGCAATGATGAAGAGGGAGGTTTCTGGGTTGAGTTCAGCAAGGGTCTTGGCAATATGTGTACCATCAATATTAGAGACAAACCAGACACGAGGACCTCCTTTGGAATAGGGCTTCAGGGCTTCTGTCACCATCAGAGGACCCTACAAACAGAACCACCAAGGAGAGGGGTCAGGTTCAGCCAGAGAATCAATGAAAAGAAGGAACACTTGAATGCCTCTGGAAATAACTTACCAAGTCAGAACCTCCAATGCCAATGTTGATCACATCTGTAATCGTCTTCCCAGTGTAACCTTTCCAGTCTCCCCCACGGACACGCTGTAACCAAACCAAGAAGCCCACATCAAGCTCATTCAGGCTCAGGTTTCCAGCACACTACTGCACTGCTCCCAAAGGAGTATTTACTCCAAGGGTCTGGTTCCTTAATCATTCCTCCTCTAGCTTTGAAGAAGAAAGGTAACTTTTACTAAATCACACGTAATTAATGGACCAGCCAGGGTTAGATGATTATTTTATCCTATAATTTAGCCCACAAATACACAGACAGACAGACAGACAGACAGACAGACACACACACACTCTTTCTCTCTTTTTCACAGGCCTCTTGGCCTGTTTATTAAAACATTTTCCTGGCAATTTCAGTCCAAACAGTAAAGGCCATAGTCACTTAAATCACAGATCACAAGACCAGATTTAGAGCTAGAAAGGACCTTACAGGCCACTGAGTCCAACTTTCTCATTTTACAGATGAGGAAACTGAGGCACGGAGTTTGTGACTAACTCAGGCTCAAATAAGAGTCTGAGGCTGAACCGGAATCCATATCTTTCTAATTCCAAGTCTAGCACTCTTCTATTTTCTAAAGTGAGAACAGATGGAGAACTGAACGTGGAGTCAGGAAGACATGAAAATCAGGGCTCAGACACTTAGTAGCTGTATTAACTAATTAGCTATGTTAAAGTAGGATAATAATAGCACCTGCCTCCCCAGGTTGTGAGGACCAAATGAGATGATAACTGTAAAAGCACTTAGCACAGAACCTGGGACATAGTAGGTACTTAGCAAATATTATTTCCTATGTTTAACATGATTGCCAATGTGTAACCTATATCAGACTGCTTGGTGTCTTGGGGAAGGGGAGGAAAAAAAATTTGAAACTCAAAATCTTACAAAAATGAATGTTGAAAAGTATCTTTACATGTAACTGAAAAAAATAAAATATGCTTAAGTGCAAAAAAAATTAAAATTAAAAAAATGTTTATTTCTTTTCTTCCATCCCTCCTTCTACACAAACACATTTGCTATGCAAAAGAGGTACGGGAGGAACCCACAAATGGTACAGATTACACACATGACATCCATAGAAGACAATCTCTCCTAAAGAAACTATGTATTTAATGTGGTAGAGCAGAAATCATACTGGCTCTGAAACCAGAGGACCTGGGTGTACATCTTTCCTCTGGGACTCACTCTCTCTCTGACTTACCCTCTTTGAGAGATCTTACATTAAATAAGGGGGTTAAATGAGATGATTCTTCCAATCCTAGATCCCCAGTCAGAGCCAGGGTATGGATGTCCCTCAAATCGGCCCTCCATGCTAAAGAGTAGGGGAACCTTCACTCAGAGTTTCTTGGGTGCCATTTAACTCGTCTCTAAAACAATGCTATAAAAGGAAAGTTACTTTCTTGCTGTCTTACATGTAACTTCTCTGTGCGTAATGACTGACAGCTAACATTTATATAGCATTTTAAGGCTTGCAAAGCTTTTTATGTATGTCATCTCCTTCAAGCCTAACAACACAACCTGTGAAATGGGTGCTATTATTGTCCCACTTTACAAATGAGGCAAGTGAGGGAAAGTACAGAGAAGTTCAATGACAATTTGCCCAGGGTCACACAGTGAGGAAGCACCTGAGGCAAAATTTCAACTGGGAACTTCCCAATGGCAAGTCCACCTGCATACCTCGAAATCCAAAGCTTAACACCACTTTAGAAACAATAAAAAAATGGCACAAAAGCCTCCTTATGGAATTCCTTTAACAACCACTGAAATGTTACCTAGTTATATGCTCAGACGCACTCTGTTCTGTTTTTATATTTGTAAATTTATTTTAAAGGTTACTTCTGCATATAAACTACTCTCTCTAAGTCTTAGAAAGGTCAAAAGCACTGAAATTCTGACCTGACCCACTTACCCTTAAGCAACAATCTGACACACGTGTTCTCCATGCCACCACCCCTATGTCATTAGCCCCAAGTGTCTGCTTTTGTTTGAATGCTAACTTTGGCCCAAAAGAGACCCTCTTCATCCCAGCCTATACTGCATCTCTAGCCATTCACCCTGCTCTACACACAGGTCACCAGAACCACAACTGTTACAAGGACCATCAACCTTCCTTTCCCTAACTCTAGACAGCATACATAGATGTAGTAACAGTAAGACCAAAAATCACAACACCTTCAAACCACTTTTTCCAATGGGAAAGGATAAGGATCAAATAAGATAATATACGTAGGGCACTCTGCAAACCTCAAAGTACTAGGTTAGCTGTTACTATTATTGTTATTATTATAAAAATAACAAAGGGGGCCATCTGGCAATTATTAAACAGACACTAGGAGTTTATATTTCTTAAAAATTCAAAGTCCTTTCCTCATGCTACCCCAATGCTCATTCATTCTCAATCTGGTCCTTGATCAGGCCTCAAACAGGGACCAATGCTAATGCAATTGACCAGAACACAAATTAAAGCTTAGAATTTCCAGGTCTCAAAGCTCAGATGAATTACAATCAGAGAACAGAAGAGTGAGTGTTTTTCTGAAGAATGCCAAGGGCTAGGCTGAGCAGAGGAGAGAACAAAGGAAAAGGAAAAATCCATTTGGTAAGCTAGTGTCACAGACAACTCACATCCTCCAGAAACTTTCAAAATTAAATAAAAAAGCAAAGGAAACAGCAGTCTCAAATGGTTTCCATACACCAACACAAAAAGAAGCATCAAATGATGATACATGTGAGGGCCTGTATAAAAGGCAGAAATTGTTCTTGACCAAAAAGAAAGGAAAAGAGAGGTAGGTGGGTCAGTCAGGAGGTACTGCTCCTCTCAAGAGAATGAATTTATTGAAAGGTCCCTCCACTGAAGATAGACACCCCAATCAATCAATGGCCCAGCAAAGTCCCAACAGAGCTAACTTCCCATCCTGAGCCTAGGGCTCAGACTCACTCTCCAAGTCCCATAGATATCTCTGTACCCAGACCCCAGAGGGGGAAGTAGAGGATATCTGGGGAGAAGCCAGGAAAGTAAAAAGAAAGCGAAGAAAGTGTCAACTTTCTCATCTTGTCCACCACCCAATCAATACCTCATTTCTCCCATTGTTTGACTTCACAAGTATACCTAATGTGATATATACACACACAGTTGTTGCACAGTCAACACACACAAAACAGCCCTTCCCATGTACTCAATGGCAGACATTCAAGACCTCAATTAATCATGAACAGCACACACCCACACACTCAAAGTGAAAGACACACACAGGTACACACACGCACACATGCATTCACTTCCCTGATAAACACATGCACTATGTCCAGTGCAGCTGGTACCTGGCAGAATGCCTTCATTTTCTCCAGCACTTTGTTCACCTCTGGTACCACGTCCTTGCTATCCACCAGCATAGGTGTGTTGGAGCGATTCCGCAGAGCCACGTGGAGGACAGCCCGGTCCTACAGGAAGAAGAGAATCAAAGTAGGCCAGATGCTGGCTGTGAAACATTTGACACAGCATCTGAATTGGTCTGAAGCACATCACTTATCTCCACATTTGATTGTAATACAAATCTGGATTCCTCAGGTAACACAAGTTGAAATCAGTAATAAAGTTAAGAGATGGGTAAGAATGGCTGGGACTGATTAAGCCTGTTCCAGGAACAGGCTTAAAACAAACAGGCTCAAAACAAACAACAGAAACCAGAAAGTAGACTGATTATCCAGGAAAAAAATGTTGAACACACCTTTAAAAAGTTAACATTAGCAGTCAACTTTCCTAAGAACTCAGTGAGTGTTTGTATGCCTATCATGGGCCAAAGTTAATGTAAACTCTGAGCTCCCTAGGGGCAGAGGTGTTTCCCCAGTACCTCAGAGCTGTGTCCTCAGGGAAGAGGAAGAACAACTGAATATCACATCATTTAAAGGTTTCCTAACTTTGCCATAAGGGTCTAGTGCAAACTCTCTAAAAGGAGGAGGCAGTGTGAGTTGGAATAATCAGGAAAGGCTTTATGGGGGTGACATTTGAGCTAGATGGTACAGGCAGAAGGGGAAAAAGGCATTCCAGGCAAGGAGAAACAATAGGAACAAAGGCACAGGAAGCAGCTCTTCCTAGTCCTCTAGCAACCTGGCCCCTGCCTCTGCCCCTCTCAAACATTCCAATTCCTCCAAACCTTCAATATCTACCTCCTCAGAAAGTCTTCCTTGCTTAGGTCAATCAATGACCATCATTAGTCCAGAAGACAGATGAGAATTTATTCTTCCTACTAGCCTCAAATGATCCCATATAAACCACTTGCAAGCTTAGTTCTTTTTTGGAGTCATTGTCCACCGACACTGACTCTCAAGTGCTCCGGGTTTTATACTAGTCCCAGGGACTAGAAAGAAAGGCTAACATCTCTCTGCCTGCTTCATCAATTCTACCTCCCCATTCTTAGAACCTGGCTCCCCAAACTCCAAGAACCACCATCTGAGTTCAGATCTTCATCACCTGTTGACCAGACTCTTACAAGAAGAGCCTCCTTAACTGTTCCCTCAGATTCTAGTCTTGCCCTACTCCAATTCTTCCTCTATGAAGTTGCCAGAATAATCTTCCTAAGCCACAGGTCACATCATGTCAAATCCCTACTCAAAACCTTCAATGGCTCTCTATGATCACTAAAATAAAATACATATGCCTCCACCTGGCATTTAAGGCATGATTTCAGACTCCAAACTATTTTTACCACCTTTAAAAAAATAGCATTTGGGGCAGCTAGGTGGCGCAGTGAACAGAGCACCGACCCAGGAGTCAGGAGGACCTGAGTTAAAATCTGACCTCAGACACTTAACACTTACTAGCCGTGTGACCTTGGGCAAGTGACTTAACCCCAACTGCCCTGCCCTCCCCCCTCCAAAAAGAAAAAAAAAATTGTTGATATACCCCAAAGTGCAAAAGTTATGCTTATTCTTTGATTCAACAATATCACTTCTAGATCTGTATCCCAAAGAGATCATGAAAAATGGAAAAGGACCTACATATACAAAAATATTTAGAGCAGCTCTTTTTGTAGTGCCAAAAAAACTGGAAATTGAGGGGATGCCCATCACCTGGGGAATGGATGAACAAGTTGTGGTATATGAATGTAATGGAATACTACTGTTCCATAAGAAATGATGAGCAGGCAAATTTCAGAAAAACCTGGAAAGACTTAAATGAACTGATGCTGAGTGAAGTGAGTAGAACTAGGAAAACACTGTACAAAGTAACGGCACTACTATGCAATGATCATCTATGACTGCCTCTTCTCAGCAATACAATGATCCAAGACAGTTCCAAAAGACTCACGATGGAAAATGCTATCCAGATATCCAGAGAAAAGAACTAGGGAGTCTGAATGCGAATTGAAGCATACTATTTTCAGGTTTTCTGTTTTGGGTTTTTTTTAATGGCATTTACCTTTTGTTCTGTTTCTCCTTTCACAACATGACTAATGTGGAAATATATTTACATGACTGCACATGTATAATCTATTATCAAATTGCTTGTCATTTTGGTGAGGGGGGATAAAAGAGAGGGAGGGAGAAAAATTTGAAACTCAAATCTTAAAAAACATGAATGTTGAAAACTATCTTCACACATAATTGGAAAAAATAAAATACTATTTACACACACACAAAAAAAAGAATTGTTTGATGAATTCAATTACCAAGAAGCCCAAAAGAAATTCTGTCAATACAACTTAATTCTAGGTGAGGAAAAAAAGGTCATAAGATCATAGCCCTAAAACTGGAAAGGACCTTAATGGCCTCATTTTACAAATGAAAAAACTGAGACCCAAGAAGGCTAAATAACTTGCCCAAAGTCAAACAATTTGCATGTATATAAGAGAGGTTCAAAACCCAGAACCCAGAGTTCTTTAACTCCCAAGACAGTATTTTTCCCACACTGTACCAGTTTATTCAAAATTCTCCTTCTTACTAAATAAACTCACGAGGATCCTTGGAGTTAACAGTTAAGTTCAGAAGGAAAACTTCCATGGGGGAAAGGGATGGAGGGGAGGAACTATAGTAATGTCTTCTGAAATAGCATTTTGCTACTCCTAAAATGCAGAAGTTCAGACATTTCCATTTCCTAAGGTGTGGTTTCAGCAAAGGTACTATTTCCCATAACAGTACAAAGAGCTCTGGTCTTTTCCCCCCATTGAAGGCAACCTTCTAATTCCATAAGGGGGAGAGGCCACTGCATAGTTGTCTGTGATGGAACAGGTCCTGCAATGAGCATGTCGAAACATCTGCCACCACATTGGTGTTGCTAAGAGCATTACTTAACAGCTGGGGCCTTCCTCAGCAAAACCACATAGTGACAGGGCAGAAAACCAAGTATGCCCTCAAGGATGGGAGGCAACACAAGGCCAGAGAACACTGGAAGGGGAAGCAAGAGAACTCAGATCTAAAGCCCTGGGCTCTGACACGACCTCCTCCTGCAACTCTGGGCAATCCACTTCACCTTTCCAAGTCTCAGTTTCCTCCTGAGTGCATAGGCAAGATGACTTTTTAAGTGTTCTTCTACTTCTAAATCTTTATCACAAGACCACAGTTGAGCTGGAAGGGAACTTATTGGCTACCAAGTCCAAATCTATTTTATAAGTGAAGTAACTGAGGCCCAGGAAAGCTAAATGATGAAGTGACTACCCCAAGGTCACACTGGGAATAGGTGCCAGAGAGCATACTCGAACTCAAATCCTCTGATTCCAGAGCTGCTGCTCTTTCCTCTACTCCACCACCCATTCTTATGATCCTACAACTGGCCCTGGAATATCCCTACTGCTTCAAGCAAAAACTCAGCTGTGCTCACCTGTTGCTGGCTCTGCCTGCCTAAAACTTGTCATACACACCAAGTGACCACAAAGTTCAGGGTTTTAAAAGCACAGGAAGGTTCAAGTCATAACCAACAGGCAGGAAATTTCAAACCTTCAGCCTAAGCTGTGGTGTCAGCACCCCACAACCACACTCACCTCGGTGAAATTGATCTTTGTCCCCTTGAACATTTGTTCCCGAGCATTTTCCACGCCTCGAGACTTGGCCTGAAAATACAGAAAGCAAACTAGTGTGCTGAAGGTGCCCAAGGCCTGTCCTCCCATGAGTTGGTCCCCTACCCTTGCCAGATCTATGGATCACTTTGTCACTAAACTAGTTCTCCCAAAATCTCAACTGGATTCAGAGCCCTATGACAAGCCCAGAATGACCAAAGAAATAGGAGATGAAGACCCTAATGCTGAGGGGCCTGGAGAAATAAGCAACTCTCTTTTAAGTCCATGATTCAATGCCAGGAGAGATTAAACATAGCCAAATCCTACTTATTTAAAAAAAAAAAAGCCAAGGAATCTGGGGAAACAATGAATCTTAGAAAGAACAGCCCTCTGCTTACTAGTTATGCTAATTTTTTTATAAGTAATTACCAACTCCCAAGACAAACAGTGGTATAGTGCCTACTGGCACATACTAGGTATATGACCTTGGATATACAATCTACTCAACCCCTCTGCCCCAGGCAGACTTTAATATTCTAAGATTGTAAGTTATAGAAAGTTACTGATCTGTATCTGGGGAGGCAGTTTCTAAACTAATATCATTAATCCGCAAAACATAATGCACAGCACTTCCCAAAACCAAGCCTTTTGAAGTGAAATTACCAGTTCAATAAGCATCTTCATCACATCTTCTGTAATGAGGTTCTTAGAATAATCCACAAGGATGTGTCCATTTTTGGTGTCAAGATTCAGGCTGTGAAAAGAAATCTGTTAGAAGGTTCCATCTCAGCCAGCAGTAGGAAATGAGGCCTATACTTACATTCAGGAACCCAACCCTGCCACCCCCTACCAACAGTGAAGTGACTATATAAGTACAACACGGTCTTCATCTTCAATGAACACTTCCTTTGACAAACAACTATGTCTTTCCTTTCACTAGGATCAAAAGAACAGATTTAGAGCTGGAAGGGACTTCATGGGTTATTTAGTCCAACCACTTTTTAGATGAAAAAACTAAAGCCCAGAGAGGTTAAGCAATCTGGCCAAAGTCATGCAGGAAACTACCAAGAACATATACCAACTGAGTACCTGATGAATATAGAGAACTACCAAAAATAAGCATTTTAAGGTAAATTCCCATAAAGTCAATCAGCATCAGATCACCTTCCCACAGTCTGACAAATTTTTGGATACCAAATCACACAGGAAGTCATTAGGCTGCTAAGGCAAAAATCCAACGCTGAGCAATGTCATAAAAGGAACCTCACCGCACAGTGAACATCAGTGCAAACTTGGTACAACATGCCAAAAGAAAGTAATTACAGAAACAATTACTCTGGCATTTATGCTCTCTTCCCTCCTGCCCATCCCAGGACTTCATCCTTACCCATTCATCCCTGGTATTCTGGGCAAACCTCTTAGAAATGAAATCCTCCCTGGGTCCAGGTACAGCTCTAAAAAGAAGCCTGTTCCCCAACAGGAAACTTGTACCCAGGGGACAAATTCAATTGAATTTCCACTGAAGACACAGATATGATTCACAAGTTGGAAACTTGCACCAAAGAAACAGGTGCAAGAACAGGGATTCCCTCCCTCCTCCCTGGCCTTAAGCAGTTCAATCAACCCATCCGGCTGCCCATTCCAGCACTCACAGCTTGCTACCATCCTCTTAAAAACTACCCCTTAAAAAAATTAAAAATTAAAAACCTTCCCCTTTCCAATGCCTCTAGACTACACAGGAGTCTTTAATCCTCATCAATTCCAGAATGGCCTGCCCACTTTCCAAATCCCATCCACAGCCCACCTTCTAACCTTTACTACCATATATCATCTTCACATGGGCATACATTACAATGTGAGCTCTACGAGGAAAGGGACTCTCTGCCTTTCTTTACATCCCTAGCATTTAGCATATAGTGCCTAACTTACTGTTAGGCACCATGACCCTAAGAATAAACCATCCAACATCTAAAGCCAGGCAAAGGATTTATGTGGCCAATATTCATCAGCCAAGTCTGAAACAAGACAGGTGGACACAAAGCTTCTTGAGGCAGCTGGTGTAAAGTGTGCCAAGAATTAAATTCAGGTCACCAAATCTTGGCCCCACCAGCATCAGTAATATCCATACCAGTGACATGGGTTCTCCTGGTCTAAGAGGAAGAAAAGGTAGCCCCTCCCCACCCTTGCCTACATGAACCTGATGTTCTGTGATGCCCTTTATCCAGTCCAAGGTAGACTCTATTGATCACCTGCCTTTTCATTTGCCATCTCTCCTTCTCTCTGGGCTCCGTACCCAAAGCCTATGAAAAATTATCATCTCCCTAGGCTTTAAAAAAAAAAATTTTAACTGACCCTGTCAGACACCAAAGCTATAATCCTGTCTCTTCCTCTTCAAAGCCAAACTTCTTTAAAAAAAAAAAAAAAAGGGGGACGGAGTAGTTTACATCTGCTGACCCTATTCCATCACCTACTTTTCAATTTCTTGTAAACTGGTTGGTATTCCTACCAGTCCACTAAAATTGTCCCCTATAAAGTCACAGTTGACTTTTTTTATCATCAAATCCAAGTCTTTTGTTGTTGCCTATATCATCTTTAATTAGCCTCATCCAGCACCCAATTCTAGACACTCTTCCATCACTTCCCATAGCAAGGAACTTGTTCTCTCCTACTTCTTATTCTATTTGACCACTCCCTTTTTCCTTCATTGGTTCTTCCTCCACCAACCTGGCAAATATGAACAATCTCTACCCCTCGGTTCTATTATCAACCCATCTCTTCTTTCTCTCTCCTTCATTCAAATATTTATGAAGCTTCATTATAGTCTTGTCTGAGGTATTAGGAGATATTCGATTTAGATAAGGTGGTCCTTGCCTTTATGGTACTTATTTGATGTTGTTCCAATTCTTTGTGAGCCCACTTGGGGTTTTCTTGGTAGAGATACTGCAGTGGTTTCTCATTTCCTTCTCCAGCTCACTTTATAGATGAAGGAACTGAGGCAAAGAAGGTTAAGTGACTTGCCCAGGAGCACACAGCCAGTAGATGTCTGAGGCCAGATTTAAACTCAGAAAGGTAAATCCTGAATTCAGCAGCATCATGAGGAAGACAAGTCCATACACATAAATGTTGGAGAAAAAATACAAAGTAATCAAATGCAAGGCCAGTTAGCTAGCAACTGGGGGGGGGGGCAGGAAAAGAGGGCATCAGGAAGTTACACATCCAGGTGGCAGTGCCTGGGCTTTGTCTTAAAGGAAGATAAAGAGTCTATGTGCTAGAAATGAAGAGGAAATGCATTTCATCAGTGAAACAGAGCCATTGAAAAGAAGACAGAGATGGGAAATGGAGTGTCATGCTCAAGGAACAGAGAGGATGGGGGAGTGTAAGTAAGATGGATTTTTGTGTGTGTAAAGTAGACTTTTGTTATTTTTTCAATTTCCCAGGATCCACAGCCATAATAATCTCTTGTTCCCAGATATTAGATATGAGTTCCCACAATTATGGTTCAAACCTCTTCACCACACTTGCACAGCATTATATAATGATAAATAATATAAACATCCACCGCAGCTGTGCAGTGAGATACAGGGATGAGGTGATGTAAACTTGTGAGGTTGTTGCTGGTAATATGCCTTCTGTGTAGCCTTATAAAACAGGTGGGCACTGGTCAGTAAATGGGGAACCTTAGGGATGAATACACTAACTGGAATGTTTGCCTTGACTGGCCCCATCAAGGCTTGGGGGGAATGTGTGTTTGCCTCAACCGGCCCCCATGGAGGCTTGAGGGGATCTAGGAGGATGCACAAGTTGTGCCTCTCTCAATTGACCCAACTGAGACATAGGGGTAGTTGCTCCCCCACACACACTTCTTGTTGGCCCCTGAGAAAAGGGTGATTAAGGAATGATGTAGGAGTTGGTCCTCCCATTATCAGCAACCCTTGTGAGAAAATGACTAGAAAAAAGTAGATTATTAACCCCTTCTTAGTGTCTTTCCTGTCCGACCAGATCAAGAGAGAACCTGTGCCAGCAGCTCTCCTGTGTGCTAGTGTGTATCTGTCTTATAGGGAGATAGGCATGAATGAATGAAGCGGGAAAGTAAATAGCAGAAAGCAAAAAAGTAAAAGATATTTTTAAAATGGGAATGTTTAAGGATGCCATTTGCTGGAGAAGATTTCGGGAATCAAGCACACATTTTACAAGAGTTGGGCTTGGCAAGAAGAGTCATCTCTACATCAGACTGGGGGAGAAGAAGAGAGTAGAGTATGATACTGTGTCCTTAGCCTGGCATTCAAGTCTCTCCACAATCAGGTACCAATTTAATTCAGCAAACATTTAGTAATGGGCTACCTTCTGGGGTAGTAAAAAGTCCCTGCCTCATGGAGCTTACAGACTAGTATGGAAAAAACACAAAAATGACTAAAAAGTACTAATACAAAGTATATTCAAGAGGAGTCCAAAATGAAGGGCTGTGTGAAAGAAGTGTTATCACTGATGAATAACACAGGAAGTGGCATCTGAACTGGGCTTCAAAGGATGGGAAGGAATTCAACAAAAGAAGAAGGGCATTCTAGGCATAAGAAACCACATGAACAAAGAAACAAACAAACATCCCCCTTCAAACTTCCCATGATTCCCTCTCCTCCCAACCTCTCAGCCAAGAACTTTTGCCTCATTTACTACAGAAAAAAATTTGGGCCATTCGCCCCATTCTCCTGTCTTTCATATTTAGATCTCTTCTGCCGCTGTCTTCACTCCTGTCTTATATGAAGAGGTCGACCTATTTCTTACCAAGGCAAACCCTGTTTTCTAAAGATCCCATTCTATACTATCTCCTCTGAGATTGACCTCTTTGTCAGCCCTACTCTCACTTATCTTCAATCTCCCCCTTGTCTCCAGTCTCCTGCCATACTACCTTCAAATATGCCTGTCTCCATCATTTTGAAAAAACTCTCTTGATCCTTCCATCATTGTTAGTGCCCCTTGTTTTTAATCACCTCAAGAGGACCATCTACAATAGGCGCCTCCACCTTCCTTTCACTTTATTCTTAACCTCCTATAAACCAGCTTCTAATCTAAACTCATTATTCCACTAAAATTACTCCCTCCAAAATTATCAGTGAGCTCTTACTTGCCAAATCCAGTGGCCTTTTCTCAATCCTCGTTTTTCTTGACCTCTCTCTGGCTTTTGATACTGTTGATCACCCTCTTCTCCTTAATGATTTCTTCTCTCTAGGTTTTCAGAACACCACTCTCTCCTCTACCTATCAGACTACTCCTTTTCAGACTCCTTTGTTGGATCCTCATTTGAGTCACTCCCTCTAACTGTAGGTATCCCACAAGGTTCTGTTGGAGCCCTTTTCTCTTCTCCCTCTAGATTACTTTACTTACTGATAGGGCCAGCTCTCATGGATTTATTTATTATCTTTATGTTGATGATTTTCAAATTTACCTATCCTGTCCTATTTCTCTGATCTCCAGTCTCTGCATCTCCAAATGCCTTTCAGACACTGCCAGCTGGATATCCAGCAGACATCTTAAACCCATTGTGTCGAAAACTGAACTCACCCCTCCTAATTTCCCTTTTACTATCAAGGGCATTATGCTCAATGTTGGTGTCACCGTCCCCTCCTAAACCATCTCTCACTCCCACATCCAATCTGTTGCTAAGGCCTGTCAATTTCACCTTTGCTATCTCTCTCCAATACACTCTATTCTGATACTGCAACCACCCTGGTACAGGTCGGGATCACCTCACACTGCTGGTGGATCTGACTGCCTCAAGTCTTTCCCTACTCCAATCTATCCTCTAATCAGCTATCAATATGATTTTCTAAAACTTAGGTTTAATCATGTTACCATCCCCCTCCATACTCAACAGACTCCAGTGGCTCCCTATAAGTTTAGTGATCAAATCTAAAATCCTGTTTGGTGTTCCAAGCCTTTCATAACTTAAAACTGCCCCCCATCCCATCCCATGACCAACACCCACCCCAACCTTCCCAATCTTTTTACATTTTACTTCCCACCACAGCCTGCAATTCAGCTACACTAGCCGCCTTGCTATTTCAAAAAAATTCACTCCCATCTCTCTGCTCCAGGCATTTTTCTGGCTGTGCCCCATTCCTTCCATGTTTGGAATGCTCTCCTTCCACATCTCTACCTCCTGACTTCTTTGTTCAAATCCCAACTAAAGTCTCATCTACAGAAGCCTTTCCCACCTTTCTTAAATCTTCTATTAATTATTCTTCCTTCTATTAATTATTTCCTATTTATATTTTTATATCATATGTATCTTGTATGTCCATAGCTATTTGCATGTTGTCTCTCTCATTAAAATGTGAGCTCCTTAAGGGTAGATATTATTTTTTGCCATTCTTTATATCCCCAGCACTTAGCACTGGGCTGGGTCCTGGTTAAGTGCTTAATAAATTCTTGTTAATTGGACTTGATCATACCATTTGCAAGATTTTTGGTCTGTGTCACATCAGGACCCTGTGACACTAATAATAAAGGTAATGAGGCAGAGAAATCTCTGATAACTCCTCCCTTTTACACCCCTTCCCCCAGTAAAAGCAGTGAAAGCTCTGGTGCAAATGAGCAAGTGAGGAATGTTTATTGCATTGTCAATGGTTGGAGGCTGTAGAGGGGGAGAATCCAAAACTGAAAATAAAATGGAAGAGAATTAAAGTGAGGGGATAAAAGCGGGGAGGGGGGAGTGGATTACAAGGCTGCTTCTCATCATGACTAAGCACATCCAGTGGGTGGGTAAGGCAGGAACCAGAACAGAGCAAGACTGTTGGGGTAATGTGAGCCTGTTTGCTCCTTGGGGTGTCACAGGGAATGTGACTATAGCCGAGCCTCCCATGTGGACATCTCTCTTCTCTGTGCATGACTGTCCTCCCACCTTGTATATATGTTTCACTGCTCCTGATTATTTTTCCACATGTATATGCATCACTGTGTGTGTGATTCTCTCTCTCCGTGGGTACGTGATGACCTCCCCTATGCCCATGTCCGTGCATAGATGTATTGATTCTCCTCCCCCAGAGTAATTATTCCTTATCCCCCCCCATTTGTTCCTTCACTATCACGGTTCCTGATAAGCCCTCCCCCAGTGTTCGGTTCGTGATTGTCTACCCCACCCCCACCGAGGGCGAGTCTGTGCACGTCTCTCCCGGTGCGTGAATGTCACTCAGTGCGTGTCTTTCCGCACGTACATGTCTCTTGCAGGGTAAACAGCACTAAGTTAGTCTCTTTCAGTGCGTGTCCCCTCCCCACTTCCGCTTTGCACTAACGTCTCTTTCGCGCGTGAATGCCACCGAGTTAGCCCCCTTCCCTGTGTGCTTCCCCGCACGTACCCGCTGCAAGGAGGAGTCAAGGGCAAAAGGAGGCGGCTCCTACGCCCTCCTTACCGACTCTCATCACGGCTTCCAGGCAGGGAGGGGAGACCCCAAGTCGCTCCTTCTCGCCCCCCTACCCCTCTACTTCAAGAGAGGTTCACCAATCACACACACACACACGCTCATGCCCACATACCCCTCACCACACACCCCTAGAAGACCAACGCCCGCGGAGAGCCTTCCCATGTTGCAGGCGCCCCGCAGCAGCCACAGAGCCCGCCCGCGGCCAACCAGCCCAGGGTGCCCACGCCCTGCCACCCACCCCAATCCCCTGGTCCTGGGCCCACCTGAACCGGTTGAAGCGGTCCTGGTCGGCCTCAAAAAGCCGCCGGAGGTTGAGCTCGGACGCGTGCTTTTGGTGCCACTGGACTAGCTTCTGGAAGTTCGGGTCCTGGCTGAGCGCAGCCATAACGGGGAACAGACTTGCCCGGAAGGATACGGCTTAAAACTGGAACACTTGATACTCAACAAATGGCCTCGCCAGGGCCGCCGCTTCAGCTTTTATAGAAGAGACGGTTCCCGCCCATCTCCCAAGGCCCTGCCCCGGCCGCGCCCCTTTCCCCTCCTTCCGTGTCCCCTCCGAATGAGGAAAGGGGAAAAGGTGGCGCCGCCAACAAGGTTCCTCCTCCAGGTGCTTTGCCTATTCCCTACCCCGACCGTGTAGTAGCTGCTTTACATTTATTAAGTCCTATTGAACTGGGGAAAGAATGACTCACCCTTCTCCCTGAAATTCCACCCTAAGAGGATCCTAGGAGCTCAGGTACCGCTCCATCCTCTTTCCCCTTGTAAGACGTGAATTTGCATTAGCCTAGCCTCAGCACCCTCCATGTACTTCAGCCCTAGCCAGGATGAAAGGTTATACAGACCAGCACGGTTTCTAAACTTTTTTAATCATGCACCTCTGTCAGCAAAAGATTTGGGGGCATTCGCCCGCAATATGTATATAGTTATCTACAAACCATATGCATGTACTATTATACTATAATTATGCAAATTATAAACCACAATAAATCAAAATCAAAAAGGATGAGATAATAGGAAAAAAGTATTTGATCCTAGGCATTACCAGGGAGCCACTAGAATTTATTGAATAGGAATAACATGGTCAGTATATTTTAGGAGTCTTTGGCAGCTGCGTGGTGCATAGATTGGAGAGGGGAGAGACATGAGGCCTCAAGACGAACTAGGAAGCTGTTGCAGTAGTTGAAAGGTGTTGAGAGCCTGAACTAGCATGGTGGCTGTGAATGGGGACATGCTAGAGATATATAGAGGTTGGTCTGACACCACATTCAGCGAACTGTATGGAATGGATGTATGAATGGATGAAATGAAGTTGAGTCCCGCATCCAGGAAGACCAAGATTGCAAACCTAGATAACTGGAAAGCTGGCGGTGCCTTCAACCTGGATAGAATTAGGGAAGTTCAGAAGTGGGATGTGTTTTTGGAGAAGAGATAATATAATAAGATCTGTGATCTAGTAAGCTAATGGATACCTACTTAGAAAAGTTTGGCCTGGGAACAGGGTAAACTTACCATTCAGAAGGAGTAACTAAGAACAGATGTCTCAAATTACGCAAGGATTGGTCTAAAATGTATAAAAATCTTGATAGGTGCCATGTTTGGCCTGAAGAAGAGACTTTCAATTACTGCAAATTAAAGGCTTTGAGAAAATTGTGTATACTGACTTTTTGATGAAAACTTTCTTCTCTTTGTCTCTCTCTTCATATTTCTTGTCATATTATCTGTGCTGTGGCTGATCAGTCAGGAAGAAAAAGAATGTAAAAAGTAAAAACCTTTCTGAGGAACTTTATAGAGTCCTTAGAAAGACTCTAAAAAAAAAAGTT
The DNA here is from genome assembly GCA_028646575.1 of Pseudocheirus occidentalis. Taxonomy (NCBI): domain Eukaryota; kingdom Metazoa; phylum Chordata; class Mammalia; order Diprotodontia; family Pseudocheiridae; genus Pseudocheirus; species Pseudocheirus occidentalis. The sequence continues at coordinate 82,051,950 of CM053595.1, forward strand.
TCTCTGACATCTTAACTGTGACCAAGTTAAGAAGACAGACAAGAGACCCAGAAAAGAATGAAGAGAATCTTTGTTCTCAGTCTGCAGGAATTTATGGAATTGTAAAACTAATTCGAGATAAATTTGTTTCCTATAAAGTTCCAAATTGTGGTCTAAGTGTTTCCATAAATGCTGACATGTTTTAGTGAGTTTTGGGGTATCATTTTATAGAATTTGCATTAAGGAAAAACTGGAATAAAACTCCTTGAAAATTACATAAAAATCTGACTTAGACTTTTTATCACTCTCCCCAGAGTGTCCAATTTATTGTTTTAGAGGAAGGGGGAAAGGTAATTTCACTAATTAGAGAAAAAGAACTGAAGTTATTTTGAACACAGTTTTAATGAAGTTCAAAAGTAAAAAAAAAAAAGGATTTACAGTTTGCAATTTACATTTGTCTGGTACTTAAGAATCACATATTATTAATTCTTTTCTAAAAGCTTGTCAACTTAAAAGTAAGTAAAGTTTAATTTGGAAAAATGTTTTGTGTTACCACTGCATTTCTTCTGTGAATGATAGAACTTAATTGTTTAGGTAAGTGGCAAAATCATCAAAAGGTGTTGGAAGAAACCATACATTTATAAGCTTTTAAGAAACCCCAAAGGCAATAGTATTGCAATTAATCGGTTTTATGTTGTAAAAAACGTGTGGCAAATTGTGAGGGAAAAATTCAGTGAATCAAAGTTCTATATATAGTCTGGGATATGATTAGCAAATAAAGACTAGAGAAATTAAGTAAAAGAAAGAGAGGTATTAGATCCAAATATGAAAAGGAAAAAAGGAAGGTCCAGTTTTGAAGGGCTTTAATCAAAGCCCATTGGAGGGATATATAAAAATGGGAAGAAAGAAATTTTAAGTAGGGATGAGAGAAGAACAGGTAGAAAGTAAAAGAAAATTGGAGTCTATTTACGCTGACAGTATAAATGGAAGGTTTGATAGTAAAGACATTTTAGAATATTGGAAAGAGAGGTTTAAGGGAAGTTTTGATCTCATTGAGATAAGGATATGAAAACTTTAGTTATTCTTTATGATAGGGAAAATATAGAAATATATTGCAGCATTGAATTATTTAAAGCTAGCATCCTCTTTCTTTTTCAATAAGTAGCTTTTCCTGCTATGTCTTCTTTGACATTGCTGTAGTTATAACAGAAAAGCCTAAGGATAGAGTTGGGGAGGGGGGAGAGGTGGAGCTGAATTGAAAGCCCATAGGAATTGATTTGACTCTTTGGGTGATTTAAAAGAAAATAAAGAAAAAAATTCTGGGGAACTGGGAGTGCCACTATGAATTTTTTGAACATGAGCTAACTTCAAACAGTGGGCCCTTAAGAAAATCGAGATTTAAATGTTGCCATTAGTGATTATAAATCCAGATTTGATTTGTTCAAAATTTTGTTCTGAAACTAATTATTATGTGGTCTCATTTATAGCAAGATACATTCTCCTATGAGGATACTTGTGGTGAATAAGAACTTAACTATAAATCACATTTACTATAACATGTTGGAAAATGCATGGATCAGGAAGACCTGAGTTAAAAATCTCATCTCAGAAATTCATTAGCTGTGTGACCTTAAGTTTGTTGTTGTTCAGTCATTTCAGTTGTATTAAACTCTTAGACTTCATTAGGGGTTTTCCTAGCAAATATATTACAGTGCTTTTCCATTTCCTTCTCCAGCTCATTTTACAGATGATGAAAATGAGGCAAGCAAGGTTAAGTGACTTAGCTCAGGGTCACATAGCTAATAAGTGTCTAAAGACAAATTTGAACTCAAGTCTTCCTAACTCCAGGGTGAGCACTCTAGCCCCTGCAGCATCTCGCTGCCCTTAGGCAACTTATTTTTCACCTCTGTTTACCTCAGTTTCCTAATTTGTAAAGAGAATAATAATAATACCACCCATCTCCCAGGTTGTGAAGATCACTTAATTGTGAAGTGCTGAACACAGTGCCTGGCATGTGGTAAATATTACATAAATGTTAACTATTATTATTTCTTTAACTGAATGTAATGACTCCATATTGGATTATTCTATGGCGGGTTTTTGATATAATAAATATAGAATTCCAAAAGTGATAAAAAAAAAAAGGATGACTTTCTGTGTAAGATAATTTGGAAATGCATTCAAACGAATTGATGTTACCAGTCTGGTAATAAGTTTTTTTCATGTTTTAAATACATAATATCACGTATGCCCTTATTATGTTTCTGAATTTTTCTTATACTGTGAAATTTGGGGAAATTAAGTTCTCTTTTAATTTGGATACTGTTAGATACAAATTTAACCGTTAAAGAATATGGTAAAAATGTTTGAAAACTGTTAAATATTTAATTGGTTATATTTTTAAATGGATAATAATAACTTACTGTTTAAGGAAGAAATATATCACAAAGATCCCTTAATTTGTCTTTATTTGTGAGGTTCCTTGAGACTTTGTCCTTGGGCAAAGTCATAAAAATTTTATCAGCCCTGCTGAGTTGTTAAGTTCTGTAGTACTGAAGTTTGAGAAACTGGGACCACGCCCAGACAAAGAGGGGAAACTTACTGGTTTGCTTATAGTAAAGAGTGATTTTTATTGATAAATTTTTTTACTATCACTTATGAAAATTATAAGATTGTACCTGTTAAATAATTGTATTGAAGGTACATTTCTTAGCCAATTTGGCAACAATAGACCTTAGATTTAAAGATTTCAATCTCGCCATAGGAGTGAGTAAGAAATACAGATTGGAAGTTTACTGTAGTCAGCATATTTTCGGGGTTTTGGAATCAACTAACATGTTCTTGTTATTTGATTCTTAGGTAGTTGTTGGTAAAATACTTTCCCCTTTTTTGGGTCTCAGTTTCTGCCTCTCTATAATGAGGGGGCTGGACTAAGTGATCTCAAAATTTCCTTCTAACCCTAAATACTCTGAAAGGAATATCCATAACCCTCTCCTTTATCTATGATAGCTGATTTCTCTGTTCAACTTGTGTCTCCCTCCAGGACTTTTCCAATTTGCAAAATATTCCTTGGAGTTAAAAAGGGCTCTTACAGTCTAAGATCAAGGACAGGAAAAGAGCAGAGAAGACCAGACAGACCTTTCCTAACCTTTTCTTTCTGTCTGCTCTGATGAAAACCTGACCTTGATAATCATAGCAAATAAACTGCCATGTTGGTTCCACACCAAACAAGTTGTCAGTTCAGCAGAATTGATCCACTCTGTGGTGCCTACTCCCACAGTCACTATTCTGGTCAACTACTAATAACTACTGAGATTTACAGAAAAGCACTTGCAAGTTTATAAAACACTTTACACATGTTACCTCACTTGAGTTTCTGATGATCTTGCAATATTAAGCACATACTGGTGCCACACACTTTATTTGGGGAGACAAGGCACCACAGGTATCATTCCCTTTAATAGAAGAGGAATTCTGAAGCTTCACAATATAAATAGATTTGTCCAGGGTCATACAATGAGTAAATATATAAGAGAATTGAATACAGGTCTTACTGCTCTATCTGCTATCAATCAGACAACAAGAATTTATTAATTGCTTAATAGGGGTCAGGCACTTGAGTCAATATCATAGTGACAATACTACCTAAATTAATTTACTTTTTCAGTGCCATGCCAAACTACCAAAGACTTACTATGAAGAAGCAGAAAAAAAATTTTTAAATCACCTGGAGGAACAAAAAATCAAGAATGTCAAGTGAATTAATATGAAAAAAGTAGGAAAGGAAAGGGAGTATTGGTAACAGAGCTCAAATGACACCACAAAGTTATAATCACAAAAACAATTTGGTCTTGGATAAGAAATAGGTTGGTTAAGGGATCATCATATTAGGTACACTATATACAGAAAGAACTAAATACAATAGCGTAGTGTTTAGTAAAAACAAAAAGCCCAAATGATGGGGCAAGGACTTTCAATGTGATTTTTTTTTAAAAATGTTGGGAAAACAGGTAAATATTCTGGCAGAAACTGAATATAGACCAACATTTCACACAATATACCAAGAAAAGTTTCAAGTAAATACAGGATCTAAACATAAATGGGTAATAACATAAATAAATTAGAGAAATATGGAAGAGAGTACATGTTGATGGATGTAATCTATAGACAAGAGTCCATGACTAGAGAAGAGATAGGGATTCATAAGAAAAAAATTGAAAATTTCAATTATATAAAATTAAAAAAACTTTTTCACAAAAATTCAGCTAAAATTAGACAAGTAAATGGGAAAAATTGTTGAATAAGGTTCTCTGAAAAAAATCTTATTTCTAAAAACAGATGCAAATTTATAACAATAAAAGTCATTTCCCATTTGATAAATGACTTTATGGTATGAATAGGTAGTTTGTAGAGGAAGAAATCCAAACTATCAAATGTCATATATGAAATTTCAGAATCACTAATAATTAAAGATATGCAAATTAAAATGACTATTCATGTTTGTAAGAGGGGTTTTGTTTTTCTTGCTTTTTAATAGAGGTGGGAAGAGGCAAGAGGGAGAAAAAGTAGACCTGAAAATAAAATTAAATATTTTAAAATGTCAGGTATCATGCTAAACCTTTGATATACAAATTCAACAAACACAATAATCCCTGCTCAGAAGGAGCACCTTGTAACCATTCTCTTTGAAAGTCCTCATTATTGTTCACCTGGACTACTATAGTAGCCTCAAAACTAGTCTCCCTGCCCCTAATCTCCCTCTCCCCCATTAAATCCTTCCTGTAGGGGCAACTAGGTGGTGCATTGAATAGAGCACCTGCCCTGGAATCAGGAGGACCTGAGTTCAAATCCGGCCTCAGACACTTAACACAAAAACTAGCCATGTGACCTTGGGCAAGTCACTTAACCCCAACTGCCCTCCAAAAAGCAAAAAAAAAAAAAAAAAAAAAAAAATCCTTCCTGTATACACTAGACTAGAAGAATAATCTTCCTAAAGCACAGCTGTGACCATGTAAGTAAAAACTTAATGAAGACTTTTCAGAAGGATTACACCAAACATTCAGTACTGAAAGTAAAGGGTCCATGCATCTGCTGTAAGGGAAGGCTATGAGGCTGGACTGAGAAGAATCTAAGACTAAACATGTAGAACAGAAGGCAGAGGCAACAAAGGAAGGATCCTAAGCACCCCCATGAGGCTCCTCAATCACATCATCGACCCGCTAAGAGGATGGTTAAACAAGAGAAAGAATATTATGAGGGCAATTGCCAGAGATTTGAGAATTATAGAGGGAAACCAGGATGTTACAAGAGACCATCCGTTGGACTTGTGATATCATTAGACCAAGCTCCCATCAAGTTGAAGATGGGATTTTCAAGTCTGACACCATTTCATGGATGAAACAGCTCAGGGATGCCGAAGGAGACCAGATGTTTTATAAGGAAGAGGCAGGGTCTCATTCACTCAAGCACATTCAATGGGTTTCTCATTTCTGGTCACAGGCAGGGACATGCCAATCTGCATGGTTATACAGGATGAAAGTTTTTATTATGGTAATTTTCTGGTAGATTTCACAAAGGGGAAGTGATGCCAGGTTTAGAAAATAGGGGTGAGGAATATATCTAGAAAAGAAATAACTTATAAAAATATCTAGGCCTAAAAATCCAAATATTTCTTTCTAATTCTTTCTCCCAATAATTCTTTCTAGGCTATAATAGCTGCTGGTTACCTAATAAATTCTCTAGTCCAGCATTCACAGTAGAGGATTATCTGCCCCCATCTAATTTATCCATCTTACTGCCACTCATTTCCTATATAGGCCCTCGAGTTTAGCCAAGCAAAGTCAAGCTGGCTTAATCAGTTTCTACAAAGCATATTTTGTGTCATGCCACCACTCTGTTTTTGTGCAAGGCCTTTCCTCTACCTCTACCCCAATCAAAACTCCACTCACCCTTCAAAGCCCAGCTTAAAATCAGCCTTCTCTTTCAAGCCATCCATGATTGCATAAACTAGAAATAAATTATCTCTCTCTATTCTGTTACATAAACTGATTTACTTTCTATGTCTGTCATTCGACATTTACCACTTTAAAATATAATGTTGTTGTTTTCCTGTATCCCTGTCTTATCCTTCCAAATAAACTAGAATTTCCACTGGGACAGGCACCAAGCTTGAATAATCTTTGTCTCACCTACAGTGCCTAGCACAGGGCTGGGTATGTAACGTACTGGACTCATTATTACTCTATTAATGGTGACTAAGTTCAATAGTCTAGTTGACCAACTAATTTTTTTTTCTCTTTCCAATGAACTATTTTTGTGTCAATTCAAAAAAGAATGTAAGACATCAGATATAGACAGTTCAGATTGCATAGTAAACTTTGGATTGCACGTGGATTTGGAGGCAGAGGACCTGGGATTGAATCAATTCGTGTTGCTTATTGTATGACCTTGAGCAAGTCATTTATCCCTTCTCTGCCTTGGTTTCTTTATCTGTAAAATGAAGTGCCTGGGCTAGGTAACTTCTAATGTCCCTTCTAGATCCAAAATGCATGATTCTATGGTATGTTTCTATCTCATTTTTAAAAGGAGAGACTATAGTTAAATCGTAGTGGTTAATTTCTGTTTTCCACATAGAAGATATTCAGTAATTATTTATCATGGGAAAATTACATTTATGGGGCAGCTAGATGGTACAGTGGATAGAGTACCAGCCCTAGAGTCAGAAAGACCTGAGTTCCAATCTGACCTCAGACACCAGCGGTGTGACCCTGAGCAAGTCACTTAACCCCAACTGCCTCCTAAATTTTTTTTAAAAAGAAAGAATTTTTAAAAAGAAAGAAATTTGTCATTGTTAGTAGTTGACATTTATAATAACTGATATCCATTTAGCACTTCATACACATTAAATTACTTGATCCTCACAATAACCCAGAGAGGGAGACAATATCATTGATGGTGCCCCCATTTTATTGACGAGGAAACAGAAACCCAAAAAAGCTTAAAGGGACTTAACCCAAGATGACACCACCATTAACTGGGCAAGCTAGAATACAAGCTTAGCTTCTGACTGCCAACCCTAAACCTTCAATGGAATGTGAGTCGCTATAAATGGGGATCCTTTAATAAAATCCAAGCTCCTTTAAAATAGGGCCCAGTTCATTCTTGTCTTCGTATCTTTGGACACTGTGCATGACATAGAGTGAGTACCTTAGGAATGCTTTTCAAATTAATGGCTGAATTTCTCTACTTTACTGCTGGATATTTGTACCACCTAGAGCTGGAAGCATCCCACACAGACAACCCGAGTTGTCTTCCCCCCTTTCTCCTCTTCCCTTAGTATCTGTTTCATCCTTGGAAGAAGTAAGGAGGGGAGGGGCTGCAGTTAATTCATACTGAATGATCCTTGTTTTGGCATTTCTTTTTACCAGAGAGATAGATGAGAATGGCTCATCTGGAGCAGCCATCTAGTAACTCTTCCTGCAAGAGATTAACCAGACAACTTTCCAAGAGTAACAATGCATCTTAACATATGTGGGCTCTTTTTTGAGTTCCTCCCATCTCCTGTGATGCATTGCCATGCATCTCCCTCCAACCACATAATGCTCCCAGTCTTCAAAGCTGTAAATTTTATGGAATGTTTTAGGATTGATCAATTTGCAATTCCCACATTTGGAGAAGGTGAGAAACTCTTGGCAATGTATAATACCCCTTGCTCAAAGGCAATTACTTTTTATGTTCAAATCCTTTCTATGTTTTGCTGCAGCTTACAATAAATGTTTACTTTTTTATTATTCTACTTGCAATATACATACTCTTGTAGTTTATTCATAAATAGATATGATCTTGCTTTGAAGCTGGATCATGTACTGGGATGAAATAATTATGAACGATATTGAAAGTGGAACTGTTGGAATAACGGATGTCAAGATAACCTATTTTTTCCATCCCCCACTACCCCATAATTGCTAAGGCAGATGAGTTGTATATTCTCTCTCTCTCTCTCTCTCTCTCTCTCTCTCTCTCTCTCTCTCTCTCTCTTTCTCTCTCTCCATTTTCATTTTCTCTCCAGATAATTTGCTGAGATCATTCTGTAAAGAGAAAACGCAAGGATATTGATTCCATTTACTAAAGCACAAAAGCATTTCTTAAAATATTAATTGTCCTTAAACAAATTAAGTAACCCCATTTGCCTCAGTTTCCTCACCTGTAAAATGAACTAGAGAAGGAAATGGCAAACCAGTCCAGTATCTTTGCCAAGAAAACCCCAAATGGGATCACAAGGAGTTGGACAGAACTGAAATGACTGAAAAATAAAACATTCACACATAGTAGAGTTCAGATATTTTCCAATTCATGAGAAGAGGCAAGCATTGGGATTTAGAGTAAAAGACAGGAGTTCACATTCCAGTTTGGTCACCAATTACCTCTATAAGAACAAGCCCCTTGACCACTCTTGGTTTTGTTTTCTATAAAATGAAGGAATTGGACTTAGTGGTGTCCGAATCAAATGGAAATCAAATGGAAAAATCAAATATCCCTGTGGCTGCATATTGATTCAGACAACCACAAACTGACATTATTTATGTCATGTTGTATTTTTTTTAATTTTGTTAAACATTTTCCAATTACATTTTAATCTGGTTCAAGAGTTTTGTGGGCTGGGAGTTCCATACCTCTGTACCAGAAGACCCTGAAGCATCTCTTCCAGTTCTACAACTTTGCATCTATATGAAAAAATTAAGTCAGGGATGTGTGATAGAATATCACCTTGAATGCATATGTTGTGAAACAGTGTAGACTTGCATGATTGGGGGAACTGTAGCATAGCCTACATCTACTTCACTGCCATGCTCAGTTAGTTTTAATCAGAGACTATATTTATGTGTATGTTATGTATATTATATGTGATGTGATTGTGATTGTGATGTGAGGTAATTGTGATGTGATATTATGATAAAGTGATTGTGACGTGGGATGCAGGATGCGGCGGGACTTGGCATGACATGTGACAATGCGGCAGGATGGGGAAGCAGCAGGAAGTGGCGGAAGGCAGAGTGAGGAGGCACGTGGAGGTGTAAGGGGGCGTGTGGATGCATGACAAGGGGTAACAAGGGATGTGGTGGCATGACGAGGCATGAGGAAGTGTGTGGCCTCCATGAGGAGGTGTGACACATCCACAAGCCTCCAGACGCCTCATGATGCCTTGTCAATCCTCCTCATGCCTCATTATGCCTCCACACGACCCCACATGCCACCAAAGGCCTACACATCCTTTGTCACGCCTTGTCATGCCTCATCATGCTTTAACACACCTCCACATACCTCCACACAACTCGTCACGTATCCACAAGCCTTGTCACGCTTCCACATACCTCATAACGCCTCCACACACCCGGTCACACCTCCACGTGCCTCGTCACACCTCCACATGCCTCATCATGCCTCCACACACCTTGTCATGCCTCCACATGCCTAGTCACACCTCTGGAGTTGTGTGGAGTTGTGTGAAGGCATGTGGAGAGGTGTGATGAGGCATGACACAATGATTCAAAAGTTCAAAGGAGTCATGATGGAAAATGTTATCCACATCCAGATAAAGAACTGATGAGCTCTGAATGCATAGTTATTTCACTTACCGTACTTTTTTCTTTTTTTCTTTTGATATCTTTCTTCTTTTATACCTCTGTCTAATATAGAAGTATGTTTTAGATAATTACAAATATATAACCTATATCAAATTGCCTACCACTTTAGGAAGAGGGGAGGGAAGAGAGGGAGAAAAAAATTGGAGCTCACCATCTTGTAAAAATGAATGCTAAAATAATGTCTTGACATATAACTGGGGGAAATGTTATTTAAAAAAATAAATGATAGAGTTTGACTAAAAACAACAACACCAAAATGTACGCAACATAAGCAAAAGGGAGAGGATTCTGGAGTGTTCTTATGAAGAGTCCACAACAGAATAGAAGGCAATGGATTCTCCAAAATTTTTGAGTCACCTGCTGCCTAGTACCACAGGAAAGCTAGTCTGGAGGAAGAGAGAGAATTGTCATGAAGTGGTTGAACTTTGGTCCCCATTCTGACTATAACAGTAAAAAAGAATCGGGCTACAACCCCATTAGCCATCCATGTAATAGCAAATATGATCTTCGGAGAGGGGAAAGTAAAGAGGAGGCTAGAACATCAATATACCAATAAGAAATTTCAATGAGCTGGCAAAGAAATGGAAATTGTAGGGATGCTCATCATTCAGGGAATGATCATAATGGAACATGACTGTGCTATAAGAAATGATTAGCTCAACACTCTTAGAAAAACATGGAAAGACTTGCACGAAATAATAGTCTAATGAATAGAACACCAAGCGAGCGCTGTGTACAGTAACAATAATGTTTTAAAAACAACCTTGAGAGAGTAAGTCCCCTCCACTATTATAAATATTCAAATTAATTCAAAAGGATACATAAAGGAAGGTGCCAGCTACATCCTGAGGAAAAAAAATGATAAATAGTAGTATATATAGAATGATTTTACATACATATATAGAAGAAGAAAAAGCAATTTACATTATAACTTTATCATACATTTTAAAAGAATAGCAAGTTGTACATAATAAATTTACAGTTTCATGTTCAATCATCTATTTTTATCACCCTGTGTTATGGAAACACTTGTTGTATTCCATAAATTAAAAATTAAATAACAAAAAAATTCAAAAGAAATTGCAATAAGGATTTTAAAAAACATTTTAAAACTTTTTTTAAAATTAAAATAATTAGCTCTGGTCATCTTTAGCAATAAACTGACCTTGGGCCTGTAGTCTAACCAGCACCAAACCAATTAAATACAGGGGGGAGAGGGAAGGAAAGAGGGATGGAAGGAGGAAAGGAGGGAGGCAAGGAAGGAAGGAAGAAAGGAAGGAAGAAAGGAACGAAGGAACGAAGGAACGAAGGAATGAAGGAAGGAAGGAACGAAGGAAGGAAGGAAGGAAGGAGGGAAGGAAGGAGGGAAGGAAGGAGGGAAGGAGGGAAGGAAGGAGGGAGGGAAAGAAGGAAGGAAGGAGGGAAGGAAGGAGGGAGGGAGGGAGGAAGGAAGGAAGGAAGGAAGAAAGGAGGGAAGGAGGGAAGGAAGGAGGGAAGGAAGATCAGCTTACTGTCAACACAAAGCAAACAACAGGAAATGAACCCAAATAAAATTATTTTACCTAAGTAATTAAATGGATGGATTGTATCAATTATGTAGATTACACAACAGTACTGAAGAGTCATGACCAAATTAATAAGGATATATTGAGCCCCTTCTTTGTGTCTAACCTTGTATGAGGCTAAAAATGAGGTAAAAATAATTATAACTCACATTTATATGACACTTCAAAGTTTATCAACAGTCCTGAAATGTTGGTAGTATATTATCAACTCCCTTTTTGTGAATAATGAAACCAAGGCACTAAGGGTTAGCAGACTTGCCTAGGGTCACCCCAGCTAACAAGTGCCCAAGTTGGTATTCAAAGCCAGATTTCCTGATTATAGTTCCAGCTCTCTATCGCCTGCTCCCTGCTGTACTTTCACTGAAAGGGATGACAGAGATATACTTGGATAAAGCATTGCTTTAAGGGAAATTTATAGTCTAGAAGAGATAGAACTAGCAACACGTGGAAATGGAATTGGAGTTAAGGATCTAGAATTCATGCCCTGGCTCTGCTACTTGCTACCTACCCATGTGACCTTGGTCGAATCATTTGACTTCTCTATACCTCACATTCTTTATCAGTAAAATGAGGGATTTGGGCTAGATGACCTCTTGAATCCTGTCCAGGTCTGAACCTATGAACCTTTGTGAATCAAGGCCAGAATGGTTAATAGAATCCTACCATGAACATTGATGTGCTCAATTAGGCAATATTGACCCCAAGAAATGTAAAACTTTGGAGAAGAAAAAGATCAAAGGTAGCTAGAATTATGATAAAAGGCTTCATGGAAGAAGAAGAATACGAACTGGACCTGAAAGGATGACGAAAATTTGCAGAAGCAGAGACGAGGGCAGAGAATCATGAGCAAAGGAAACAGTGAAAACAGTTTTAGTCAAGTGATGAAAATGGAAGGAAATCACTTAACCTCTCTGGGCTTCAGTCTCCTCATCCATAAAGTAAAGGAACTGGGCAAGAGGGCCTTTGAGGTCACTTTCAGTTCTGTCTCTACAATCCTATGAAGCAAGATTGCAAGCACTGGGGAAGAAGAGAAGTGGATTACGACCACATGTCTCAGCAAAAAGAAACAAACAAAAAGACAGCAGCTAGAAGGAGGTGAAGTGAAGTTTTTTTTTGTTTTTAGAAAAAATCTTTGTTGGGACCTCACCCTGGTCAATAAGGAAAACTCAGAAAAAGAAAACTATAAGTATTTTATTAGCACACCAAGACAGCAAGAGGTTGAATGCAGCCAATTCAGATTTCCAACTGTACACTTTTTATAGATACAAGGAAACAACTTCCCCAGAAGGGCAAAAGTATGTGGCTTGGTTCATATGGTATATGGCACCTAATGGTACATGTAGTAATTGGTACATTTGGTAATCATGAGGATATGGGATTAGTGCTGCCTCAGCTCCTCCCCCACTACAGCATAATAAGGAGATGGGATGAATATGCATGCACAAGGGTATTTCTGGACCACCATATCCTGCAGGCTGACTGCATATGTATCCAAAATCTAAACAAACTTTAAACATGGGGTCACTCAGCCTGCCTCTGAACAAGTTGCTGACTTTGCACAAAGTGAAAGCTCTTTCAAGGTAGTGAAGACTTGACAGTATTCGAAGACAGAGAGGAAGGAATGAATGGTCAGGAAAAAGTCTAATGAGGAACCCCAGGCAGTGGTGCGAGGAGACTAGGAGACTGTTTAACACTAGCATTGAATTTTTCAACCAGAAGCCCAGAAGAGAAGAAAGACAAAAGAAATTGAGTTAAAGAAGCAACACACCTTTCCTGCAAAATAAAGAGAAGAGGCTGCTGGGAAGCTCAAGGAGAAATAATCCAATAGGTCATTAATGTACACTGAAGGAAGAGCTTTGCTTTTGGGGGCTGAGACTAACCAAAAAGATTTCTCCCAAGACAGGAACTAAGGTTTTATTGCCTGAACACCCTTCTTGATCCTCAAACTCTCCCAGGTATTTCTTTTCATGTTCACAACAGCAGCATGTGCAAGATGATTTCTCTTCATTCTGGCTGGTTTCCTCTGCCAGTGATCAATTGCCTCACATGAGGTTCAGGAGCATGTGGGAAGCTCAGATACAGAGCAGAGCTGTCTGAGGGAGACAGGATTAAAGCAGAAAGTTCAAGGGGGACATCTCATTCTGAGAGACTTGAAATATTGGATACTTTCCTTTGACAAAAGCGTGCGGGCTGCCCAGCTATGGAAGGTGCCACAGTGAATCAAACTAGGACAGAAGTCTA